>JAVIAB010000125.1:34167611-34290929 GCA_032433765.1 Megaustenia siamemsis
TTGCTTAAATTAAAACCGTTAAAATATGCAATATTAAGACACTTAAAAATCACGCCTTTTAAAGACAGATAAATATTACTGGGCAAAATGTGAGAACGATGCCTTACATGAAGAAGGGCAACATTGTAAGAAGGATGGTTTGTGGTTTGTTTAGCCGAAAGCAGTAACCAGCCTGTTAGACTCGTCTGATTGAATAAGAATCATTACTCTGACGAAGATCTGCCGCGAAATAAATTTGCTTGCCAGCATGTTGGCATCATATTGTAAAACAGGGCCGTTTCAATTATCCAGAAGACTTGACTTCAATTCAGATTATAACCAATTATAATTTGTTCAGCATAAGAAACATTCACTATCATTTTTGCGTTTACTATTTATTCACTTGATTCCTTCTGACATTGATAAATGTTTCACAGAAATATGTAGCCTACAAGACGACACCAACACATATAATTCAGTACTATTTGTATTAGTTTGTCCATATTTTGATGATACGCCTATGTCTTATCAAAAGTCAAGAAATTGTTAAGCTTACGGTAAAATTATATTTTCTAAAGGGGTGTATTAATTGCTGCATTGACAAAGACCAAAGGTAACTGTTACTGTAAATGAACTGAATTACCAAGTTATTTTAAATTACACATTTTTAACTTCATGAACAATGTAAGGCCACATGCAAAAAAAAAACATGGTAATCCGTCCAGGGGTCTCCGAAATATTTGATGAAATTTGTGGGCATGAGTTTTGGAACGGACTATAGAAGACCTTTCTCACTGAAAATAAACAACACACACACACGTGAATGAAAAAAAAAGACACTATTACTTTTAATTATCAGAAATGCAGAGAATAAATAGATGAATTATTTTGCTGTTTGTCTTCTATTGTCTTTGGGCGCTGACCTACAAAGCACTCTGTAGCTGATAAGTCTTATGGCGTCTTATAGTAGAATAAAAAAAAAAACTAGACGTCTATCTATACCAATCGTGCTCGTTAATGTTTAATTGTACTTTTCCTGCCACCGACGTATCTATGGCCCCATATAATGTGGTCCTACACCCATGACTATTTGAAGTAATTTTCTTTGTCAATGCCTGGTATAGATCTACTGTCCTAGACATGCAAATGACCGGATCATCAAATAAAAGCTGGCAGGGTAGTTCCGAGTGCACCATAGTCTAGACAAAGATTATAGACAAGGAAGACAAAATGAAGTCACTGAGCGATCGAAATTTGGTGAACTAGACGACAAATGATGAAACTACAGTCATGAGATTGCAGTAATTTGGAATTCACTGTAGCAGGAATAGGAAGGGACGAATAAAGGAACGGATAGTAAGTGCTCTTAAAACAGTGTGATAATGTACTCATTAACTCACATACTAATGGCAGTGTCTATATTATACATAGACAAACTGTCATTAATACGTTGATGTTGTAAAGAACTTGGCACCCAAGAGATCGCTCGGAATGCAAAAAAAAAAAAAAGATCGCTTCTAACTATATAGTTAATAAAAATTATCTATTTATCTTTCGTTTACCTGAAGTATAGTGTATATCTGCAATTTCATTTCTTGTATAATTTTTACTGCGTTTTTTTTTTTTTAGTTCTTGCAGAGACACATAGTTTTGCCGGTGGTGCAGTACAATCTTGAGCATGTGCACAGCCACTGGGACGCCTATCCACATATACAAATACACATACCGCACATGTACATATAACTTGAATGGCCAATCTTGAATTTGTTATACATTAACTAAGGAGACGAGTTTGTCCTGAGGCATATACTGATAACTTGTTCCTGTCTAAATAAACTAAACCTTTTATGGAACAAAATGTGCATACCAACTAATACATGCGCTTAGCAACGAATTTCGTAGCACCAAGCTATGCACCTTACACTACCGTGCACTCATCTTTCAGACAAACAATTGTTAATAGACTACTTTCTTGGCTTTGTCTTTCCCTTGATCTTCCTGTATGACAGCAGCTGATTGGAGACAGAGTTGTCTGTTTTAGGAAAACAGTTTTCCC
The DNA here is from genome assembly GCA_032433765.1 of Megaustenia siamemsis. Lineage (NCBI taxonomy): Eukaryota > Metazoa > Mollusca > Gastropoda > Stylommatophora > Ariophantidae > Megaustenia > Megaustenia siamemsis. The sequence goes on from JAVIAB010000125.1 coordinate 34,169,647, forward strand.
ACACTAACGCGTTCAGGCTTAATTAATAATATATAACGTAATACCTTTATCAACAAAATGTGTTTGTGATGAGTCAAACACTGTTTCCACCGTTCCCAAACTGTTAAGACTTATCAGGCCTGTGTTTATAAACGCCAGCACAAAAATATCATACATTATGAAAGCCGACGGCAGTAGTTCTAATTAAAAGAAAATGTGCAATATTCGTGAGAAGTAGGGTCGATGAAGAAAAAACATGGAGAAATTGGTCTGAAGAAATCTCTAGAGGTCTCCGCTCGTGCAAACTAAGCTGAACATTAGAGCTTAGTCATGGCTGGAAAATATTTGCTTAGATCAGCCATTGTCTGGTTTCTCTACTCTACTATGTGCTTCAGCGGTATAGGGAGGGCAGAGGCATGAACTTATTATGGAAATAAATGTAAGATAAAAAGAAAAATACCAAAACTTGACAGCAGACGCTGTTACAGAAGAAGGTATAAATTATACTAAAATGAGAAATACCAACGTCACAGCCCGAAGCCTTTTTCGGGATTGAAAATATGAAACAAACCAAAACATATTTTTGTAAACACACACACTGACATTCAATTTTTAAAATGCATTCATGATAGTTGGAAATATTGTAGTAGGAAGTAAACTGGTGAAATACGGAGTAGAGGAAACACAAAGAGGAAAGTAAACAAATAATAGCGGAATATTACATTAAGTTACTGAAATGCACTAAGTATCACTAAATCTTATATTATATATTATTATATATTAAATAAATTTAAAAGTATGTTATTATAAGATTTTGGGCATCTATTACTTAGACCGCATCCCAAGTGAACAAGTTTGCGAAAGGAGTGAATGATACCCTTGAGATAATTGTGAAGAAAAACCACATGAAGTGGTCTGGCCGAACATCTCGTTCATCTGACCTAGCAAAGACCATTTTCTATCTATCTATCTTTCGTTCGCCTGAAGCATTGTCTATATCTGCAATGTCGTTTCCTGTATAAATGTTACTGGCTTTTGTAATTCTTGCAGTGGCCCATATAGTTTTGTCTGTAGTGTTGTATCTATGGGCCAATGGTTTTCCTCAGTCTACTATATTCAGTGCAGTCTTGAAGTATGTGTTCAGCAGTCTGGGGCGCCTGTCCACATGTACAAGTAGTTGAGGTGCCGATCTTGAATTTTGTATACATGTGACTATGGAGTCGATTGTGTCCTGTTCTGAGACGTATAATGATAACTTTTTCATATCTATTCATATTATAAAGGCATCCTGATTTGGGGCTTGGTCCTCTGATTGATTTGTTATCTGTTTCTTATATGGTATGTAACAGGTGTATCTAGTTGTGTGCCTGTTGAACCTTCCTTGCCAACTGATCTGCTTTCTCATTTCCTGGTATTCCACAGTGAGATGGGATCCACTGCAGGGCAACCTGTGGTGCTTGCAGAGTTCAGTCAATAAGGTCTGCAGATGTGGTAATTTTCTGGATTGTAGTGCTGGAGTACTGATCTTGCATCTGTCAAAAACACTACAGGCTGCGGGCTAAGATTAATGTTCAGCAGTTTTTCTATTGCTACTTTATTGCTTGTATTTCTGCATCATAATTGTGACAATATTTCCTGTTGCTATTTTATTCATATCCCTAGTGTTATTTGGGTATTCTATATATGCACCTGCTCCCCCATTTTTTACTGCATTCTGTGCTGATCCATCTGTATACACACGAATCCATAGGTCTTGTGGTATTCTTCATCCAGGAAACTGAGAGTTATTGTTTTTCGCTGTAGACTATTCTGTTCCTCTTTATCAACTATTCCTTTCACTTCTGTCCGTATTGAACTGATAATCCAGATTCTCTGTCCAGGGAGTCTGTTCTGGTATGGGCAGTAGGGGTTAACAGCTCTTGGCATGTCTGGTGTTTGTCTACTAATACGCTTGGCTTGGTGGATAAACTGCTTCTCTAAGTCGTCCCAATGCAAGATTTGGAATCGGTCCTTCATTGGATGTCTCGGCATGCAAGCAAATTTTCTGCCTGTATCAGCACCTTTGTGTCCCTCCGTTCTCTCAGTGCTGGTATCCTCACAATTTCTCCATCTCTAATATTGGTGTTGATTCATTGCTCCTGTGATGACCCTAAGTGCCTGGTTTTGTACTTTATCCAGTTCTTGAAGTGTGGTGTTTGATGCTGAACACCATGCAGATGATCCATATTCTAAATGTGGGCGTATACTCTGTTGGTAAACTTTACTGAGTATTTCCCACTCGCACCCACGTAGTTCCACACAGCTTTCTTAGAATAGCCAATTTTCTCCTTGCTTTTTGGGTTGCCTTATTTATCTGCTGTTTCCAAGATAGTTTGTTATCAAATGTAACTCCGAGATACGTAGCCTGTATGTCTTCTTTCACAAAAGACCATTTTGAAAGGAACTGTGAAGGGGGGGAGAAGGAAAGCTAGACACAGTAAAAGATGGGAAGATAACATTAATGAATGGACAGCCTCGGCTTTGCAGAGTCTAAAGATTGATTGTGGATTGAGATCAATGGAGTAGGTTGATGAAGTCTGCCACTAGTGCTCCAATGACCCACTGGGTTACGGGATAAGGAAGAGGAAGAATTGAGTGAAAAAAATGGGTAATCAATAAAGAAGGAGTGTCGATGTGTATACATCATGTTCATCAGATCAGTTTCTTTCTTTCCTGTTACTATAATTCATTTTTGATTTAACAGGGCATTCAAGTTGGCAACAAAATGTTCAATAACACGTCAACAGGACAAGATCATTTTATTAACAAGAGCTGCAAGGGTTTTGACCCATTACCTCTACCAAGAGAAACTAGCCCAGCAAGTGTAATTTTTATCTCACTTATAAAACAAATGTCTTGCGGTCCGTGCATCCCTTTGTCTAGCACTTACATACAATGTTCAATACAGAACACAATTGTAAACCATTTCACGAGGAAGGCAATTATAACTCAAAATAAACATTTGAATTTTAGATCACAATTTTGCAATCCTCTGTACAATCGGAAAATTGCATATCTCTCTCTCTCTCTCTCTCTCTCTCGCTCTCATTTGTGTGTGTGTGTGTGTGTGTCTCTCTCCACGTCTGTTTTATTATGTGATTGGGTGAGAGTATGAAGGATTATGTACATAAGAATGAGAAAAACAGGAACAATTTCCAAATGGAAGGTGGATTGATGAAATGTGGAGCATACCAAGCCAGAAACTTGAATCATTAATTCATGGTGTAGGAACCGATTGTAATGATGACTGTCTCTACTGAGGTAATTATAAATGACTCTACTGAGGTAATGATGACTGTCCCTACTGAGGTAATGATGACTGTCTCTACTGAGGTAATCATGAATGATTCTACTGAGGTAATGATGACTGTATCTACTGTGGTAATGATGAATGACTCTACTGAGGTAATGGTGAATGACTCTACCGAGGTAATGATGAATGGCTACTGAGGTAATGATGAATTACTCTACTGTGGTAATCATGAATGACTCTACTGAGGTAATGATGACTGTCTCTACTGTGGTAATGATGAATGACTCTACTGAGGTAATGATGAATGACTCTACTGAGGTAATGATGAATAACTCTACTGAGGTAATGATGACTGTCTCTACTGAGGTAATGATGAATGACTCTACTGAGGTAATCATGAATGACTCTACTGAGGTAATGATGACTGTCTCTACTGTGGTAATGATGAATGACTCTACTGAGGTAATGATGAATGACTCTACTGAGGTAATGATGAATAACTCTACTGAGGTAATGATGACTGTCTCTATTGTGTTAATGATGAATGACTCTACAGAGGTAATTATGAATGACTCTACTGGGGTAATGATGAATGATTCTATTGAGGTAATGATGAATGCCTCAACTAAGGTAATTATGAATTACTCTACTGAGGTAATTTTGAATGACTCTACTGGGGTAATGAAGAATGATTATATTGAGGTAATGATGAATGACTCAACTAAGGTAATTATGAATGACTCTACTGAGGTAATTATGAATGACTCTACTGAGGTAATGATGAATGACTCTACTGAGGTAATTTGAATGACTCTACTGAGGTAATGATGAATGACTCTACTGAGGTAAGTATGAATGATTCTACTGAGGTAATGACGAATGTCTCAATGGTATTAAAGAATGCACTATGTTGCTGTTTGTTGATGATATGTGAATCCCCTCCCCTCCAGTTTCTGACACTTGCCGGTGATTTTCTTTTGGGTTGAAGAGTAGAGACCGCAGGGATAGTGCGGTTGTTCTGTGGTGTTTGGGTCACTGCTTTAATTTCGTCAACGTTATATGTAGACAAAGCTATAACAAAGTATAAGGGGACAAAACTATAACAAAGTATAAGGGGACAAAGCTATAACAAAGTATATGAGGATAAAGCTACAACAAAGTATATGTGGAAAAAGCATATGTAGCCGAAGCTATAAAAATATATATGGACAAAGCTATGTAAAAAAATTATATGTGGACAAAGCTATAACAAAGTATATGTGAACAAAGCTATAACAAAGTATATGTGGACAAAGATATGTAATAAAATTATGTGTCGACAGAGCTATAACAAAGCATATGTGGAAAAGTATATACTGACAAAGCTATAACAAATATGTGGACAAAGCTATAACAAAGTATATGTAGACAAAGCTATGAAACAAAATTATATATGGACAAAGCTATATCAAAGTATATGTGGACAAAGCTATAACAAAGTATAAGTGGACAATGTTATAACAAAGAATCTGTGGACAAAGCTATAACAAAGTTATAACAAAGTTATACAAGTTATATCAGGTCGCATGTCCTTTGCAGAACGTCGCAATCATCACAGCCCGTCTGACAGAACATCTGTCTCTAGCCAGATATGCCACTTCTAGACATTTGGACATAATTGTGATTTGTACAGAACGCACAGTGAGATAGAGTATGGTAATGATTATTTGTTACTTTATTTATCTTTATTTCCTTGTTTTGATGGAAGAATCGAAAGGAGGGGAGACAGACATACGAAGAAAGAAAGAGAGAGAGGGAGAGAGAGATGGATCATTAAGTGAAATATGTGATACTAATTAGAGCAGTACCATTTTTCCTATGACGGTTTCATGTTTCCTAGGATGGGATGATAGAGTCATAAAAATATATTAGCGAGAAAAGGAGAGAGAGAGAGAGAGAGAGAGTGAGAGAGAGAGAGAGAGAGAAAGGGAACTAACATGACTAATGTGTAGTTTGAAGAATCAATTCTAGTCAGAACAGTAAATATGACTGATGTGCACATTTATTCCAGAAAAGATCCAGAAAAGGCACGCACTAATTGCTTTTGCCTATAAGAGACAGAGAAGAACCCCAGAGAGACACTGAGAAGAACATTGATGAGAGAGGCAAGAGCAGCAGGATTCGGCTCCCTCAATGAGATAGAGCTGCTTGCACAGAACAGAGACAAATGGCGAGATTTGATAAAATATCTTTAAAAGAATTGAAAACTACTAGAACAAAAATTCAGATAAGAGAAGGAGTATCTTGGTCTACGCCCTATGGGCCGGCTACGGCTCGAAAGATCAATAGATAGATAGAATTGCTTTTTCCTATAAACTAAGCAATGTCAGATAGTCTGTGTCCTATTTTGTCAAACTGCCACAGCCACAAAACGTCAGACTTTAAATTGGGCCATCGTTAGAATGACTAAACTTCTTCGGCGCTGATTTCAAAGCTGATGCCCTTTGCTTCCAGTCAATCCTCTCTGTTTGATTATCTCCCTTCAATCATGTCTTCCCAAACATTTCAGCCTATTTATCTCCTCTGTCTGGTTATTTGTGTGTGTGTACATAATTACTGCCTCTGGTTCTATTTCTTTATTTTTCACTTTTAATCCCCAAGCCCAATTCAACTCTCCTCTCTCTCTCTCTCTCTCTCTCTCTCTCTCTCTCTCTCTCTCTCTCTCTCTCTCTCTCTCTCTCTCTCTCTCTCTCTCTCTGTCTTTCCAGGTCACTTATGTTGCATATTTCAATTATTTTTTTTACAATTTCTACTTTCTTTCATATTCATTCCGATAATAGTTAATGTCACAACGTATGTTTAATAACAATTCTTTTAAAATCGCGATCAATACATTAATATTCGCGTCCTTACACTTGTATTTCAATTAACGCCAAAGGCACCACATAATATTATAAAGTAAAGAGCCCCGTCACGCCAATGTGACGTTTAGGGGGAATATGGTGTCAGTGACCATAATTTTTACAGATCTTCGGCACATGAATTTTGGATTACGCCCGTACCGCTTTACTTTCCCAGAAAAAATCCGATACCCATTAAGGCTGGGTGAACCCGGCAGCCGTCGATCAGGATCGAAACTGACTCTCTTGTCCTTTGTAGTCCAGTTCACTAACCACTAAGCTATCGCGGCTCCCTACATTATGTTATAGTCAATTTAATTGCATATAGGCCAGAGCATTTTTTTTCTTTATGAAACAATTTATAGCGATTCCAATAAGATTGAAATATATTTACTGAACACCAAACCTGCTCATGCGCAGAACGCTTGTTGCACTAATAACGATCAACTTCCATATATTCTCTGCATTACATTTCACTTAGGTAAATGAACTACTTAAGTAGGCCTGGTATAGTGTAAAACACGCTACTCCAAAGTGTATCGCTAATTAAAAAAAAAACAAATGGACTACTAGAGCCTAAAAGACGTAATATGAGGTTGAAGAGAGTCTACTTGACCAAGAAGTGAGCATCTTTCTTCACTACCCCTAAGACAACAAAACCAATAACGACATTAGCAGATGTGTGTGTTTAATGTTTATAATTTGTTCGTTATACCTGATGAAGGCTTTTACCGAAACGTTGCAGTTTGTCTTCTCTTTCTGTTAGTCTTGCTGCTCAATACTATGTTTATTTTCAATGTTAAAATATTTATCAATGTTCATTTTCGACGCGTCCCTGGTATCTTTTCCTCTTCTTCACTGCTTTTACAAACGGGATCAAGATAGAGCTAACATGGTCGCATCATATGGGCACAATGAAAGTAGCCATAGCCAGCCATATTTTGAGTTATCGAATTTAGTTTTTTTTTTTTTTTTTTTCAGCAAACCCAAATATCAAGGTAGGCGAAATCTAGTGCCGACCTCTTATCTAGACTATATTATGACGGGTGTCCTGTGTTCACAATCAAAATGTAAAAGAATCCTCTACAGCTGGAAAAAGAAAAAAAATAGTCTGCATGCTGCTGTTCGGGTCAAATTTCCAACAAGGAAAATTTAAATTCATATAACCTTCCACAATTAACTTTTTTTCTGAAATTACTCGGGGCCCTCGCTGGTGTGATGGAGCTCGTGCACTGTGCAGAGACCTTCCTATCTTACTGGGAATGAGAACATGATACTAATGAGCATTGTCTGGCGATATTGATATCAATACAAAAACATTTACAAACAAATTCTTTAATGTAGTTAATATTAATATTATTACTTTTACATATACTTTTCTTGCGAAAAGCAGAGCAGCAAACAAAGCCCAGCAAAACGAACCCACAAGTCGATCCGCCCAGCTTCCTCCCCCCTTTTTTTCCCACTCCCACTGAAGAGGTCACACGGAGAGAAAGATAAACACGCAGAAAATTGTGTTTCGTTTTTTCCTTGCAATATCGGCCCGAGACCAAAATGACGGAATCGGTGGGGCAGGCCAATAAATCAAGGCTTTTGCTGATCAGAAATTGAGAAAGCGTGACAAATGAAATGTACAAACAAGAAATATACCGGCTCTCGTATTTAACCAGGTCCAGACTTGCAGGTGATCCAGTACTAGCGTGAGCTAAGTGAGTAACCACGAAAACAGCACAAACCAACATGTAATTTCGTGCAGAACTGTAGTACTCATATAAGTTAGGATTTTTAGCTGCGCACCGTTTTTTTGTTTTTAAAACGCACCACGTTCAATAGATCAGTATGAACGATTAGGATGAATAATTTGTTGGTTGCTGGAACGGCATACGATGCACTGTTGATAGAAGATTGTGGAAGGACATGATCGCCAACGCCAACCGGTACGGCACATGATGATGGTGATGCTGATGCTGGATCGGAGGTGTAGCAGATATTGCAATGCCTCGCCACCGTGACGTGAATCAGGTCTAAAGTCCAAAAAGTCTAATGGATGTTGTAACTTGTGTGAGTGTAGTCACGTGGCATTTTGTTGCTCTAACAAGGCTATGCAGGAGTGCTGCTGCTGGTTGGTTACCCATAAGTTTGTTACTAACGGTCACGAGTTTTCAATAAACAGGTCTCGGGCTCAAAGATGGCGTGAATGTGGCACAGATCTGTCGTGAACAGGTTGTGTGACTCTCCGAATAGCAGACGGTGGTGTACAGGGAGCCGACAGAAACGGTCATAACGGCTAGGACGGACATAACATTCACTCACTTATAATAAATAGAAAGACCATACATTTGTCCCACCGTGCTGTAAGTGTGTCGCAAACGAATCACAGGTCGGTTAGGTAGTAAAAGCCTGCAGGAGTCACAAATATGTTGCGTAACATATGAAACAAATGAAAAAAATCCGAGGGCTAATTTACAGGACTAATTACGATGTTCAACAATCGAGAACAAGTACAGTCTACGTTTTGTACAACTTTCAGTTCGAAATTCGAGAACGAGTACAGTCTACGTTTTGTACAACTTTCAGTTCGAAATTCGAGAACAAGTACAGTCTACGTTTTGTACAACTTTCAGTTCGAAATTCGAGAACAAGTACAGTTTATTCTTCATTATGAATTTAATTACAATAGTTCATTTTGACATTTCTTCAGTTATACTTTTATAAACATAATTGATGGAAAACTACGAGACTAAGTACAGAGTTCCGCAAGTGTGAGGGAAAGAATGAAACAGAACTGTACTCTGTTCTCGATCTATGACTATCAATTGTATATCCTCAAGTCTGACCCACAGAGGATCTATTAGTTGAGGAAGACTGAGAAAGATCATACATGCAATCCATGTGGTAATGAACAGATACAAACACAAAAGCTGGTAAGATACTGTCACCAATCTTACGAGACAAGACTTGGTAATACACAATTAGTAGGACGGACAATCCCAGCAGACACAACGTGGTAAGACAGTAACTAGGACGGGCAATTACACATACAAGACTTGGTTAGTCACAGTCACTAGGATGGACAATCACACATACAAGACTTGGTTAGTCACAGTCACTAGGACGGACAATCACACATACAAGACTTGGTTAGTCACAGTCACTCGGACGGACAATCACACTTACAAGACCTGGTTAGTCACAGTCACTAGGACTGACAATCACACATACAAGACTTGGTTTGTCACAGTCCCTAGGACGGACAATAACACATACAAGACCTGGTTAGTCACAGTCACTAGGACGGATAATTACACATACAAGACATGGTTAGTCACAGTCACTAGGACGAACAATCACACTTACAAGACCTGGTTAGTCACAGTCACTAGAACTGTCAATCACACTTACAAGACCTGGTTAGTCACAGTCACTAGGACGGACAATCACACATACAAGACTTGGTTAGACACAGTCACTAGGACGGACAATCACACATGCAAGACTTGGTAATACAGAATTAGTAGGACGGACAATTCCAGCAGACACAACCGGGTAAGACAGTCTCTAGGACGGGCAATCACATACACAAGAATTGATAATTCATAATCTCTAGAACGGACATTCATGCACTTCTTAAAACAGAATCCACTATATCTAGAAAGTCACCAGAGCCCAACACACAGAGAACACGTTGCCAAGAGCAAAACACAAAACAGAAATATTTCACAACAACGGAAAGAAATATATAAAGAAAGAATAAGCAGAAGCGACAAGATAATTGGTCAAACACAAATAATGTAACACAAAGGAAACTATAATAATAGAAAAAGAACTTGAAAGTCAAACAATTAAATGAAATGTAGGTATGAATTCCACACGGCCACATTATTTTGCTGCCAGTTTTATTATTTTGTTGGAAGCCCTTTGAACATATTCATACTTTTAAGAAAAAAAGAACACGGACTCTGTCGCCTCGTGTGCTAGTGTGGTGCAACCTCTCACGGTTCGAGGGCCTAACAGTAAGGATTGACAAGTAACGTTGGGCCGTCCCGTTCTATGTATTGTTCTGTTAGATTAGACTTTGCACACATGTATGTGTGCTCGCGCGCGCTCGTGCTTGCAAGTGTTTTTACATACAAATATAATACGCACGATTAACAAACAATTATTTTTTTTTTAGGAAACATTCATGGAATGTTCAAAGAACTTACTAAGTTCCACATTATAATTGGATAAAAATTAATGTCTGGATTGACAATGCACTTCTGTAATAAATACTACACTATTTACTTTAGAGTTATATTCCTTTGAAATACGTAAAACTTAGGAACAATGTTAACTTAGGAACTGTGTGGTTTACGGTTATTTTTATTTTAATTAGCTTCCTGCCAGTTAAACTTAAATTACCTCCCCCACCCCTCCCCCCTTTTTTTTTCTTCTGAAATGTTTGGCTCCGCTATTTTGAACTCCGACGAAGCAATAATGTTACAGGAGAACACAGAGTTGAAAACAAAGTTTTATGGAAAACAAAAAAATACACCAAGGAAAGGAATTTTTTTTTTAAAGTAAAAAAAAAGGAAAGGGAAACCCTACTGACTATCTACCAAACACCCACAATTTCAAAACTATGTCACCCACATCAAGTTCTGTGTGTCGCATTTTGGATTACGCTCACTTACACAAACACATAAGAGTAGGATCAGAAAAGCGCGCGGAGAAACATGGCTACACGGAACAGGTTTTTCTTTGGATTTTAACATTTGAATAGCGTTAGAAATGTACACATGCAAAACTGAAGGGCATTATAAGATTGTGTAGCTGCCTACAAAGATTTTGTGACAATGCTGTAAGATTGGAATGTCAAAGTAGACGATTTTGAAATTGGCGAAGTTACATGGTGTAAAAAAAAAAAAAAAAATTAATAGAAAGAATAAAAGGAGAGGACAAAAATTTTGAAACATAAAAAAGAAGAGAAAAATACAGAAAGACGCGATGTCAAAAAAATTTTAAAAGAAAGAAAGAAAGAAAGAAAGAAAGAAAGAAAGAAAGAAAGAAAGAAAGAAAGAAAGAAAGAAAGAAAGAAAGAAAGAAAGAAAGAAAAAGAGAAAGAGCAACTAGGAGATGGATGGATGTATGATGTTTAATAGATTAGATAGATAATATCCAGACAGAGATAAAGGCAGGAGGGCAGAAAAACTGCAAGGCGGGCAGGCTGACAGACAGGCAGATAAATAGAAAGGCAGACAGTTAAATCTAACAACAGATTAGAAAGAGGCGTATAATTCACATCCACAATGACGACTACCTTGAAAACGCGTTTATGGGATTGACCAGTCGCTTATGATCAACTGGGATAAAATTGACTTATGGATTTCTTTTAATAAGGGAGGTAGGGAGAGAGAACGAGAGAGAGAAGGCTGAGAGAGGATGCAACAGAGGAAGGCGCAAGGATGTATAAATGAGCTAGCAGTTCAACAAACAAACGGTGTAGAGAAAATGGTAGAGAGAGAGAGAAGTGTGGGAGAGGAAGTGAGAGATGTGAAGGAAGGTTAAGTGAGCTAGGAGTCGGGCTACACAAACAAACGGAGTAGAGAAAAAAAGGGAGGGGTGAGAGATGGAATGGTGGAGAACGTGAAATATTGAAAGATACTGGAATATGTCTGCTTGTGTATATATGCACGTATATGCGTGCATGTATATGTGTGTGCGCATAAACATAATAAGTGTATCTTTTTTTCAGATGACTGGTCGGTTTGGCCTTATCCCTCCCAGCTCCAATAACTATTTAGGCCAAAGACTGTGTACATACTCATTACGTTTAATCTATGGGAAGGAGTGTCAGAAGGAAGTGCCCACCTCTATCCATAGGAATTCTCAAGAAAGATTGAAAAAAAAAGGTACGTCAACATACTAGAGGGACACTGTTTGGCTTTTATGGCAGTCGTGTATCTAGATGGATGCACATTTCAACAGGACAACGATCCACGGCAAACAGCTCATACCACCAAAGCATGACTGCAAGAGAAGAATGTGACATTTCTGAATGGGCCCAAAGACACCCACCCCTAATCTAAATCCAATAGAAAACGTTTGGGAACTACTCAAAAACCATATTAAAATAAATGGGCACACAGACGCTAAATATTCGTATGGAACAGTTAGACTCACAATTACTTACAGATACGTTTGAGAAATATGCCTGGCAACATTCAGGCTTGCCTGGCTGGAGAAGGCAACGTCAGACTGTACTGAAACTACTGATTTTATAAATAGGGGAGATAATATTTCTCTAGACATACCATTTTTATTATTGGTTGTTGTTGTTTTTTTTTTTATTCTGTGAGTGTTTTACGTTAAGAGAATGTGACTACCACATTTTTTTGCAATACAAACACACACTCAGATGCGTGCTCTCGGTGCTCAATTACGAGAAGGGCATGTCGAGACAATATATCAAAAAGAGAAATGAAAGCAAACACGTAGGCAATCTGCTATAATAACTACAGGCCGACAAATGTGGAGAGAACGTGTTGCTGCCAAACCACACGCCTCGAGGTGGGGAGCCTCGGTAGCCTAGTTGGGAAAACCACTCGACTAGGCTACCAACGTTCGGACAACCCGTGTTCCATTCCCGCTGGAAGCGGTGTAAATTGTATTCGTGGTTAGGAACAAAAAAAGATACCCCCAGCGGTCGACCCAATAGCTGGCAGAAATGGGTACCTAGCTAATCGCTTTGTTAACTGATTGGCAGTGCTCCCTAGCGTTTGGCTTTTCGTGGCAAAGCGCTGTGCCACTGGGCACGGGTTCGATCCTGCTTTGATCCATATATTGTTCTTTGTTTTTTTTTTTTCTGTTGTTGATTATTTGTCAAGAGTGCTGTAAACATACCTCTTCCTCTGAATTGATTCGCTGATTATCGCCTCGAAAGTTTCCCTCTATAATAATATTCATTTATTATTATTTGTCTATCAGGCTAATACTCTGGGAAGGTGAGGAATGCCGCTACGCATTGTGAGTTTCGATGCTTGAAACAACACTATCCCTAAGTCTCCAAACACATTTGGATAGGCAGCAGAGCAGTCAGAGCACATATGGGTGAAAACTCGCGTGCTAAGACTCCGATTTAAAGTCTCGTACTTTACCGTTACGTCTCCAGGTGTGTTAGCCATTGATATTTTATCGGCTCTTACCCACCCACCACTGACAAGATGTTTGCTTCATAGCTTCAAGAAAGTGGTTGTTGTTCTTGCTGTAGTGATGATGGATGCGAGGAAAGAAGTAGAGAAGAGAGTCTGCAGGACATAAGTGTTAACAGGGGTGATCGGAAGAGGATTGTATTTAATGCCGTCTCCTTATTTTCACTAGTAAATTTACTTGGCGGTCAGTTCGAGTCATTTTATCTGCTCCTGTATGTAGTAGACAGTACAACATGCGGCAGCCCTGCAGTCTTGCGGGTATACTAAGGAAAGTAAACGGCTAAGGGAGGGTACCCTGAAGTAAAACAACCCCACTGCCTTGTTGGTGAGACTTTTTAGTCAAAGGTTAGCGGAGCCAACCGTAAACAAACCGACGGAAGGCAACAGAAAACCACCGTCGTAATTTCTTTGTATAATCATGGGTCGCCACAATAATAGAAATCACGACAACAACGTTAATGGGTGTATCAATGGAATATCCTCGTTCGGTAAGGGACATTATGTGCTACAGGTAATACCAGATCGTCATCATGTTATTGTAAGAAAGATAAGGATAAAACAGACACTGAAAATATGAACTTGGAACGTAAGATCACTCATGGAAAAGGGAAAACTAGAAAACATCAAACAGGAAATGAAAATGGTGGGTTTACATTTATTGGGACTGTGTAAAATGAGATACACTGGATTAGGGGAGATATATTCTGATAAACATAAAATAATCTATTCTGGAGGTACTGAACATGAAAGAGGAGTAGAAATCATCTTGGATGCAGAAAGAGCAAGAACAGAGAAATGCGTTTGGCCAATATCTGACACTATTAGTGAAATTGAACGGAAAGTCAATAGATACTAATTTCATACAGGTTTATGCACCAACAGCAGACAGTCCAGAGGAAACAGATGATAAATTTTACCATGAGCTTAATATGGTACTTGATGAATTAAACCACGTGGAAACATCATAGACCTAGGGGATCTCAACGCAAAAGTAGGAAAGAAAATAGTTGAAGAAGTGGTTGGTTATTATGGCTTAGATGAGAGAAATGAAAGAGGTGACAAACCTATTGCCCGACCAACACGACACGAGATAGGAAACACCTGGTTTAAGCAACATCCAGGACGTCTGTGGGCATGGAAAAGCTCAGGAGACAACGCACGTAATCAAATCGATTACATAATGATAAACAATAGATTTAGAAACAGTCTGGTGTGTGTGAAAACTAGACCAGCGACAGATTACAATAGTGATAGTGCATTATTTGTGGAAAAGGATAGTGTAAAATTAAATGCAGCAAAACGAGCCTCAGTTAACATCAAGTTAAATTTAGATTTACTCAAATGAGACAAGAAGTTGCAAGACAAATATAACATCACAATTCAGAATCAGTACAATGCAAAAGAGAAGATACAAAGCATTGCTGAACAGTAGGGAAAGAATAAATGCAGCAAACATCAAAAGAGTTCGTACCACCAGTGATGACAAATTCAAGACAGAAATGGATGACAGATGCTATTTTGCAGCTAATGGATACAAGAAGAAGAAATATGAATAACAAAGATGAGTGTAAGAGATTTAAAAAAGAAATATTAATAAAATGTATTGAAGCATTGCTAAAACAGAGATGCAAAGAGATTGAAATGCAATAAAAAAAACTATAAAAAACAAGATATGCCAAAGCTATATACAAACAAACTGAAGAATTAACAGAAAGAAAAAACGCAATCAAAAACTGGGTGTTTAAGAACAAAAGAAGAACAACTGTTGATTGAACAAGAAAGCATAAGGGAACGATGGACAGAAGACATTAAAGATCTATATGCTGATGAACGAACAGAAGTAAATTTTAAGGATAATAGGGGAGGACCAGACATACTCGAAGAAGAAGTGGAAGACGCCTTGCGCAATTTGAAAGCATGAAAGCTCCTAGACCAGATATAAAACAACTAAATAAAATATTGAAACTATGGGAGATTTTGGAATAGAAATAATAATACAAATATTAAATTATATTTACAACAGCGGATATGTACCAGACGACCTGCTCAAATCAATATGCATAGACCTACCAAAGAAATCTGGTGCGATTGAATGCGATGATCATTGCACAATAAGCCTTATGAGTCACATGACTAAGATATTACTTATAATTATGATCATAAGAGTGCAAAACACATCTAGGCCAGAAATTAGTGCTGAACAGTGTGGTTTTGTTGGAGGTAAAGGTACGAACAACGCCATATACATCATAAGATCTTAAGTAGAAAGAGCCATAGAGGTGAAAACAGATCTATACCTATGTTTCATAGATTATACTAAAGCATTTGACAAATTAAAGCACCAAGAAATAATCAAAATTTTAGAAGACATAAACGTCGACAGCAAAGATCTAAGAATAATAAAGAACATGTACTGGCAACAGACAGCAGCCATAAGAACTGGAAATCAATTAGGAATGTTTCAACAAATAAAACTGGGTGTTAGACAAGGTTGTGTGCTGTCACCAGATTTATTTAATATTTATAGTGAGATTATTTTAAGATCCATAAGAGACATGCCTGGAATAACAAATGGTGGTCATAATATAAATAATGTAAGGTACGCTGACGATACAGTCTTAATCGCTAAGAGTGAAAATGAGTTATAAGAAATGTTAGACATTACAGTGAAAAAAAGCAAAAATAAAGGACTCAGGCTTAATAGTAAAAAGACTGAAGTAATGGTAGCAACAAAAAAAAAAGACATCATCGGAATGCACAATAAAGACAAGTGGAACAATATTAAAACAGGTAAATGAATTAAAATATCTGGGGACAATGTTAACCTCGGGTGGTAGAAGTACAACAGAGGTGAAATGCAGAATGGCTCAGGCAAAAGTATTTTTACCCAAAAAAAAATGAGGAACATACTATGCAATCCGTTTTTGACAATAGAAACAAGAAAAAGAATTCTTAAATGTTTTGTAGAGCCAGTCTTAACATATGGAAGTGAATCATAGACAATAGGGCAAAAGACAAGAAATTCACTAGAGGCTGTAAAAATGTGGTTTTACAGAAGAATGTTGAGAATACCATCAACAACTAAGAAGAGTAATGAAAACGTTCTGAAAGAGACGAAAGCAAAAAGAGAGCTAATTTCAAATATTAGGAAGAAACAATCATAATTTTTTTTGGTCATTTAATGAGAAGGGAGCAGGTTGAATATATAGTAAAACTGGGAAAATTGAGAGACGAAGAGACAGAGGGAAGCAAAGAGAAAAGATACCAGACAGCTTAATTCAGAGAATAGCTAGGCAGAAAGTCAACAACAGAAAAGATAAATAACTGTCGAGATCTAAAGTAGTGGAGAGATATGATCACCTACACCAGCTGGCATGGCACTTGATGATGGTGACTTTGCTTGGCTGGTTGGTTAACTAGTTAATCAGTTGGTTGGTTCGTTCGTTGTTGAGTAAGTCAGTATGTAGCTAGTTTGGTTTTTCTTATAATTAGCTAGCTAGTTAGTTAAATGGTTAATTCATTAAATTGTCAATCACTCAGCTAGTTAGTTAAATTGTCAGTCACTTAGTTAAGTAAATTGTTAGTCACTTAATTAAATTGTCAGTCATTTAGTGAAATTGGCAGTCGCTTAGTTAAATTGACAATCACTTAATTAAATCGTCAGTCACTTAGTTAAATTGTCAGTCACTTAGTTAAATTGTCAGTCACTTAGTTAAATTGTCAGTCACTTAGTTAAATTATCAGTCACTTAGTTAAATTGTCAGTCACTTAGTTAGTTAAATTGTCAGTCACTTAGTAAGTTAAATTGTCAGTCACTTAGTTAAATTGTCAGTCACTTAGTTAAATTATCAGTCACTTAGTTAAATTGTCAGTCACTTAGTTAAGTTGTCAGTCACTTAGTTAGTTAAATTGGCAGTCACTTAGTTAAATTGTCAGTCACTTAGTTAAATTGTCAGTCACTTAGTTAAATTATCAGTCACTTAGTTAAATTGTCAGTCACTTAGTTAAATTATCAGTCACTTAGTTAAATTGTCAGTCACTTAGTTAAATTGTCAGTCACTTAGTTAAATTATCAGTCACTTAGTTAAATTGTCAGTCACTTAGTTAAATTATCAGTCACTTAGTTAATTAAATTGTTAGTCACTTAGTTAAATTGGCAGTCACTTAGTTAAATTGTCAGTCAGTTAGTTAAAATGTCAGTCACTTAGTTGGTTAGTTAGTTTGTTATTTAGCTGGCTAGTTTAGTTTTAGTTTACGTTTACGTTTTAAGTTGAGTTAAGTTGAGTTGAGTTGAGTTGAGTTGAGTTGAGTTAAGTTAAGTTTAGTTGTCGGTCAGTTAGTTCGCATTCTCTTTTACTGGTTAATTAATTATTTTGTTATATCCTTTCATATGTGCACTCTTACACCACAATAGAACACATTCTAAGACACATCTGACTCGTCCAAGGTTACCTCTATACTGTGTCCTGAACTATCAATAATGACGGGATATGAATCTTGTCTGCTCATAACATATTCAGAATATTTGTAATAAGCAGATGACGCTCGATAGTAATGTTACCAATAATCACAATCACACTCAGTAGAACTTCCTGTCCATATAGCGTAATAAATGCGGTACAATAACACTTGTCCTCGTATTTAATGTGAAGACTAAAAAAAAAAAAAACAAGCATTACTAGTATTGTATACATCACTGTATTTTTCATTATAATTGTACACTAGAGGCCACAGAGATGGAATTTCTCAGAAGAATGTTGAAAGTTCCCTGGACAGCTAAAAAGACCAATGAGAAAGTTCTCAAAGAGACCAACACAAAAAGGGAGCCCTTAAAAAACATCAGAAAGAAGCAATCAACATTTTTTTGGGCACATCATGAGAAGAGGAAAGTTGGAATACTTGGTTATAACTGGCAAAATAAAAGGAAAGAGAGATCGCGGACGACAAAGAGAGAAAATACTGGATAGCTTGGTGTCATGGCATGGAAAACAGTCAACAACAGAACTCATACGATGCACTGTGGATAGAAGATTGTAGAAGGACATGATCGCCAACGCCAATCGGTACGGCACATGATGATGATGATGATGTACACTATAACTCCTTTATTTAAACTCTTTAAAACATTATAATATATCAACTTAAGATAGTAAATCCTATACACCTTCGCTGACAAAGTTTAGATAGTAAATTTGCGTTTCCAGTTTCAATGTTTATTTTTTCATGCGGCTATTTAGGCATGCTGTTCTAATGATTGGACAGATAATACAGTATCAGCTCAAATCTACCAGTTAATATTCTGTCAGATTTGTTTACGGCTCTCATCACATCTCAACAACATGTGCAGACTCCTACTCCAGTCGACTGAACAGAGTCTGTTTTGCTTGCTTTCTCTTCTACTACCTAATTACCCCGATGTACTTCGCGCCTTGTTGAAAACTAACTCGACAACAAAAGAACGCGTTGTAATTTGCTATTGTAGTTTCGCGTTGTGGACAGCCATGTTTCATTAAACACCAACCGGTTTGTTCTGTTTTCACGATTAAAAAATAGCAGCCATCCGTCATTAGCAACAAAAATGTGTGCCACCACAGTCTTCAACTCTGTGGCGATCAATGATTCTAAAAAAAAAACGCATTTAATTCTGTTGATTCTCTAAAGAAAGAAAAAGCACGTCTGCGAAAGAATAATGAATTTATGTAAAAAGACACCTCCTCCATTGTATCACCTGAGAGTATGAAATGCTGAAGGTAAACTGATATTTTAACTGCATTGCTCATTATCTCGTCTTATAAAAATAATATTGATATGGTTTCTCTAGGCATTCAAACTGAGGTATTGTATCACGTGATGGAGAATTGAAATATTTCAACCCAGAGAGTGCTAGGCTAGTTCTCATTTCATGTTTCTTCTAAAAATAATTTATCTACTTAAATATCATCAAGACGGAAACAAATCAATGAAACTTTTTCCAAATAAAGCTTAACAGTGAAGGGAATGTAGTAGACTATAAATAAGGATGTATCATTAAAATGTCAATTTGGGGTTAAAGCAAACAGCCGTGCATTGTACGTTGAAGAGATGTGTGGCCATACTTTGCAATTATTGTATCAGTTTGATATAACTTTGTCTTCTTAGTTTATCTAACAAGTTGCAACAACTCTGGCTTTAACTGGCTGTTTTGAAAGGAAACATTTTCTTTTCTAAGCCATGTGATGATTTGATCTTTTGTGCTTGATGAATTAGGAACTTTGTCCTCCAGTGCTACCGCATTATGATAGGATGCATTGTCCATTACAAGACATGAAGGTCTATCAGAATGGGGAGTAGAGTGTTCTCTATCTAGTCTCTGGAAATTCCTCCATTTATTTCAGTCTCTATTGTCTGTAGACTTTGATTGAAACATAAGTTGTGTGGCATTGACAAGACCATTCTCTCTACTGCCAGCATGTACCAATATATTGTGTTGTGTGTCATTAACAAGACCATTCTCTCTACTGCCAGCATGTACCAATATATTGTGTTGTGTGTCATTAACAAGACCATTCTCTCTACTGCCAGCATGTACCAATATATTGTGTTGTGTGTCATTAACAAGACCATTCTCTCTACTGCCAGCATGTACCAATATAACGCGTTGTCCTTTGCTGCTGTGAATGCTTCTTTTATTTTCTCTGTCAACTGATTGTCATTCTTTCTCATATGTATGATAAGCACTGACCCACGTTTCACCTAAATTTACTATATCCTAGCCTTCCATTCGTTACTCACGGATCTGCCTATGTATTTGCCTCGGGCAGCTATCAGGTGTGGTTTTTAACAAACAATATTTCTGCCACTAGCAGATTTTCGATAGGTGAAACCAACGCCTCTTCCGATCTTCCAAAGAGTCGTTTTTGAGATTTCAATATCACATTCTAATTGCAGTCGAATTTTAAGTTTGCGCAGTGTAACAAGATTATTTGATTCAAACATTTTCAACATTTCACGTCTATAATAATAATAATGATGATATCTCTGTCAAAATCATCAACTTTCTATTTTTTTCCTTGCTTGACCGTCGCCTCCGCAGAGTCAAAGTTCTGTCCTATCCATCGATCGAAAGACTTACTATCTATATTTAGAGTTGTCCGTGATATGTTTTCTATAGCTTGTTTCATAAGTCGTGCCCAACTTTAAAAATCAATATCTTTTAAACCGCTTTTTGTAATTTTTTCAAAATTTGCATGTATAGTTATAATGATTAGAACCCAACAGGGAATTAATTTCATTAAAAACAAACATTTGGTTATTATTATTGCTTATTTGATTTATATAAATTTATAACGACCCATTGATGTAGTCAAAACTTAGTGTTTACAGTATTTAAGTTAAAAATAGCGATTACAAATCCATATACGTTCAAATTTACGATTTTGCACGCTTTCCGCGTGAGTTCTCTTACACTATTAGACACTTGTAGTAAACACGAGACATTGTGTGTTCCATTTCCGTTAATTCAGCGGCGTAACGTGGAACAATAACATTTATCATGAGTCTTAAAATGAAATTCTGCAGTTTACAAAACATCGCAATAAAAATGTATGACTATTTTTGCAAAGAGGCTAAACGAGGAAGATTATTTCATTCTTTAGAAAACCATGAGAATAGGACAAGACACATTTTGGATTTATCTAAACGGCCATTTAATCGCTGGATTCAAGCACGTGACTGTCAATGTTCAAAATATACAAAATCACAAGGAAGAGCGAAAATGTTGGATAATTTCGACAGTGAACTTATTAGAAGTGAAATTCGCAAAATGGTGGGTATGAATGAAACTGTTACAATAAGAAAATTAAAAGTATCGCTGAAAAAGAACAACAGTATTGATATATCAAAGTCTACATTATGGAGGAATGTGAGAGCTGCAGGCTTTACATTCAGAAAGTATTCCAATGGACGAAACATCATCTGTGAGAAGCCACATATAGTAGTCATGAGAAGCAAGTACTTACGTGAAGTAAAAGAGGTGCGCAAGCAAGGTTATGATATTGTGTACTTGGATGAAACATGGATCAATGCTCACCACACTAACCAAAGGGAATGGCAGTCATCAGATGGAAAGATTAAGAGATTAACACCTAGCAGCAAAGGACAGCGCTTGATAATTGCTCATGCAGGTAGTCGACAACATGGACTAATACAGAATGCAGAGCTCATTTTTCTTTCAAAATCCATAGACAATCGGGATTATCACTCTGAGATGAATGGTCACATATTTAGACATTGGATTGAAAATTCTGTTCTCCCAGCACTAGATCGACCATCTTGCCTAATAATGGACAATGCAGCGTACCACAACATTGTTGCACTTGAAGATAAAGTCCCGACGTCATCCAGTACAAAAGATGCTATTAAGATATGGCTCACAAAGGAGCACATACAATTTAATAACATGTACTTAAAACCTGAATTACTATCTCTAGTAAAGCAAAAACAGAGGACAAAGATTTTTCAAATAGATAAGATTATCCAAGAGCACGGTCATATAAGTTTGAGGCTGCCACCTTACCATGCTCATTTAAATCTAATAGAACTAATCTGGGCAAAATTAAAAGGACAAGTGGCAGATGAAAATACAACATTCAAAATATGCGATGTAAAGACTCTTGCTAATCTCGCTTTATTAAATATAGACAAAGATTATTGGGCTAAATGTGAAGACCACGTCTTAAAACAGGAAGAGGAATATTGGAAAAATGATGGTTTGTGGAATGTTCAACCCCAAACAGTTATTAATCTTTTAGACTCGTCTGATTCAGAATGAAAGTATATAGCCCACACAATGTTGGCCCCTATATTACCTTAAATTATTTCAACAAACGGTCCTTTTCAGGACCACACAACTATGAAAATTGGACATACAGGTATACCTTGATATTATTATCGTCCGTCCTCGAACTGAGCAGACAATAATTCTCCTGGTGTTTTGTTTTATCCAGTTATTTCCCCATTACGGCCACGCCTTTACCTAGTGAAAATTAATCGTAGACCAGCAACTACGGTAATTTCTATTCTTTAGGGCTTCACAATTTACAATTTTGACAAACATCAAAGAAATATCGCCGCTTTAAGAAAACTGCAGCTGCAAGATATTTGTTAAATATACATTTAAAGGGTCTTTTGCATTCTAATAACATTTGGAAAATTTCAAAAGTATTTAACAAACGGTTAGAGAGTAATAGCGTTTTGAAGTTGGGCATATGTTTTGAAACGAGCTATAATTTGTTTTTTTATATATCGTAATACAACCGACCCCGGTTAGATTCCTTGCAAAAGTGCATGTACAATAACACAGTTAGCTTTTGCATAGTGATGAATTTACACTTTTAAACTCTTCATGGTTTTAAAAAACAAGTAATCACTTCACAACAGCTTACAAATTATCACACACACAGGAATATTCATTAACAGTAAATATTTTGTCAAAATACGCCTCTGGATCAATTTAACAAGAAACCGGAAATGAAATGAACAAACAAAAACCTCGGAATGGAGCGCTTCTTACAAGTTAAGAATGCAAAAACGGTGCTAAGATTGAGTGGTGTTACCGTGAAATTTGCCTTTATAAATGGTGAGTTGATTACAATAAATATGGGTATTGTAATATCCTAAAATCTAGGACAAGCAAGCAAATAATATTTTTATATATCTCAAATAAGCAAAAATCTTTCCTAAATGCATGGCAGTAGGGCAAAAATTCAGACTGAAGGTCGGTGAAAAAAAATAAGATTTACGAAAAAGAATTACATAAATTCATCAAGTTTCCGAGATAATTAATAAACTCTGTGGGCACGAATTTGTGAACGAACTATAACACTACATTCCCTATACGCCACTTGGCGTGACGGGGGTCCTATACTTTTTTTTTTATAAGCGGAGCACAGGGAAATTATCTTTACGGCCATTTTCCCATTATTGCGGTCTGCCGGTGGGACGTATAGATAAATAACAACAGTGAAATACAGAGGGAACGCAGGTGAATAAAAACTTCGATGTATAGGCAGGGCACAGGTAAATAATAATATTAGAAAATATAGAAAGGCCGCAAATACAAAATAATATTGAAAATAGGGGGTGCACAGGTGTATAACAATAGAGAAATATGGGAGGCATAGTAAATAAAATTATTAAAATATAGAAGAGGTATAGGTTAATAATAATAATAATTAAATATTGGCAGGGCACGGGTAAGTGATAGCCGCGAGAGCTCAGTGGTGAGTGAACTGGACTACAAAGGACAAGGGGTAGGGTTCGATCCCGGGTTCACCCAGCCTTTAATGGGTACCGGATTTTTTTTCTGGGAAAGTAAAGCGGCACGGGCGTAATACCGACCACATTACCCCAAAAATCATGTGCCTAAGGTCTGTAAAATTTATGGTCATTTAATACCATATTCCCTATACGCCACTTGGCGTGAAATGTAGGAGCGGTAAAGGTTAATAATAGTAGTGTTATATAGAGTGGACAGGTAACTAATAACATTAAAAAATAGGCGGCGCACAGGTAAATAATAATAGCGTTATATTTTCGGGAAAAGGTAAATAGTGATATATGACCGGTTCACATGTAAATAATAGTGAAATGTCAACGGTATGCGGATAAACAATAATATTGATCAGTAGGCGGAGAGAGGGATGCATACTAATGGTTACAAATATGTTTGGAAAAAAACAAATGATTAAAAAATAAATAAAAATCGTTTGGGGAGGAAAAATGTTCCCTAATAATTAAAAACAGAGATAGAGATGAAGAACGCAAATAACGTTTGACATAAAATTTAGGTAACATAAAGTGTGTAAATAATTAGTAATTGTACAAAGTCCCCATTGACAATTTGACAAAGACAATGTGTAAGGTTAACTGGGTTCCTGACATATTGTGGTCTGATGACGTAGTTTCCTTGACACTCAACAGCCGGTCTGGATAACCGCAACTGCTATTACAATTGGAAATATTTATTTTTTTTTGGTTCGCCAGTTGTCGGCTGTGGTTAAGTCTCTAGAGATTAGGAATTGAATTTTGCGTGTTGATCCGTTATTCCTTGGCAGCCGTATGCACAGGGGTCCCTTGCCGCACAAGCAGATAACTCTGTCTTAGGAGGTACTCATGTTTTTTCAGTCGATGAGTAATTGACGTTTCAAGCCGGCGACGTTTCCGGCGTCGCTGATGAGACCTGGGGTGGTTGACGCAGAGGGAAATAACAAACTGGCAATAATAATAGTAATAAATAAAAATAGTGGTAAATCACATGCGGTTACCATATGTTTGGTAGATCCATTGGATCTTTTACCTATACTGTCTATCAGAAGTGAAAGAAGGTGAGAAATAATGTCAATACATAAAGAGACAACACATAAAATAAATTAATTTGGCCACATGACAAGACAAATAGAACTAAATATGCCCAAAATAATCACAAACAAAAGCTAAGGGAATACTAAACCAAAGGTTTACCACGAAAAACGCGAAACTATTCAACATTAGAGACTATCTTTACGACACATATCACCATTGCTGGTGTATGTCGGCGGGCACACGATATAAGAGACACTTGGATATGCAAGCACAAGAGATCGATTGAAAAGCCGAACACTATATCACGCTTCGACGCTTAAAGCTTACAAGATACATGAGGAAGAAAAGAAGTTCTGCTGTTTCTTACTACTGGCACTTTCTGCCAATACATTTCTACCTATTGTTGCTACTGGTGTACAGACCAGATCACTGCCAGCTAATAGTCAGAGAATGGCTGGAAAGAGCAAAGAGCGACATTAGTAAATTCAGCTGTGTGGTTAACATGCTTGCAAACTCATCTGTATTTTTTACCAGATCATTTGTTACATGAACATTAACATCTATGTGGTAAATGAGTATAACAAGCCCAAGGTTTGTTCACACACATAACCAAAGTGAATAACAACCAATCTCGCGACATTATCATACATACAATAAGCTAATTAGAGTGCAGCAGATCTGAAATACTTGTTCACATATACAACCAATTAGTATCAAAACAGATTCAAGACAATTTCACGCACACAATCAATGAATAACAAAGTCCGCGACATCTTCATAAGCAAGCAAATCGTCGTAACCCAATGTAGCAACTAAAATATCACATTCAAACTGCCAAGATGCAGCCAGCATGTCTAATAGAATGCTGACCGTTTGATGAATGCCGATAAGAAAACACAGCAATCATTAAACGTGGACGTTTAAGGTACAGATTGCAAAGTTGGCAGAGCCGAACAAGATAAGAAAATTAACTGGATTGGGACATTCAATCTGGAAATGAAGAGAAGGGCAATAGCGTTATGTCATGGCTAGGTTGAGTGAGTACAAGGGGGAGACATTATTCTTCAACCCTACTTTCATTTTTTTTTTTCCGTCACAAAGTGTCAGGAACATTTAGGACAGTTTTATTTCTTTCAGAATGTGAATACCTAGAGGAAAAAGTATATAGGATATCTTTTTATCGTTTAATATATGTGTCAGCACACAAAGTGACTTCCTAGTACAGTTTAGTTGTGTTTTTAGATAACTGTTATGAACTCGATATGTATAATAAGACTGCTTTCATAGAAGAAAAAAAAACTGCGAACTGTCTATTGCAGACAAAAGCACTTGGTACGAAGTGCAAAACATAATAATGTGACTCCAGTAATAAGCAGAGAAGAGGGCGTATCAACATACACGTTTTATTTTTATTGAACTGATTAATGCTTTACTAGGACATCAATTGGAGCACGTTCACAACCTACAAATCATTACTGTGGATATAGCATTCAAAATAGATATTAATGGTGGCATTAGGAAAGGTTGATGAATGAGTGGATTGATTGCAAGCGTGTACAACCAACGGACAGCATAAACCACATACGCATTTTATCTTCTTTTTTTTTTAAACCTCCCACCAATGTAAAAGAATTCAAATATATTTGGACCTGAGAGCAGTGCCCGGAAATTAATTTTACTAATGACAGTCTGGAACATAAAATACACAAATATAGCTACACAAATATTTGAAACATTCCCCACGCAAATTACTTACTATTTAGAGCAAATGACTTGGAGTTTCCTATTTTACTTTTTTTGTTCCGTGCAATTCCGACAGGCTTCTACTAACAGCACGTATCTCAAACATCCAATCGTGAAAGTTGATCCTCAACGATGTTGACGCTCTTTCATTATCGTCATCACTTTCACATGCAGAGCTCTGAGGCATAGTCTTGATAGTCACTTACTTCCTTACACAATCATCTATTCTTGATCATTTCAATAGTTCAAGAAAAGTCTTGTCTGTTATTATTATTCTTCTACCTTTCAGCTCAATGAGAAGCATAGGTCTTGAACAAACACTTTCCAAGCCGTTCTGTTTGTTGCCATTCTTTTTAAGATCGTTTCCAAGTCGTCCCCATCTGTTATTACTTCATCATAAATAGTTACTTTCTATAGAGTCCATCACTCTTGCCCTCGATATTTTTTTCTAAATAGATTGAGTGTTTCCTTAATATTTATATAAAAGCACATAAATCGTTCTTATTATACTGCAATTTATCTCTTATTTTCACTGGTATTCTGATGTTATTTTATAAATATCGCTATGGCCTACTTATGTAACTATCGTTATGGCTTGTATCCATCCCATTTAGGCGTGAGTCAGAAGGAGTTGGGGTGTCTATAAGATTGGAGAACTAGGCCACAGACCCAATGCATTAGCAACAAGGTGTTCTCGCCAGTTTTATAATCTGAACCCTGATAGGAAAAGAAACAAGTGTCGCCGTTGACGGGATTCGAACCCACGATCAACTTATCTGGAGAACGTTTTCCTGTAATTAATCACTCACACTCCAGCAGCTTTTATGATGTAAAAAATAAATAAATAAAATAAAACCCTTACCAAACTCTATTTATATCATTTCCACAGCCTTTCTACTACACAACAGTGCGTTATTTCTACCTACTCATTTCTGAACAAAGAGGCTTGCTTACCTCAGTGACTTATTCTTTATAGGATTACATTAGTACAGCTACAGCAATGACATAAAATATCACTTATAGCCGTTCATTTGTCACAATGGACGTCACGAATGGCAGTAAACAAATATATCAGCATTGATCGGAGATCGCCATGAATGCTTGTTTTGTTCTGCGGTGTTAATATTGTTTAACGATAGCAAAGTGGAACCAAACCACTGGCGAAAGGGACGCGTGGAGGCGTGTCCGCAAATGCAAATTAATTAACAAACAATTTCTTTGTTACATCTTTATTTAAACTATGGAGAGACACAGGGTGAACATTTATATGTTTGTATGTGTTTCAATGTTTATGTCTCAACACGTTAAACAAACAGTTATGCAGATTTGTGTAACATTACCAGGTCTATTTAACTTGCATATACAAAATATATTACCGAGATCGACAAATCCGGAAAATTAGTTGGTAATCGCAATCTAAACAACTAGTGACACGCTGATAATAAAGTCTTTATTGTTAAGGAGAAATGAAACACACAAAAAAAGATATAGAAAAAAAGAGAGAAAAAAAACGGTATGGTTAAAAGCTTCACATAACAAGTGGGCAACACAAACCAGAAAGACGTTTCGGCTGATTAGACATTCAGCAGGAACAAACATGAAACATACAACACACATACAAGTATGTATTTAAAATAAAATAAAATAATTGAAATATATGTATTTTTTTTAAATTAATTAATTAAAATATATATTTATAATAAATTCGAACTAGAATAAGAAATAAAAGGAAAAGAAATAAAAAGTCTTCCCTGTATACTCTGATGTGTGAGAAGAAAAAAAATGTTAGTGCGCACGGGGTATGTATGCGTGCACAAAAGTGAAAATGTGTGCACACAGCACGCAGTATCATGAGTTTCCTAAAAACAGGTATGTGTGCATACACAAAGCGCAAATAACTGACTAGAAGAATATAGGGTACCCGAGAGGAAATAAAGGTGTCGTCGAGTGGGGTAAGAGATATCGGGGACAACTCTTTATTGTTAAGGGTGCAAGTGAGTTACACACAATTATTGTCAAAATAATGATGGAAAGTAAATATAAAGGCTTTAGTATCAACAGCAAAAAGTCAGAAATAATGGCCCCAACAAAGAAAATGTAATCTCTTAAATACACAATTAAAATAAATGGGAAGTATTAAAACGAGTCAATGAATTCATATACATAAAAACCATGTTAACATGAAATAGTTAATGTAAACGTGAGGAGGCGTACAGAATAGCTCACGCAAATGCTGAATTCAAAAGAATGGGGGTAAACATTACGCAACCCCTTTTTATAAACAGATATAAGAAAAAAGTGTTCTCACGAAGAGCAGGTATGACATGGAAGTGAGTCCTGGACAATCAGAGACAATTTTAGAAAACTAGAGGCTACAGAAATGTGGTTTTACTGAAGAATATTGAGAATATTATGAACAACTAAACAGATTAACAAGAATACTCTAAAAAAAAAAGGCTAAGGACAAATAGAAATATAGATGTCAACACCAGGAAGAAGAAATCACTTGTCATGTTATGAAAAGGGAATAGCTGGAGTATAGTATAACCATTACTGGGGGACTGGGTGGGGCATATATTATCAGTGAATAAATGCTGCTTGGCCTGAGCAGTCACCAAACAGAAAATTGTGAAGAAAACACATGATCACCTACACCAGACATGAACCTAATAGTGATGCATGTGTCAGTGTGTGTGCATGCGTCTATATACACACGGACATGCATACATAAAAGCAGGTTTAATTTGGATGATTTATACGAGAAATATTTGCCTTATAATTTGGCACATTCGTTGATAAATGTTTAACACAGGAACATCCCTGTTCCATTTTGATACAAAAGTCTTGCCAGTACATAAATTAGTTTCATCCGCCTAATCGCAAGCCAAAAATAAAGTATTATGAGAATATTACAAAAAATTATTTCTTCTGAAAAAAGTGGCACAAAAATATGATAACGTTTGATTATTCTCAATGACACGCACTTTTAGACGTCACTATTAACAAGTTCACAATGACGCACACTTTTAGACGTCACTATTAACAAGTTCACAATGACACACACTTTTAGACGTCACTATTAACAAGTTCACAATGACGCACACTTTTAGACGTCACTATTAACAAGTTCACAATGACACACACTTTTAGACGTCACTATTAACAAGTTCACAATGACGCACACTTTTAGACGTCACTATTAACAAGTTCAAAGAAAACGTAGGTCTGCACATGGCTGGCGACATCTCCATACAGCCTGTCCAGCCATGGTACTACTGTTGATGGTCACAAGAGCCTTCTCTCTTCATTGGTACGTGTAATTGTTTCCGTGCCACAAACACACTCATCAGAGGTTCATATTCTTAGGATGTTTAAAAGATGTCATTTCAGTTTGTTGTAGTCTGATCGAAGTTTCACTTGATCAGAGGTCTATTGAGTTGGAAGTAGTCATATTTTTTTTTTTTTTGGGGGGGGGGGGGTAACCTGGGTGCTCTGTAATCCATTTATTCATGAGTAATGTCTCTCTCCTCTCACTCACTCACTCACTCACTCACTCACTCACTCACTCACTCACGCACTCACTCATTCACTCACTCACTCACTCACGCACGCACACACAATTGCATGTACCTTGACATTGTGGATGCATCTTGACATAAACAGCAACTGCTCACTAATCGTTGATTATATGTTCTCTTTGTGAACATTCTTGGGGGGAAAAGGCGATATTTGGAAAGGGTGGTCGAGAGTATTACGCTGGTCGTTACCACAACAGTTGAATGTCATTTCAATTATATGCTGTGTAAATAATGGATACTATCGGGATAAGATAAATAAAAAAAAAACATGCCTTATACCGAATACACACAACAAACCACCCCGCGCACATTTCCAAAAAATTAAATAATAATAAAATAAAAACTCGGTCATTCTTACTTTGACAGTTTTGCTGATTTAAAAAAACAATCAATCATAAACAGAAAAAAGGTACGTCAACGTGGGCACAAATATGCATCAACAACATTAATAATAAAAAACAGATTAAGCCCAGTGAATTTTTCTTAACATGGCGGCAGACAGTAAAGTCCGTAATGGATTGAAAGATCCGCGTGGCATATATAACAAAGTATTACAAGACAAGAGAAAACATAACAGGTATTAAATTACGAAAATAAAAATAAAGTAAAACAATAAAACTCAGTTGAAATAGTGAAGCACTTACGTGACTTATTTGTATGTGTAAATATTTGCGTTGAATAATGGACGAAAGAACAACACGACAAACAAAGTACAGAGTAAGAATAAAACTTAACCAAAACATATAAAGTTAGTGAAGACTAGCTTGAGGGGACAAATTATAACCGAACACCCGGCACAAAATATTGTAATAATCATTTGAAGGAGTTAATTAATGCATTGATTAATTACGACAAAAAATATATGTATTCATACGCTGCAAAACTGACATGCATGCTTTATCAGTCAGATCACGTAACAGATTAGACAGATCCAGGCGTCATATGTGTGTGTGTGAGTTTCTGATAGATATATAGTGAAACAGACCGATAAACAGAACAAAATATGAGAAAATCACAGAAAGACAAACAAAATTACAGAAAAGCTAATATATATATATATATATATATATATATATATATATATATATATATATATATATATATATATATATATATATATACACTTTAAACCATCCCCCTAACAAATCAAATTCACGTGACGCCCACTCGAGTACAAACACGTGACGCGTGTTCCATAAAATAAATTTTATACTTCTATATATAACAGAAGGCTTACAAGACAAAAAAATATATATATAATGCGCGATGGTAATTTTTTTTTTTAATGACATCTGGTATTTGATCCCAATGAGCTGTCTTAGTCATTCGACTCTTAAGCCCAAGAGCAGACATTTGTCTGCCGAGGATGCTGTCAGAGCCAGATGTGTCCCGATAATTGAGCTCTGGCATTGAAAGACATATATCATGCTAGACGGCGCTGTATAAAACATTAGCTTAGCCCCATTTAATAGAGCCCCTGAATACTGAAGGAATATTATTTATTTTCTGAAGTAATTATAATTAGCATGGCTGCGGAGCCGAAGTCGCGGTGCCAGAGGTGACTTTAGCTCAGGTCACAGCCGGACATTGAGATACCCCCAAAAAAATAGTATTATTATTATATATATATATATATATATATATATATATATATATACGTTGGACAGTAGATACAAAAAGCACATATATATATATATATATATATATATATATATATATATATATACATATATATGTTGGGCAATAGATAGATGAAAAGAGCAATCAGTTAGGATGTAAATGGAGGAATTAGAATTGATCTTTAAATGGGAGAATTAGAAATTAGAACAGGGCAGTAATTTTACCAAAACGGAGTTGGTTTGTGCATAGGGAATTCAGAATTTAAACGCAAATAAAAGAATCAGAGTTCCCTGTTAATTTGAGGAATAGAGTTCCTCTGTAGAAAGGGAAATACAATCTTGGCTCATAGATAGAAAAATACAAATTAAGCAACAACAAAGAAGTATAGAAACTGCGGAGTCAACTCAATGTTAGGAGATTCTGTGGGAGATTTGGAACAGCAATAGAATGTATTAGCAGATAAAATAGACTCTATTTAATAGAATGCTCGGAGATTGACAGCAGAGAAAAAAAAAGAGGCACCGTGGTTTGGCAGTAGAGAAACATAAACATTTGAGTTTGGCAGGTAAAGAAAAATATAGGAATTTTGAAGATGAAAACAATTTTTGGTGAATTTTCAAAAGAGGAAGTTATGATGGGTAGCAAACAAATATTGGAGCAAAGCCTACTGTTTGAACGGAACTGTATAATATAAGGCATTCCTGAATCGTTTACTAAAGTTGAAGTCTTCTCAGAATTGCTATATAGGTTACCGAATTATAAAACATAATTTTTGTTACAGGAAAAAATTAGGGATCGGACATTTGAATCCCACAAATCTTGGGGAAAATAATCGAGAATAAAAAACTTTTAAAAACTTTTTTTTTTTTTAATTTGAGCTTTCTTCGTCATTTGAATCAGTTGAATACTAACGTAAAAAAAAGAAGTGTAAAAACTTTGGAAAGATTAGTTTTAACACCACAGAGGTACAATAGAAGCGTTCTCTAAGAAACAACAAAATACAATGATTACTGCAATTTTGGTAGTACCCGGAACTGGCAATCCCCAGTGTCACACTGATTTCAGAACACCGTCTAACAGAACTTTACAGCAACCAGGCCTCCGTGCTTATAGCTCGTTTCAAATCACGTGCCCAACTTCAAAACGCTATTACTCGGTAACCGTTTGTTAAAAACTGTTGAAATTTTCCAAATGTTATTAGAATACAAAAGACCCTTTAAATGTATATTTAACAAATATCTTGCAGCTGCAGTTTTCTTAAAGCGGTGAATTTCTTTGATGTTTGTCAAAATTGTAAATTGTGAACCCCTAAAGAATAGAAATTACCGTAGTTGCTGGTCTATGATTAATTTTCACTAGGTAAAGGGGTGGCCGTAATGGGGAAATAACCTAATAAGACAAAACACCAGGAGAATTATTGTCTTCTCAGTTCGAGGACGGACGATAATATCAAGGTATACCTGTATGTCCAATTTTCATAGTTGTGTGGTCCTGATAAGGACCGTTTGTTGAACT
The DNA here is from genome assembly GCA_032433765.1 of Megaustenia siamemsis. Classification (NCBI taxonomy): domain Eukaryota; kingdom Metazoa; phylum Mollusca; class Gastropoda; order Stylommatophora; family Ariophantidae; genus Megaustenia; species Megaustenia siamemsis. The sequence goes on from JAVIAB010000125.1 coordinate 34,202,783, forward strand.
AATTTAAGGTAATATATGGGCCAACATTGTGGCGGGCTATATACTTTCATTCTGAATCAGACGAGTCTAAAAGATTAATAACTGTTTGGGGTTGAACATTCCACAAATATTCTATTTCATTCTATATTTAATAAAGCGAGATTAGCAAGAGTCTTTACATCGCATATTTTGAATGTTGTATTTTCATCTGCCACTTGTCCTTTTCGGTTGGCTTACCACGGCAACAGCCGGGGTTCGTACCCTGGCGAGGACACCTGGGTTTTACTAATTCCCTAAAAATTAGTAGGAGCCGCGATAGCTCAGTGGTTAGTGAACTGGACTACTACGGACAAGGGGTAGGGTTCGATCCCAACCGACGGCTCCGGGTTCACCCAGCCTTAAATGGGTACCGGATTTTTCTGGGAAAGTAAAAGCAGCACGGGCGTAATACCGACCACATTACCCCAAAAATCATGTGCTGAAGGTCTGTAAAATATAGGGTCACTAACACCATATTTCCCTATACGCCACTCGGCGTGACGGGGGGTACTTTACTTTTTTTACTTTTACTTGTCCTTTTAATTTTGCCCAGATTAGTTCTATTGGATTTAAATGAGCATGGTAAGGTGGCAGCCTCAAACTTATATGACCGTGCTCTTGGATAATCTTATCAATTTGAAAAATCGTTGTCCTTTGTGTTTGCTTTACTAGAGATAGTAATTCAGGTTTTAAGTACGTGTTATTAAATTGTATGTGCTCCTTTGTGAGCCATATCTTAATAGCATCTTTTGTACTGGATGACGTCGGGACTTTATCTTCAAGTGCAACAATGTTGTGGTACGCTGCATTGTCCATTATTAGGCAAGATGGTCGATCTAGTGATGGGAGAACAGAATTTTAAATCCAATGTCTAAATATGTGACCATTCATCTCAGAGTGATAATTCCGATTGTCTATGGATTTTGAAAGAAAAATGAGCTCTGCATTCTGTATTAGTCCATGTTGTCGACTACCTGCATGAGCAATTATCAAGCGCTGTCCTTTGCTGCTAGGTGTTAATCTCTTAATCTTTCCATCTGATGACTGCCATTCCCTTTGGTTAGTGTGGTGAGCATTGATCCATGTTTCATCCAAGTACACAATATCATAACCTTGCTTGCGCACCTCTTTTACTTCACGTAAGTACTTGCTTCTCATGACTACTATATGTGGCTTCTCACAGATGATGTTTCGTTCATTGGAATACTTTCTGAATGTAAAGCCTGCAGCTCTCACATTCCTCCATAATGTAGACTTTGATATTTCAATACTGTTGTTCTTTTTCAGCGATACTTTTAATTTTCTTATTGTAACAGTTTCATTCATACCCAACATTTTGCGAATTTCACTTCTAATAAGTTCACTGTCGAAATTATCCAACATTTTTGCTCTTCCTTGTGATTTTGTATATTGTGAACATTGACGGTCACGTGCTTGAATCCAACGATTAAATGACCGTTTAGATAAATCCAAAATGTGTCTTGTCCTATTCTCAGGGTTTTCTAAAGAATGAAATAATCTTCCTCGTTTAGCCTCTTTGCAAAAATAGTCATACATTTTTATTGCGATGTTTTGTAAACTGCAGAATTTCATTTTAAGACTCATGATAAATGTTATTGTTCCACGTCTCCACCTATGAATGAACGGAAATGGAACACACAATTTCTCGTGTTTTTTACAAGTGTCTAAATGTGTCAAAAAACCACGGTAAAAGCGTGCAAACACGTCAATTTTACCGTGTATGGATTTTTACTCGCTATTTTTAACTTAAAATACTGTAAACATTAAGTTTTGACTACATCAATATATGATGTTATAAATTTATATAAATCAAATAAGCAACAATAATAACCAAATGTTTTTTTTTAAATGAAATTAATTTCATGTTGGGTTCTAATCATTATAACTTTACATGCAAATTTTGAACAACTTACAACAAGCGGTTAAAAAGCTATCGATTTTAAAAGTTGGGCACGAGTTATGAAACAAGCTATAGCGCTCTCTCGATGGTACTGACGATTTCTAGCAACTCACGTGGAGGTATATAAACGCTGCGTCGTTCACATGACTCATGTTGTCTACCAACTGAATTACTCAGCGCTACTGTCTACAGCTCAGCGTTTCTAGCTCTACTCAGCTACCCGCAGCGTCTCACGTGCACGCGCTAACAGTATATCAGACGTCACCCAGTTTGTATTTTGTGTATTAATTTTAGTGCTCCTCACACTTTATTTCTGCGTAGTTTCTAGTTCTAACCACATAATTTACACGTATTTATCATGTGCCTCTCACACAACTATCGCATCGCCTATAAATATGCAACTAATATCAACCATAAGATTTTGGTTGGAACATTATTTATTAAAGAAAAATCTCAAAACTTAGAATTGTTACTAAAAAAATGTTATTTGTTAAAATATTCTGAGAAAATGGAAGTGAACACCAGACTCAAGAGTGTTAATGTTTAAATCGTATACTTCATTTATACTACTTTTACTAAACGTATCTTCTTATTTGTTTATCCTCTTAATAAATATTGGTATATTTTTTTTATTAAACTATATTCTTTCATTTATTTTTCATTAACCACAGATTTCAAATTTTGCTTCAATTGAAGACTTTTAATTTTAAGAAGAAATACCCCCCCCCCCCCTTCCCCTATTTTTCTTATTATTAATTCGTTGTATATGAAGGATTCTATAGGTTCTAGATTATGCAGATTCCAGGAATTTGAGAACCTTTGAGGAATGGTTTTGGATTTGATAAGAATTGAGAATTTATTCCACATACAACAAAAGGAAAAAATATCCAAGCAGAAAGAACAGTATATTACGGTAAATAAATGGTACTAAATTGCATTATATAAATTCGCAAATGACAGTGTTTCTAATAAATGGTTTAGCTGAACGTGGGTTTCCTGCAGTTTTGTTGTACCACAATGCTTCTCTACATTGTTCTCTTAACTTATGTTCTGCATATTGTCAGCTTTATGTAGCCCGCATTTTCATGATCGTCTAAACATTTTCAACAAAACCATCTGCAGAAACACTTAAATAAGCAAATCAGTAGTAATAATAATCATCATATCATCATGTGCCATACCGGTTGGCGTAGGCGACATGTCCTTCAACAATCTTCTATCTACAGTGCAACATATCAGTTTTATTGTTGACTGTTTTCCATGCCATGACACCAAGCTATCCAGTATTTTCTCTCTTTGTTGTCCGATATTTCTCTTTCCTTTTACTTTGCCAGTTGTAACCAAGTATTCAAACTATCATCATCTTCTCATGATGTGCCCGAAAAAATGTTGATTGTTTCTTTCTGATGTTTTTAAGGAGCTGTCATTTTGTGTTGGCCTCTTTGAGAATGTCCTCATTGGTCTTTTAGATGTCCAGTAAACTTTCAACATTCTTCTGAGAAATCCCATCTCTGTGGCCTCTAATCGTCTTTTCATTTGTTTGTCTACTGTCCATGATTTGCTTTCATAGGTCAGAATTGGTTCTATATAGCACCGATGAACTCTTTCTAATTTCTATTGACATAGATTTGTTGCATAAGATATTTTTTCATTTTCTGAAATGCTATTTTGGCCTGAGCTATTCTGCTTTTTATTTCTGTGGTGCATCTCCATCCGATGTTATTATTGTGCCCAAGTATTTGACGCGTTGCACTTGTTTCAGATGTGTCCTGTTTATTTTTAAGCTGCATGGTGGCAATGATTGTTTCTTCTATATGACCATTACTTCTGTTTTCTTACTATTCAGACTGAGACCTTTCTTCTTGCTATCTTTTACTATTATGTCTATCATTTATTGTAGTTCATTCTCTGTCTCTGCTATTAAGACTGTGTCATCAGCATATCGCAAATTATTTATGTTGTGACCTTTGACTTCAATTCCTTTTTTGTCTACTATTGATCTCATAATATGTTCGCTGTAAAGTGAAAACAAATCCGTCGAAAGAACACAGCCCTGTCTGACTCCTTGTTTTATAAATTGAAATTGTCCTGTTTGGTTGTTAATTCGTATAGCTGCTGTTTGTTGCCAGTACATGTTTTGTATGATTCGTAGATCCGTGAATAATAATAATAATAATGATATATACAGCAACAATATCTATAACATCAACAAATACATCGTTATCATTAGCATCATCAACAATAACAGCATCAGCATTATCAACAACAACGTCAACTTAAACAAGAGCAACAAACATAACCACCATCATCAACAACAACAATAATACTAATAATAACAACAATAACAACGGGAACAAACAATATACTTCGCTGACAAGTCAGCTCATTTTCAAGCATTCTCACTGAAGTTTTTAATTAACTAAACAATGTAATTCTTCCAAAAACAGAGACTCCGCATACCCTTCCCATTTATTCATACGGGCACATACACACGCGCACACATACACAAGCACACACGCATACACTTGGCAGTGAAAAGCAGTAACAGGCATATAGAATTAGCTTCCCGTGGTTGTGAGTTCCAAATATTATTATCCGCTGTAAACATACAAATTTGCACACACTCACCTTGGATATTACAAAATAATCAGTAAACATGAAATAAGAAGAGTTCGAGTCAAATTAAACAAATTTGGTTAGGCTTCAACAAAAAAATAATAATTGTTAAATATATAGAATTTATTGGAATATTTTCTAAAAATGAACATGAAAAGAAGGTTAATTGAAATATGTTTGATTTTGACCCTTGCTGAGCACAACAGATCTGGAGAAACAAAACTTAAATGATGGGTTATTTTCGTGCTGTTCTGTGGACGGATGACTGAGTGTTGTTTCCTTTCATGTTATCATTATCATCATGGTCTTCATTAGCATCAGCAAACTCTATCAGCCCCTCGTGATGCAAAGGTTATCAAAGAATGTACTTTATTTGGCTCAGTCTTTAAGTAATCTTTGACTTTGAAATAACATTCCCATTCTATCTCAGCCGTGACCTGCCTATCAGCTGTATACGATCCACAAAGCAAGAGGCGATTGATCTACAAACATGAGCTGCATGATTAACATAGCATGAAATGTATGAGCTATAAAGTATGATGTGCATGATCTACAAAGCGTGAAGTAAGTGTATTAAGTACATTGTACAAACTGTATGTTTACAGAGTATAAATTGTATGTACGTCATGCAGAACTGTGCCAGTACATATGTGCATTACAGCATATTATATCATCTGATTCTTAGAAGTTTCATTTGGCGGTCCATATGCAAATAGTTAAGTTTATAACTGGCTGCTGGACATCATTTAGAATACACAGGTAGATAAAACATCTACAGCATAACCTTTTCACCCTGATTTAAATATTTGGTAATACTTTTAAACGTTTCATGAACAATTCCCAACAGCAGTACGTACTTTTACAATTATGATGCATACAACTATTGCACAATACCACGAAGACTTCGCGCAAAAAAGTTGGCGGTATGTCTCATTTTTTTTCATGTTTTACGTGTGAACTTCTCGCAGACCCAAAGTATGTAACCTCTTTCGTTGTACGCATAGCAGTGCCAGTTCTCAAATTAAACATAGATCTTGTTATGCTTAGATGGGTAATAGTAAGACGATACTATACACAATTGTGGATATTCTCTGCACTTTATAAAAAAAGTAAAGTACCCCCGTCACGTCAAGTGGCGTATAGTGAAATATGGTGTTAGTGACCCTATATTTTACAGACCTTCAGCACATGTTTTTTGGGGTAATTAGGTCGGTATTACGCCCGTGCTGCTTTACTTTTCCAGAAAAAAATCAGGTACCCATTTAAGGCTGGCTGAACCTGGAAGCCGTCGGTTGGGATCGAACCCCACCCCTTGTCCTTTGTATCTGCACTTTATACTTAACTAATATGATTAATTGCAATCAGTGTTTTAACATTGCTTTCTTATTTTACTTAACAGTGTGCCTGTTTTATAACAGACCAATAGGAGAGCAAGAAACCGGGAATAAGAACCCCTTCGGCGACGAATGGTAAATGAGGACGGCAGGGAGGGAGGGAAGGAAGGAAGGGGAGGGAGGGAGGGAGGGAATAAGAAAAAAAAGAACAAAGGAAAAAATGAAAGAAAAAAAGAAAGAAAGAAAGGGAGGGAGGAAGAAAGGAATGGAAGGGAGGGAGGGAGGGAGGTAGGTAGGAAGTAAGGAAGGAAGGAAGGAAGGGAAGGAAGGAAGGGAGGAAGGGAGGGAGGGTCTTAATTTATTTACATCTGAAAGAACCACTATGGACTAAAATATTACTATCTTTTTTTTTATAAACAAAGCTTTAATATATTTGTGGCCAATGGTTATATATAGCCCTCAATAGGGTCACTAAATCAGACACAAATAACACTAGAACAATGGTGCTATAACAAACAGCATTTGAAAACATGTCTCACCTAAAGTTTAACAATAATAAAAAAAATATATAGCGTTTCAAACGGAATAGACACAAGCTGGAATCAAAGGCAAGGGAAGAAGTTTCGAGTAAATGAGCGCTGAAAACTAAACCGAAAGGTTGCAAGCACGTAATTCCGCTATTAAGAGCATGCATGAAGAATATAAAAAAAGATAGAGAAGACGAAGTAGAAGTTAAATAATTCTTCCAAAGAAAACAAATAGATTGAAACATAAAGGATACAGAACTAGTTAAACGAGAACAGTAGTGTAAAACATTCTAACACAGTCGCAGGTAACCGCTATCAAAAAGAAGATCACATTGTTATGGCTAAACGTTATCTATGTCAAAGATGGGTCGATGGATTATTAGAAGCACTAGGAAACATAATAGCAGCAGTGGCGAACAGAAGAGCAAAAGACCGCAAATTATATATCCCCTCGACGCTGAAAGGCAGATAAGAAAGGAAAGACGAAGTAGAAGAAGTTATCTATGTCATGTTTTATAGGGAAATGCATGCAGCTATACATATCCATTGTAAGACGAAGAAGACACACGACGAAAGAATACCAAATAAATTGAAAATACAAATTAAATATAACCGAAATACAATAAACAAATATATATCACAAAATTATGATTAAAAGAAATATAAGTTAGAAAAAAAAAATTAAACTATATATATATATATATATATATATATATATATATATATATATATATATATATATATATATATACATTTTTATTGTGAAGTATGGTGATGACAACGACATAAAACAATCCTTCAATAAATTTACCATTTAATGTACAATTTCTCTATTTCGTAACTACATGGCCTTTGGCGTCTTGACAGCCGATTGATTGGTAGTAAGCAAACATGTTAAGTCAGTAGTTTGGCAAAATATTTAGTGTTTATGCTGAACGCTGATTTGCTGAACAGCATCTCTCGTGCCTGAATCGGACAATATTAGATAGACAGATCTGGCCACAGAATGAACAAGGTGTATTCGTGGTGCCTGACTTCGTCTCCTTTCTCCTGCGCCTTTTGTCTTTTGAATTTTATATCAGCACTGCCTCGAAAGTTGATGTGCCATTTTTTTTTTAAATTCCCCATGTGTTACGATCTGCAGCCAGATTTTCCCAGTTTCTTTCACTGACAGAGAATTCCTCCAAAGAATACCTGCAAGCATCCTTATATCTCAGCACTGGTCTGCCCTTTGGTCTCTTTCCCTTCTTATGTTCACCATACAATATTTGTTTTAGAATACTATTAGTATACCTAAGAATATATAGAATACCTTAGTGTACGACTCCTAAGTGTTTGGTAGTTTGGCTCGTAAGCCACTAAGTAAGCTACCTTGTCCTGCCATTTGATGTTCATAATATTTCTAAAGCAACGCACATGCAACCTGTTTTACATTTTCTTCAGCTCTGCATGGGTAGTTCAAGTTTATGATCTGTATAGAAGTGTACTAAGCATGCTACTTTGATAAATTTGAATCTTAGTTGAGTGTTAATTTGGTGTTGGTCCATGTTCTATCTTTAAGATTACCAAATGTGGTTTCGAGAATTTATTTCTTCTTCAATGGAGACAGTGGTTGTGAACCATAAAACCGAGATAGGTGAACTTTCTCACCGATTCAAGGGGTGTGTTAATGATATAGCTGCGGGACTGACTACACCTTGTTGAAGCACCACGGTCTTCTGGATACTTATTGACAGGGAGAATAATTCACATGATTTAGCTAGGTTTACTGCATCAACCATTGATTGCAGGACGGACTCATCGTGAGCAACCAGTGCTGCATCATGAGCGAATAGAAGCTCCTTGATTAGGTTCTCAGTTGTTTTAAATTTTAACATCAGAAATGATAGATTAAATAAGAAGCCGTCAGATCTTGTACGGATGTAGAAGTCTGCAGAGTCCGTTTCAAAAGTATTGAGTAGAAAGGCAGCAAAGAATATTGCGAATAGGACTGCAGCTCCATGTCGATGTGGGATGTCTTCCTTTTTTTCCATACATTAGTGAGGTTGGTGTTATTTAATCCAGAACACATGGTCCTAACGTTCCATGTGCCGAGTATGAACGATTATGTTTTCCTTCTGCTGTGTCCTAACGAGGGTGGAACTGACTTTTCTGTTTGCTTGCTATGCCCGGGCCAATGATATGGAGATAGTGCTTTGTTCAAAACGCGCTACCCCTCACTCGGTTCATCTTTGAAGCGCCCAGGTGGAGTGGCAAAGTCCTTACGTTATAAATACATTTAAATATACTACACACAAAATAATACTACCTTTATTAATTAAAGCGCATTATTTTCCTTCAACGATGAATAGCCTCAAAGGGAACGAAATGTAAAGCAGAGTACTACAAAGCCATGGTCCAAATATGAGGTTGCTAAGGCATAATTTGTACAATATACATTTGTATGATATTAACGCCGTATTTTAACAGATCAGCGCAGCTACTTCTTCTTATGTTAATCTCTCATCTTTAGTTTGGAACGCTAGAATCAATATGAACAAAATCGTGGAAGGAAGACCCAACTTTGACCGCTTTCTCACAATTTGATTCAACTTATAAAAACAGAACTTTATAGGCTAATAAATTGCATTTTCATTTTTAGATAGTGATCAAATACTTAGAGGGCTGGGTGTACCGGCAAAACAAACGGCATGTACAGGGTAATGGGCACGTCAAGCACACTTTGGCTACAGTAAAAGCTGAGATATGGGAAGTCAAAGATTCCAACATTTTTCTTTTAAACTTTGCTTCAGCAATTTTATAAGCTCTCAGTGTTAGTCAATGTTATCACTGTGTAGCACGAACCATAAAATGTGTTTGTGTCACACACATATACACGTAAGCACGCGCGCGCGCACGCATACTCTCAAATGAAATGAGATAGACAAGAAAAGATAATCCCAAAATTCTCGTCAACATCTCTATCAATGAAGGACAAGGAGCACAAACTAAACATGTCCAAAAGTACAATACATAATTATTGCGTACAAAAGAGAGGCACTATTCCACTGTAATTTAGTTATAGGCCGTAGGGAAAAAGGGTGGTGGGGAGGGAGACAACACATGACGCAAATTAGACACATACCCAGAGAGAAGCTTAGAATTGCTCACAGTAACCATGTGATCGATTAATGGGATATAAAACTAAAACAGTAAATCGCAAGCCACTAATTTTATATTCCACAGAATAAAATGAGTGGCAAGTATCAAGTAAGAAATCCCTGTCGGTGTCACGGAGATCGTTGACTATTCTGATATCTTCATGTGTATTCAGAGCTCACGCTCCGGGCATAATTATGAGGGTCTCAAATGTTGATATGTCATATTTAATCAAACAAAATTGTGTGGATGCTATACCGGTTTATCCCCAAGCAGAACCAGAGAGGCGAAATATGATTAGATACAGCGTGCAACTTGTACCGGTTTATAATCAAACATAATGAGATACTGTAGCTTTTTATGGGTTACATTCAAATAAAACCATACATTGCTGTGCATGGAAATGGCGCAAGTGTTCCTTCACCTGTCCCTGATGCCCTCCAAATACAAAACCAATGACAAACTGGCGCTCTTCCAGAGACGTCATATCGTCCTCCTAAATTAAGTCATCGTTAGTTCAGCTCCCAGCCTCTGTAGTCACCCCTGTTACAATCAACAGTATCGATTGCCTATGTCCAAACATTTCCGATTAGCCAGAGCTCAACCAGAATCACAGCAAGCCTCCGGGGCAACCAGTCGCCCCAAAGATCAGACGTTTAGCCCGAAGCACTAAGGGAGTGCAGTGTGCCCACTCGGTAAATGACATAATCCAAAGCCGAAATTATTCGTCCACGAAGATTAGATATGCCCCTAGGAGAGGAACGTTATGTCAAGAGTATGAGACAGAAATTACCAATCAAGTCTACCTTCATATTCATCTATATACGCCGCAGGCTCCACTGCCGATTGCTCCACACGACACTGTGCCGGCTGATTTCAGCGATCTGTTTTCCTGCAGACCGCCAGACAGCTGGTCATGATTGACTCCACATATAAGAGACTAGAGACAGACAGTTGATAACGTTTAACCATACAGAAGTTGCGCAATGAAGGTTTAACGCCGTACAATTCACGTTATTAGGTAGACAGATTTAGATGACTTCACTCTGGGTGTAAGTGAATATGTCTATGTGTGTATGAGAGAGAGAGAGAAAGAGAGAGAGTAAATTACTGAGGGGCAATCTGAAGCAAACGTGAAGGCAGTGACAAAGAACTAACCCCAGGTAGTGACGTCGTAGTAACAAAGTAATGTGAAACAGAATAATGAAACAGTCAGGAAAATTATATCCACACATTCAAATTATATATATATATATATATATATATATATATATATATATATATATATATTATATTATATCTTCATGAGATGATAAAGATTAGGGAGAACAGAGTGAGATTATGAAGAATAAGGAAGAAGGATATTATCACGAATAATTAATGTACGTACAGCAGGCAAAATATATTTTATGTTCTTGTGTTATGTTCCTATTTTCTGCATCGTCTAACACGATATTTGTAACTAAAACACTATAGAAAATCATGAATCTTGCAATCCTTACTTTCTGAAGTCATAAACGTTTTTCAAACTCACAGTAGGTCTATTTCTTATAACTACCCAATGTAGAGCATCTGTTAGTCTTTCTTTACTCTTCCCATCTAGAGTCCATCTCAGAGTCTACTTTCACCCAACTTGAGACCAATCCTGATGTAAATCACTTCAGCGAAGTTTGGAAAAACATTGCTACAGACCGCTCCAAAACTCGTGCCTCTCTTTAAAATGCTATAATTTAATAAATGTTTGGTTTCAATTCTTGAAATTGTATATGTAAACTCTTTAATGTCATGACGTTATATCAACAAAATTTAATTGGAAACAAATAGATGGTTTTAATTTTATCCTATGTGCGGCATATAAAAACAAATACACATAATGATACAACTCAAATATAATGTTTACTGTTTCTACTGTTCAACATCACACGCGTAATTAAAAAAAAAAAAAAAAAACTCAATTTGCACGGATTTCTCGCAAGGATGGAAAGGCCTAACTACCACCGCGTTTAAATTGAAAACTGCATGCCGGTTCTAATTCAAATATTATTTTTATATTTTGCGTGTAGTGTTGTCCAGTAGATATTGTAAACATTCTATTTAACTAGTACCACTTTGTGTGTCTTTGTATATACCGCAAATAAGACCAAATTTAAACTATTTATTTGCTTTCAATGAAATTTTGTTTACATAACGTCATTATATGTTCAATATATAGTTTACATACGAAATTTCAACAATTAAAACCAAACGGATATGAAGTTATAGCATTTTGAAGAGGGGCATGAGTTTTGGAATGTACTATAGTTATTTCAATGTTGTTTTAACGTTTTATCTGTTTATAAATCCTTGACATTATTATTCAAGAGACTTCATATATACCTGCTTCCATCCAATAGACTTCATATATACCTGCTTCCATCCAATAGACTTCATATATATCTGCTTCCATCCAATATACTTCATATATACCTGCTTCCATCCAATAGACTTCATATATATCTGCTTCCATCCAATAGACTTCATATATATCTGCTTCCATCCAATAGACTGCATATATATCTGCTTCCATCCAACAGACTTCATATATATCTGCTTCCATCCAATAGACTTCATATATATCTGCTTCCATCCAATATACTTCATATATACCTGCTTCCATCCAATAGACTTCATATATATCTGCTTCCATCCAATAGACTTCATATATGTCTGCTTCCATCCAAAAGACTTCATATATATCTGCTTCCATCCAAAAGACTTCATATATATCTGCTTCCATCCAATAGACTTCATATATATCTGCTTCCATCCAATAGACTTCATATATATCTGCTTCCATCCAATAGTCTTAATATATATCTGCTGCCATCAAATAGACTTTATATATATTTGTTTCAATTAAAAAATCTTCATATTTATTTGTTCCTATTCAATTGTCTTCATATTTATTTGTTCCTATTCAATTGTTTTCATATTTATTTGTTCCTATTGAATTGTCTTCATATTTATTTGTTCCTATTGAATTGTCTTCACATTTATTTGTTCATTTGTCTCCATATATACGTTTCTGGGGAAGCGGTTTTACATGTTGAAGTATGAGTTAAATCACAGCTTTCACGTGCAAGTGTAGATACTTTGACTTCTGATGAACAGACTCTCGCAGATCTTAAGGCTTCTTGTAAATCGTAGAAAGTAAAAATATGTTTAAAATTGAAATATTTTGTTTAAAAAAATATATCTACGTTGTGACATTTATCCAATTACTGGTATCTGCAGTTGTGTTTCTATTTTTTTTTAAAGATTGTGGGGGGGGGGGGGGCGTCTATAAAGGGCTGAAAATGGGGCAGATTCTCAAAAAGTGATGATGACTCAAGAGTTTTTGTTTCATTTGTTGAGAAAAATGATTGATTTTATAGATGACTGCACTTGTACAGTCCATCCGATTTGGCAAAGGGCTGACTTTAACTCATTCAACCGCTCGCTCTATCAGAAAATATGAATCATATACTAGGTAAAAAGTAAGCGACAAAGATTTACAGAAGACTTCAGCAAAATAATTTGATCCTTTTTTCACGAAACAAATTGAAATGCGATTTTTAAAATATGTACAAAGGATAGCAACAATATGACATAAAGCTGCATTCATAATAAATGAATGATTTTGATTTTTCCCATTCTTCAACAAAAGCTGTGGGGGCATCAGGTTATACTTGACGCCACAAAAAATACAACGTTACCAAATGGGCCATGATATTCAATATCGAATTACAGAAACGAATACTTCTCTCCTTCTCTCCTTCAACCAAACCTTTTCCGTAAGGGTTCATGTCCCACCGAAGAAGCATATAATGGCAATATAATTATGTCAACGTTATCTTGTCTATCTTCACTCCATACATTTCAAAACACACATCAATCTTCCATTCAAATAATCAGCACTTGCGAGCATGAATGTAATGTATTTTTTTTCCTTTAACGCTAACATGTTTACCGTATATTTTTTAACATTTCTTTCAATTTTGACTTTCTTCAGCATTCCGTATATTTTTAAACATTTCTTTCAATTTTGACTTTCTTCAGCATTCCGTATATTTTTAAACATCAATGTATACAGCGTTTTCGTCCACACACATAACTCGAAGTTTAATATAATCACATCTCTTCGAGTTTATCAAATATGCACGACCTGTTGATGAAACGAAGATTGGCACCGTTGATTGTATATGTGCCTTTTTTTTTTTTAAACATTTATGCCTAGATTTTGATCCTTTAATATTCACTTTAGGTTATACCCGCATTTACTATTTCTCTTTTGATTTTGTCAACATTTATTACCAGGAGCTATCGGAACATTTCCGGATTGTCATTACCGTGACGTAACCGCTTGATGTATCTGCGAGAAATTCCGAAGGTCAGTAATGTCACGTGTCTAAGCCTGTGTCACGTGGCATGCTAACTACACGTGGTCAGCTTCCGATGTTCCAACCGTATGTTTGGGCCGTTCAGCAATCAGTAAAATGGTTGACAAATTCCAGAAATTCGAAATAAGTGTTTGCAGCAAATTTTGCGTGAAGCTTGGAAAATCTAAGCGCCTCGAAACGTTTCTTCGTGCTTTTGGCGAACATTGAAATTTCATTTCATCGAAAAAAAAAAAAAGGTGTGTAAATGGTACGTGTGATTGAAGGCTTGTCGAGTGACTGTTCAAGATGACGAGCGCCCAATGCCATCTGTTACCAGCACAGCGGCAGAAAATGTGGAAAACATTCGTGAACTGATCGACGAGGGCGTCATCCAAAATTCCATCAATTTTCTCACATCGTTGGAGTCAGTTACTGAGTCTGTCTGGAGATTTCATAGAAAACCTGATTATGCATCGTGTTCCTCCCCAGACTCTTGACACTTGATCATAAACAGACGCCATGATGTGTGCCTTATGTTGCGATAGGTGGCTAAAGACGACGAAACTTTCATCTCTAGGATTATCACGGAATACGAAACTGGATTTACAACTACGATCCGAAGTCAGTCAGTCGCAGTGCGAGAGCCCACATTCACCAGAGCCAAAAAAGGCGTGGCAGGTCTGGATGCAAAAGAAAATGCATGCCTGTTGCCTTTTTTTATGTCACTAACCTCGTTCACCTGGAGTGATTGGTTCCTGAAGGCTCTAATGTAGATCATGAATTCTACTGTTGCGTTTGAGGAAGATAGGTGACAAGAAAGGCTTTCATTGTGGCGCTCAATTGGTTGTTGCAGCATAACAATGTGCCAGCTCACAACTCACTCACAATTATACAATGTATTTACAGAACAAACGTCACCCTCCGTATTCAACTGATGGGGATCACTGTGTTGGTTCCCACTGGAACTGTTTCAAAGGCAATGATGACCAAATTGCAATCAGGTAATTTTTGTACGTGACATATAGTTAGGGATCATTTAGATACGCCCTTGTATTCATTCCCTAATAGCTTTTAATGTAAAACGTGTTTTTATTCTTCCTAATTTAGTTTTCATGTTTTCTACTTTATCTACTTTTAGTTTTTAATATAAAATTGATATCCGCTTATTGTATTACGTATATCAAATATTTATTTCTAGGTTAACCCACATTTATAATAACTTGTTTAAGCAATCATTACAATATTCGATAGATAATGTGTCGCCGCCTTTTTTAAGTAAATTATATCCCATCAATAGAAGCCCCATTACCGTAATCTAAACTTGTTTAGCCTTACAGTAGTAACCCATCCATTCTCCAAATCGTTTCCGGTAAATTTCGTGATTCGACATTTAAGCAAACACATCAAACAAGTTCACAATTAAACAAGGTCACAAATACAATGTCCAACAATTAATGTCTTTAGACTAGTTACCTGCTCCTATTTTCTATGTAAAAAAAAAAACCATATCATTTTCTCAAGCTCCAGTATTTGAGAGCAATGCTGTAAATCTTGATTAAAATCTGAGGTCACCAGATTAAACGACCCTGGCTCTGCTTTCACAATGTAAACAAAAATCAGCCTGGTTATCCGGTCACCAAACCAACTTCAAGTCGTGCGAGGTGTTAGCAAATGAGTATTTGAAAAAACATCTTTAAATACACCGGAAGGATGGAGAACTGCCGGTGAGTGAGTACGTTGGTGGATACATCGATATATTGAATTAAGTCTAATGTGGTCTCCTGTCACTTGAAGTCTGCGTGTATGATAAGCCAATAATGATGCTATTTTTGTTTATGATTTATTTTTTTTAGGTGAGTAGGTTGGGGATTGGATGCGATAGTCAAACTTTCTCTGTTGGCAAATCTCATCGTTCTTAGGTACATGTTTCAATTTTACTCCAGGCTGTCTGTTATTTTTTTTTTTTAACAGTCTCTCTATATTGTTGACTGAAATATATATTTCAACACTTACTTTTTTTAAAATACACACAGTCACACACGCACAATGTGCGTACCCACACACTCTCTCTTGCACGCACACACACATACACAAACGTCTAGGTCAACAAATAACATTTCAGTCTTGTCATTGCAACTTTCAGTCTTAGTCATTGCAACTTTCAGTCTTAGACATTGCAACTTTCAGTATTAGTCATTGCAACTTTCAGTCTTAGTCATTGCAACTTTCAGTCTTAGTCATTGCAACAGAGTCCGAAGAAGAAATTGTCCTGCATGAAAAATGTGCTTTATTTTTAAAACAGAGACTTAACTTGCTTTTAATAGTTGCATTATGTAATACAATGTTAACGCGACTTTTTTCTTCTAGTTTCATCAGTTTTAATTCTTTTTAAGTGACACTAGACCAATCAGTCAAATATTTTGTCTTAGTAAAATTACGACATGCCGGAAAATGTCAGAAGTGAATTCTTAGCTCAAACTCGCTCGGCAATTGAATCGGCTTCTCCTGTAGCACATTTACATAGTTTCAGATTGGGGCGTCTAATTCGGTGTGTTCGAAGTTAAAGCAGAAGCGATGGCACGTTTCTGCTACAGCTGGTGATTTCCTATCTGAAGAAGACAAGGCTTCCAAAGGTCTAGAGGGCAGGTTCGATCGAAATGATCCATACTTTACTTTTCTTGGAAAATTTAGCAACCACATCACCTATGAAATGTGGTGTTCGGCATTAAAACATATGGAAGCAAACGCCGTATTTGTTTTTTTTTTCCTATACACTTGACCAACAACAAGAGCAAACAGCAATAATAAAATATAACAAAGAGAACACTACACCCATTGATATAAAAAGAAGAGTAAGACAGTGATGCATCCTTTCCCCAAGCTTGTTCAATATCTATACACTGAGCAAATCTTTAAAACATCATAGAGATGCCAGGCCTACAAATTAATGGAAAGATAATCAATAACCTAAGATATGCTGACGATACTGTACTACGATATGAATATCAAAAAGACTAAAACTATGATCATAAACAAAGATGATACTTAAAACCCACAAGTGGATATCAAAATAGAAGGAATAGACCTGGAGACAGTTCAGAACTACAACTACCTTCGACATACTATAACCACTGACAGAAAATGTACAACTGAAATAAACAAAAGAATAGGAATGGCAAAATGTAATTTTAATGTCATGAAGAACATACTAACATCAAAACAAATAACACCAGGACTAAAACTAAGAATAGCAAAATGTTACATCTTCTCAATATTCCTATATGTGCAGAAACATGGACCTTAGACAAGAAAACAGAACAGAGAAATGAAGCCTTTGAAATGTGGATATATAGAAGAATAGGTAGAATTGGATGGAAGGAAAAGAAAACAAACGATGAAGTCTTGAAACAGCTAAAAATGAAAAGAGAACTACTAAGCACAATTCAAACAAAACAAATGCGATTTTTGGGCCTTGTTAAAAGACACAACAGCCTACTAAAAGTAATCCTGGTGGGGAAAATACAAGGTAAAAGAGGCAGAGGCAGACCAAGATTAACATTGACGAGTAACATCAAGATGGACAAATCAGCCTATGACAACATGCACCATCAAAGCAAGAGACAGCGCAGAATGGCGCTCCATGGTATCCAAACTTCGTTGCGGAGACGGCACTCGATGATGATGATATTACACTTGAAAGCGTTGATGGAATTCTTTACTTTTTGTTAAGAATGTAAAGATCTTTTCAAATATTGCTTATTTATTGCAACAATGGTAGTTGGTTTTGGTAAAAGACCAATATCACTCATTCGACAATCAAAAGAAAATAACGATATTGATTATGGCAGTTGCTAGTAACCTATCTATATTTTTCTTCTAAGCGTTTCTCACATAATGAGAGTTGCTAATAATTTATCACTTTTTGTTTCTAAGCTTTTCTTTTCTGATAACAGTCGCTAGTAAATTATCTCTTTTTTTCTTCTAAGCTTTTATTTTCTGATAACAGCTGCTAGTAAATTATCTCTTTTTTTCTTCTAAGCTTTTCTTTTCTAATGAGAGCCTGTAGTAAATTATCTCTTTTTTCTTCTAATCTTTTCTTTTCTGATAACAGCTGCTAGTAAATTATCTCTTTTTTCTTCTAATCTTATCTTTCTAATGACAGCTGCTAGTAAATTATCTCTTTTTTCTTCTAATCTTATCTTTTCTAATGACAGCTGCCAGTAAATTATCTCTTTTTTTTCTTCTAAGCTTTTCTTTTCTAATGAGAGCTGCTAGCAAATTATCTCTTTTTTCTTCTAAGCTTTTCTTTTCTAATGACAGCTGCTAGTAAATTATCTCTTTTTTTCTTCTAAGCTTTTCTTTTCTAATGATAACAGCTGCTAGTAAATTATCTCTTTTTTTTCTTCTAAGCTTTTCTTTTCTAATGACAGCTGCTAGTAAATTATCTCTTTTTTTTCTTCTAAGCTTTTCTTTTCTAATGACAGCTGCTAGTAAATTATCTCTTTTTTTTCTTCTACGCTTTTCTTTTCTAATGACTGCTGCTAGTAAATTATCTCTTTTTTCTTCTAAGCTTTTCTTTTCTAATGACAGCTGCTAGTAAATTATCTCTTTTTTTCTTCTAAGCTTTTCTTTTCTAATGACAGCTGCTAGTAAATTATCTCTTTTTTTTCTTCTAAGCTTTTCTTTTCTAATGACAGCTGCTAGTAAATTATCTCTTTTTTTTTCTTCTAAGCTTTTCTTTTCTAATGAGAGCTGCTAGTAAATTATCTCTTTTTTTCTTCTAAGCTTTTCTTTTCTAATGACAGCTGCTAGTAAATTATCTCTTTTTTTCTTCTAAGCTTTTCTTTTCTAATGACAGCTGCTAGTAAATTATCGCTCTTTTTTAAGCCTTTCTCTACTGCTACCACGTTCGTCCAACGACTATTGGCTCTTTTCCTTAAAATTACGTTGAATAGACGTAAATGCGTTTGTCGTGATCTACAACAAGCTGCAATATATGCGCATTTCGGCATCTTACACTAAACAATATCCTCATATGTTTTAGTGTGCACCGCCGAATTTTCTTTCCATTCCAACCATCTCGTTTAGTCGGGTTGAAAAGCCTATTTCAGGCACATCTCTGGAGGGTGAAGTAGAATCTTAACCTACTATGGTTCAATGATACAGACGGAAGCAGTCTGCTATGAAAGAACGGTAACTTTCAGCCACGTTATCTCACAACGGGGCGAGCTCTCTCTCATAATTCTTAGTTACTCCATCTCTTATTTTCTCTCTTTCTTTTAGTCTCTTGAGAATTGAGACTAGGATGATGACTGCAGTCTAACATGACGTCATAATAGGAATGGCTGTCAATGGTTTCAATTCTCTCAGCCATTGCAGGGGAAGGTTCCAAACGAATGGCTGCTAAATGAGTAATTAACCTTTAGAAAATGATGCGAATTTATTGCTTCAAAATGCGGGGGTTCGTGACAGCGAAAGAGCGGATGAACTGGTCTGAACCCACTAAAAATAGAGGTACTGGCTGCGCGTCGTCTATTCGAGAATGCATCTGCAAATGATGAGTCGGTCGTTGTTGGGCTACAAGAATTTACAATTAAACGCAAAACGAGTGAAAGGAACACGCATAAATGGAAACTTGAAGTGTTGTACAACCAGCCATTTCAAATCATCATAATCAATAAATCAAAGACCACCACACCCTTCCCTTCCCCCCTCCTTTTTTTTTAACCCACAATTGCAAAACTCACCTTCTCAGCTGTACGCATATGCAGAGAAAAAGAATGAGAAGTATCACATGGAAGTGAACATAGTGAAGTTTCTCTCAATTTCCATTCCTTTTTTTACCCCCAAGGGATGTGATTTGACGGATCTGGGACAGTGTTTAAGGAACACCCCAGAGAATGTACTGCCTTGGAGAGGTCAAGTATTTGAAACTTATAAATCAGCATGATCTAGTGAAGAGTACAAGATCGTGTCGCTGTTTCTACTTTTTGTAACTCTGAAGTCAGGAACACGTTTACAGCTCGGCCGGTGTATACATATATGGGTGTGTTTATGTGCGTGCGTTACTGCCCATTCGAAAACTAACTCAAAATCGTTGCACTATGACGTCACTACTCAAGCACTTTTGTTGGTGATTCATTCTGACAATCCAGACAATATCTGGAGATATAAATCTGAACTGGAAGTAAGATGGATGCTACTAACTAAATAGAGAACATTTTTGGAGAGGATCATATGTAGACACTTCATGCCCAGCGTCAGTGCTGCAATGTAAACAACTCGTTTACATCAGAATTGAACAAAAAACAGCAAGGACTGTGAGACGGGGCACCGATCAGTCTCCGCTTATGTTCTTTCTCCCTGCAATAGTTGATTCCATACCAATACAGATCTCGAGATCAAGAAACTCAGCAACCAACTGTTTCCATCCATCCCAACGAATCCGGTTTTTCGTGCAACTGATATTATATTATTTTATTGTAAAGTTACATGCCAAAGTTCGCCAATGTTATAAAGCATCTGCTATCTCAAAGAAGAACTTGATAAACTCTATCTTTATTCCAACACTATGTTAGCAATGTCAAACATGAACTCTGAATAAAGATGAAGAAAGAAAACTAACAACATGTTAAGATGAGATGCCTCAGAAAAGCTGTGAACAAAACACGAAGAGAATATGTAAAGAACGATGAAATCAGAAACACCATTGGAATTCTACCAGTAATCGAATACAAAGAGGGACAAAGATGAAAGTGGTTTGAATATTTAATGCACATGAACCCCGCAGCACCACCGCCAAGAGCTTATAACAACAAAATGGAACAACCATGATAGACCAAGAAGATGATGGATTGAGGAAAATTAAGATATAATAAAACTACAACATCACTATGTACCAAGCCACAGAAAGTTCCCTTGAAAACACATCATTGACTTAAGCATGCGACGCCTACCGGCAACAAGACAGAACAGATTAAAAGCAAGAAAGAAGGACATTTTATGAAATCACAAAAGATAATAAATGTGTTTATGCAAACGTGGAGGTGTGAGAAAGTCAAATTTAAAAAAAAAATATAAAACACAGGGAAATGGAAGAAGAGGAAAACAAAGATTGTGCAAATATTCAAATATCAAGACGAACGAATGGGGAATCATTCACACATAAGTTGAACCAATCAGGCTAAAGACAGAGGAGAATGACGTTTCATGGCAGCCTACCTTTTTTTGCAGAAACGATAAACAACCATGACGATTGGTGTGAAGCGTTCTAATTTAACGGCTGGAAACTAGAGTCTTAGCGGTGAACGTACGATGTTCTAATTTAACGGCTGGAAACTAGAGTCTTAGCAGTGAACGTACGATGTTCTAATTTAACGGCAGGAAACTAGAGTCTTAGCGGTGAACGTACGATGTTCTAATTTAACGGCAGGAAACTAGAGTCTTAGCGGTGAACGTACGATGTTCTAATTAACGACAGGAAACTAGAGTCTTAGCGGTGAACGTACGATGTTCTAATTTAACGGCAGGAAACTAGAGTCTTAGCGGTGAACGTACGATGTTCTAATTTAACGGCAGGAAACTAGAGACTTAGAGGTGAACGTACGATTTAACTAATTTCACGGCAAGAAATTAGAGCCTTAGAGATGAACGTACGATATTCTAATTTAACGGCAAGAAACTAGAGACTTCGATGTGAACGTACGATGTTCTAATTTAACGGTAGGAAACTAGAGATTTAGAGGTGAACGTACGATTTAACTAATTTAACGGCAAGAAACTAGAGCCTTAGATGTGAACGTACGATGTTCTAATTTAACGGCAGGAAACTAGAGACTTAGATGTGAACGTACGATGTTCTAATTTAACGGCAAGAAACTAGAGCCTTAGAGGTGATCGTACGATACTCTAATTTAACGGCAGGAAACTACAGACTTAGATGTGAACGTACGATATTCAAATTTGGAGACAGGAAACTAGAGACTTAGAGGTGAACGTACGAGAGTCTAATTTAACGGTAGGAAACTAGAGACTTAGATGTGAACGTACGATGTTCTAATTTAACGGCAGGAAACTAGAGACTTAGATGTGAACGTACGATGTTCTAATTTAATGGCAGGAAACTAGAGTCTTAGATGTGAACGTACGATGTTCTAATTTAACGGCAGGAAACTAGAGATTTAGAGGTGCACGTACGATGTTCTACTTCCCTCAAATTTTCTCTGTGACATTTGTTTCTTCTGGGTCCACGGAAGCATCTCAGTCGGTGAATACACTATTTCAGACAAAATGAAGTACTCAAACCCCACACAGAACGTACCCTTAAAATACACTGCTTGTGTTGGCCCATCAATGTTTTATATTTACGTATCCGAAACAGCTGCGATGTTTCGTAAGAGTGAGTTTACCACCACTGTGTTTAACAGAAAACAAAAAACTGCAACTTTTCTTTACACATCGATGGCGTAAGGCATTTTCAGAGGGGTGTAAGGCATTTTCACGCTTTATTTTTACTGCTTTCCTACAGAGTAATTGTATTATCTTGTATATGTAACGATACGAGATAAATCCATTTTGACAATAGAGACAAGAAAATGAGTTCTTAAATGTTATGTAGAGCCAGTCTTCATTTATGGATGTCAATAATGGACTATAGGACAACAGACAAGAAAATCAATGGAGGCTGTAGAAATGTAGCTTTTCAGAAGATTGTTCAGAATACCATGGACAGTTAAGAAGAGTAATGAAAATGTTATAATAAAAAAAGGCCAAAGCAAAAAGAGAGCTAATTTCCAATATTAGTAAGAAAAATTCATCATTTTGTTTGGCTACATAATGAGATGGGAACAGCAGGAATATACTGTGACAAATGAGAAAGTTGAGAGACGAAGAGATAGAGGGAAGAACAGAGAAAAGATACCAGACAGCTTTAAGAGAACGGCTTGGCAGAAGGTCAACAACAGAAATGATAAAGAACTGTCGATATCGAAAGATGTGGAGAGACATGATCACCTACACCAGCAGGCATGAGACTTGATGATGATGATGATGATGATGATGATGATGATGATGATGATGATGATGATGATGATGATGATGATGATGATCTGTACCGGAGTGATCATAAAAGAATTAAAATTGTCAAAAATATCTTCAGCAATATCAATAAGATGCACTATAACACCATCTAAAAGCATGACCTAATTACAGTTGTGTCTGAAGGAGTCTGCCACTAGCCAGATCTCCAATTTCTTTTGTTGCTAAGTTAAGTTTCTTTATTGTCATGAAACAACATTTTTTTCTTGGTCTGCAACTCTCTCGTCTCTCTGGATTTATGTCTTCCAATGAGGTTCTTTCCAGATCCCTGTGACTTTTGACGTGGCCGTAATGTTGCAAATTTCTTTGTAAGATGTTGTTCATAAGCCAGTTCTTTTCAGGATATTTTAATGGGTTAGTTTCTCTGTTTTTCATTATGATATTGTATTAATATCTATGTTCTTTTATTTAAAATAAACCAATTTTCTTCATTATTGTTTGTGAGATTGTCTATAATTCACAACTGCCTAATGCTAATGGGAAAATGTATATCCTCAGTAGGTTCATTTTACTGCTTTGTTCGTATTGTGCCGTCTGTTCTCCGTGGTATTTAATTTATCGATTCTACCAAGTAATGAAATAACAGACTGAAAACGAGCTTCTCAAGTGTTAATTTATTCATCCGAAAGTATTATGGTGTACGCGCTTTCAGTACTGGCGGACGGACTTTTGGTTTCAGGAGAAGACATAAAGGCAGCATTGAACGTAAAAAGCGACAACGCTTGACGTCACAACAACGCTTGACGTCACAACAACACATGACGTATTGGATACATAAGTTAAAGAAGAAAGATAAGAAAGGAAAGCTTGACGAAGAAAAGTGCAAATATAGAACAATGTGTGCCAGACTTAGAGCACTGCGAGAAATAGACACAGATCATGTAAAATTAAGGCTACATTGCTGCGCCACAAGTGCTCGTGGACGATTGACTGTACTGTCGACCTGTGGCTGTGGGAAAGGAGAGAAAAATTAAAGTACTTATTCACCTTGACTTTTTGACGCTGAGAACTAAGCATTGACCAGGAAGGCTGAAGGTAGAATTAATGCAGTGAAACATACAACTGTGGCTAAACACACTAACCTTAAACAACAAAATCAAACATAATGCAACTGGTGCTGTTTTTCTGCTCGCATTAACGCTGTTTTATTGCTCTTATTGTTTAATCATTATTCACAATCACAAACCTGAGCTTTCAAACAGTAATTCTTATCAAGTTAGTAACATCTGCCTATTTGTGTCAACATGAACCTCACTCCACTGTTCGCATTTTCTAACAAACAGATTTCAATCACCAACGCTAATTGGCACAGTAGTGACTGCTAATTGACTCGGTTTTTGTGTGCTTTCTTCCAAATGGTGTTTCTGATAAGCAAGAAAGGTAAAAATAATGGCTTGTCTTTACAGGCTCAACTTCTCCGCATTAACCACTATGATATGAGTGAAATATTCACCGAGATTACAACTGTGCATGTATTTCTATTATGTAATGCCTCTCTAAAGGTCTGAACTCGCTATTCATTTTTATCACTCTCGTGTTTACTTTCCTATCCCCGCTGCTTAGACTTGCTTTTGTTCGAAGATTTTAGTTTGTAGTGTTGCTTTAATTTAATCGTACTCTTCCACTTCTTTTTGAGTAGAGGATAATACAAGAAATAGTGGCATTTAAACACTTTTAAGAGTCTCTCTCTCTCTCTCTCTCTCTCTCTCTCTCTCTCTCTCTCTCTCTGCGATCAAGACTCAATCAGAGTAGGATTCCAGACTCACTCCTGAAGTCAGCTGTCTGTTTAAGCGAATCGATTGCCCCATATAGTTTTTCTTCCAGGGAGGTGAGCGTGGACCACGTTGCTCTTCTCAGTTCTGTGTACTGGGGGCAATCCTGTGGAACATGTTTTGTAGTCATATTGTCCAATGTACAGTGACATAGGCTGGTTGTACCTATTTTGAATTTGGTGAACAAGTGATTTCTCATTCTATTGTGGCCAGTGCGTAGGCGAAGTATGATGACTTGATCCCTCCTGATAGTTGGTGGTATCCGTCACTCTCGTTATGCTTTGGGTGTTCTCGTTTCCATTTTTCATGGAACTGACCTTTGAGGATCGATTTGGCTTCATCATAACTGAGCGGATGGTTCTCTTGTGGTAATCTCCCTCAATTTTTAATTGTGCATGTTATTTTTGGGTTTCAGTATATTTATTGTGCATGTTATTTTTTGTGTTGAGTAGCCATTGCAGCATCTCCGATGGCCTCAGTTTCTGCTTTAAAGTTGTTTGAGCATTTTTCAGTAGCTATTGACTTGGTGATCTCGTCCTGATTATTCAGCGTCAAGAACACACCTACCCCTCCATTTATGTAGCAGAGCCATCTGTGTATATGTGGGACCAAGAGTTGTGGGTAGATATTGTGTATGTGTTTTTTCTGCTACGTGTTTTCTTTCTGTGTCTTATTGGGTGCCTTTTTTCATGATTCCTGTTATATTTTCCTTAAGTTCGGGTATTTTATGTTTTCCATGAGGAGACATATCAGATGGCCCAAGGGTTTCGTTATTGTTTGGGAAAGTACTGGGTCTCCAGTAGTTAGTTCATCGGCAATTGCAGCGAAGTTGCTCCTCTTTAGTCGTACAAATCCGGAACCAGTTATTCTTTGGTACATGGGGTGGCTAAGGAGCCTTCTACTTTTAAGAGTATAGCATGTTTTAAAACTAAGAGTATATAATGTTTTAAAACTAAAAGTATATAATGTTTCAAAACTAAAGGTATAGAATGTTTTAAAACTAAAGGTATAGAATGTTTCAAAACTAAAGGTATAGAATGTTTTAAAACTAGAGTATAGAATGTTTTAAAACTAAGAATATAGAATGTTTTAAACTGATTCAGAACCCTTGAATAAATTAAGAACATTGTAGTCATACTGTTTATTTGTGTGCGTTCGTCAGCTTTATTTTAATATCTCTGACTAAGTCTCGAGGGACTCAGTTTTGCGTGAATATCACTTGTTTCCAATGTTTCCTACTGGCAGCCGTGTGCTCAGGTGTCCTATGCCATACAGGCAGATATTCTCCGACTTCAGAGGTACTCTCTCATATTTTTATCGTCGAGAGTTTTAACGTTTTGGGGAGAGATTTTTTCCATTAATTTTGCCCGGGCAGCGACCACTTTCGGCCTACTCTTTTCGATTTCCAACTGACAACGGTTCTTTCACGTGCGCAGAGTGCACACGGAACCTCCTGTTTTTCAACGTTATCCGAGAGGACTAGACATAAGATCTCACTACCCTAAGACCAGGGGTGAAGACACGAAGAACAAGAATATATAAATATATATATATATATATATATATATATATATTTTTTTTTTTTTTTTTTTTCCCCAACCGCCTATGCTGGGAATAGAACCAAGGACTTGCCCAGAAGTGGACCTCAAGTTCTCCCAGACCCTCTATTCAGTATGTTTGCTATATTAATATTCATCATCATGTACCATACCGGATAGCGTAGGCGATTATGTCCTTCAACAATCTTCTATCTACAGTGCATCGTATCAGTTCTGTTGTTGACTGTTTTCTATGCCATGACACCAAGCTATCCAGTATTTTCTCTCTTTGTCGCCCGCGATCTCTCTTTCTTTTTATTTTGCCTGTTGTATCAAGTATTCCAACTTTCCTCTTCTCATGATGTGCCCAAAAAATGTTGATTTTTTTGGGGGGGTGCTATATTACGATCATTTTAACCATACTAAGAGTGTATTAAACAGATTGAGTTTATTCTATCCATATTAGGAGCTTTTACTTTTGCGTTAGCCAGCTTTTACCTCTGACGAAGTCACTAGAGACTATGAACTGAATTTTGCGTGTTAATCTGTTTTTCCCTAGCAGCCGTGTGCACAGGGGTCCCTCGCCGCACTGACAGATAACTCCGTCATCGGAGGTACTCATATTTTTTTCCGTTGATGAGTAATTGACGTTTCAAGCCGGGCCTCGCTGCTGAGACCAGGGTGGTTGCCGCAGAGAGAAATTGTGAATAAAAATATCCCAACCGTTGCAGCCGGGATTTGAACCCACAATTTCTCGGTCTCGAGGCCGGCTTTTTGCCTCGAGATCAACCAGTCCCCCATAAGGAGCATTTAAACCTATTTAGGGTATTTAACCATGTTAATAATATGTAACAAAATAAAGATTATTTAAACGGATTAAGACTGGTTAAAATAAACTAAGAGTACTTTAACCAGTGAGTATTTTAAACTATCATAAAGCAAACGCTTCGCTTTCTCATATAAGGCTGGGTGTGGAGGGATTACAGAATTGCAATACCTATGGTGTATGGTAAATGCAAGTGCAGTCGACTGTGTCTGATCTGGTCATGTTGTATTCTGTTTCCTGTGAAGTATTTCCTATGAGTTTCCATATTCTTTTCTTCCCCCTTTATCTGTTTTTATCAAAGGTGGGTCTATATTTAATCTGCACGTGCAAGTTATGTTTGAAAATAACACATCTTATGACGCCGTAAGCAATAAATAAATACACTAATCAGCACAGACGAAATTATCCAACTATTTTCTTAAGCGAAAAAAAAGGAAAATAGTAATAATGCAAAAGAGAATGTTACAGCTTTACGAGTTTTAAAACATACAGAACAAAGCAGAACGTTTCGGCCGAAGTCTTCATCAACACGTTAAATAAAACAATCACAGAAAAAAATACATATCTGGTACTATAACGTATGTAAGAATTGTGGTCCTCTCACGTGTTGTGACGACACGGCGCGAATGATCACTAAGACTAGAAAGTGGGCAAAAGTAATACGTGGAGTTACAGCTCGTGGAAACATACAAAAGAGAAGTAGAGGAACAACTCGAAAATAGATCCTCCAACAGAGCAACTGTTTCAGGTTATTCCAGGCGAGCATCAGGCTTAACAGTTGCACAAACAGACTAAACTAATCACGATAAAAGTGGTGGTCTTTTTTTTTTTTATCACAAACAATAAATAATACAAGTGAGTCAAGTATTTAACTTCATTGTGTTCCGTCATTGCAATTTAAGGTTTTTTTTTTTTTTGTTTTTTTTTTGGGGGGGAAGGGGGTCTGTTATTCTTTGTTATTAATAATACTTTCGCAACTTCAAACGCCATTACCCGTTATAACGATTGAGTTGGGGTGTCTGTTATTCCTCGTTGTGTTGTTGTTGTTTTTTTTTCCCAACTATGAATGCCAGATCTTTTTAAGTCGCACCAATTAGAGTTTCAGAGTTTCAGGCTGATACTGAGCCTCCAATAATTTTATCGCCAAGTCAACGCCCTAACCACCAGGCTACCTACCTACTCTCTATCTCTATCTCTCTTTCTCTCTCCAATTACAGATAAACTACATTATTAAATCATTAACCTTCAACTGTTAAGGAGATTCCTGTGGGCGTGACAACTTTTTTTTTTTAAGTCGTTTTTCTCATTAAAATCGTTGGTGATAACTAGATTTTGCAGGCCTCAAAATGTTGTAGCTCTATCAAAATATCTTATATTGTACATGCCTCTCTCTAAGTGTCCAACCTCACGTGTGCTTCAATTCCAGATATCTGCGCCGCACAATAATAATAATAATAAATTATTGAGAAGTAGCAACAAAATAAATAAAAGTACCAGACACAACAATGGCAACGATAATGTGTCTCCAGACGTTCAAACTGTGACATCATTAAAAATCATTGTACTACCAGATTTAAAACAGATGTAACCTTTCTGAAGATACACCCCACCTACCAGACTCACACAGACCCTCGGTGGTCGATTGAGTAAATTGTGTCTATGTCGGGCAATCATTTTTCCTGATCAACAAGGATTAATTTGCTACAATTATTTCTAAAGTATCTAGATGGAGCAGACATCATTACTGAGTGAAAGAGATAGAGAGAGATAGAGAGAGAGAGAGAGAGAGAGAGAGGTGGACCTATCTTTGGTGATAGGACGTTTAAGCCGACAAAGTGAAGAGTTCAAGAGGACCCAGCGGCCTGGTGTTTAATCACAACTGTGGGACTGGATGTGTTATGATAAAGCAGGTTAAATGTGTTATGATAAGGCAGGTTAAATGTGTTATGATAAGGCAGGTTAAATGTGTTATGATATGGCAGGTTAAATGTGTTATGCCAGGTTTTTTTTTTTTTAACTTCACGTCAACGGCTGTAATAATTGTTATAGTGAAAAATAGACCTGGTATGTGGTTACTGAGACGGTGTAGTGTAAGAGGTATAGATATGGTGTTTTAATGTGATTCTGCAGGGTAAGGAGATAATTCTGATAAAGCTGGGTATTAGCGATGGTTGTACATATATGGTTAAAAACTGGCTGCTATAGTTAAAGATTGATAGACAGTAACGATTATAATAAAGATTAATAGAGAGTAGCAGTTATGATAAAGATTGATAGACAGTAACAGTTGTAATAAAGATTGACAGATAGTAACAGCATTGCAATACTGGAGAACTGCACATTGTGCCCGTGAAGGCGCAGCAACTGAGCCCGGAGTTTCTGCAACATTGTCACATACAGATCAGAGTTAACAGTATTGCCGTCTTTCAAAAACTATGTGTAGACCATCGCAGTCCTAAAAGATGGTCATCATTGCTTTCTGTGCCGAAGCGACGACTTTGAAATTTGTTTAGGATGGTAAGTTGTTAACTTGTTATATGCCCCTAGCCTGACGTTTGTTTCTGTGTCACAATGATGTGCCTAAGACTTGTACCCAGTGACAAGTCGGCGGATTCAGGCATCGGCTTCGTGTTCATATCGAAACAGACGTTCCTGATTAACCTGGTAATGTTTCATTTCCGGTGACAACATGCGTGGGTCCCATCTCGCACACGCTCTTTTAAACCCAAGTAAAGCATAGATAATGTGATGCAAAGAAAACAACAAAGAAAATACTCAAAACCCACAAGTGGATATCAAAATTGAAGGAATAGACCTGGAGACAGTTCAGAACTATAACTACCTTGGACATACTATAACCAGTGATGGAAATGTACAACTGAAATAAACAAAAGAATAGGAATGGCAAAAAGTAATTTTAATGTCATGAAGGACATACTAACATCAAAACAAATAACACCAGAGCTAAAACTAAGAATAGCAAAATGTTACATCTTCTCAATATTCCTATATGGTGCTGAAACATGGACATTAGACAAGAAAACCGAACAGAGAATTGAAGCCTTTGAAATGTGGATATATAGAAGAATAGGTAGAATTGGATGGAGGAAAAGAAAACAATGATGAAGTCTTAAAACAACTAAAATGAAAAGAGAACTTCTGAACACAATTAGAACAAGACAAATGCGATTCTTAGGCCATGTTAAAAGACACAACAGCCTACTGAAAGTGATCCTGGAGGGGAAAATACAAGGTAAAAGAGGCAGAGGCAGACCAAGATTAACATGGACGAGTAACATCAAAGATGGACAAATCAACCGATGACAACCTGCACCATCAAAGCAAGAGATAGAGCAAAATGGCGCTCCATGGTAGCCACCTTCGTTGCGGAGACGGCACTCAATGATGATGATGAATGTGATGCACACGCCCAATCGAAATCCCAGACATGGCGGCGATACCTTTCTGCTTGACACGGAGAGTGGCACGAATAAGTTCGTTCGCGCCCACTAGGCGCTGCCCATCCGTGCCTGTGATCGGTCGAACGCTGCGAGCATGCATGGTCATTCAGGTTGATCGTGCCAGGATTATAGCATTGTACAGCCCTTGCCCACCTTATGATACTATTGACATCAGTGTTATTGTCGACAAAGATAGCAGACATTTGCAGATGAACGTCGATGGGCGCACAACTTGCCGCCGTGAGGAATTCAACGACAGCACGTTGCGTCAACCACAGCACGTTGCGTCAACCACGGCCAACCTTCAACTGTAAATCCAGGCAAATTCGTCATTTTAATGTCTGCTGTACGCATGCGTCACATTTCTGACGACATCTGCTGGATGTCTCGACAGTCAACTCATTAGAGATTATTATGGAATTGATGTTACATGTATCATCGAGGCGCTGTTAAAGCTGCAACGCTGGAGGCACAATTTTGCTAACTGCCCTTACATTTAAGGTCAGAAATTGTTAATTATGATCTCAAAGATTATTGAACACGTATGGTCAAGGATTGACAGGCAATTATAGTCCAAATCAGACTAAAGTACAGACAGTAATGGAAAAATCCTTCTTTCTGAGGAAGATAATGTACAATCTATTTTTGACAACAGAAACAAGAAAAAGAGTTCTTAAATGATATGTAGAGCCAGTAATAGCATATGTTCATGAATCATGCACAATAGGACAACAGACAAGAAAATCACTGGAGGCTGCAGAAATGTGGTTTTACAGAAGAATGTTGAGAACACCACTGACAGCTAAGAAAAGCAATAAAAACGTTCTGAAAGAGGCCAAAGCAAAAAGACAGCTAATATTCAATATTAGGTAGAAACATTCACCATTTTTTGGCCATATTATGAGAAGGGAACAGCTGGAATATATTGTAACAACTGAGAAAATTGAGGGACGAAGAAAAAGCGGGAAGCAAAGAGAAAAGATACCAGACAGCTTAAGAGAATGGCTTGGCAGAAGGTCAACAACTGAAATGATAAATAGCTGTCGAGGTCGAAAGATGTGCAGAGACATGATCACCTACGTCAGAGGGCCTGGTACTTGATGATGATGAATAGAAAAAATGATGGTTAAACGAAGTCTGTAATTTTGAAATTCCTATTAATCTACATACAAAACTATTACTACAAAATGCCAATTTAAACCCCACAAAAATTAACAGAAACAAAAAATGCACACAAGAAAGAATTTTTAAAAAAGTGTTACTGCATTCAAACAACATATTTATATTTTTTCAATAATCAGCTCTATATTGATCCCTTTCTCTAATGATCCTTTATCTTTCGTTCTCTCTCTCTCTCTCTCTCTCTCACTAATGATACTGAAAGAACGGGCTAATAACTTCTTCTTTTTTTAAACTCAGGAGGCCTATTGTCTACTCTCCTGCTTCCATCGTTCCATAAATTATATATAGCCCGCCAGGGCAATGGGACCATTAGAATGCTGGAACAGTTTTTGGCTGGACTGGAGAAATTTGACGTCGCGAGACAGACAATGATTTAGTACCGTGCCAACACAGAATGGAAGAGGGTTGTTCTGTACTTAATATCAGAAGATGTATGGTCGGAAGCTTATTTAAGTGTAAACGTAATCGCCATTCCATTTCCCATACGAGAACAAGTGCAAATAATCTAGCCACTAGAAGGTTCATATTGTCAACACAGATCGACAGCGCCAGACCACAAGGTGCACTGTTATTATGTAGCAGATATAGATAAGACGAGTATTTCTACACAAAGAAAGAATGTTTGTCTAAACGGGTGTAATTTTTACTTTAGATACTCAACGGCATAAGAGAGTACTTTTGGCAGGAAGTGTTGGGTAAGCGAACTATGCTCTGAAATAAATGAAATGCAATCAACAATCCCACCTATAGTCAACAAAAGAAAGTAAGTTCACGCTAACCATGCGATGAGGAGAGATAGAATAATGGCAAAGCAAGCCCTCAAATGGGAAACAACAGGAAAAACAAAGATAAGTCGATGTACAAAACACTAAAGAAACAAGCCGATAAATGAAGTGAAAACCGCAGGCATCAGCTAATTTGCTGAAAAATGTCGGTCGTCCAAAGGTTTCAAGCAAATTTAGTGTCCTGATCTTTGCTTCAAGTAATTTGGTTAATTTATTTTATGCGAGTTAGTTGTCTTTCGTGGATTGTTGAGTGTTAATTGAATCAATTGTGACATACTCCAGATGTCAATGACCGATTTGTTTATCTGTGTTGTTGGGCTGTATGGGAGATGATGGTACGATAATAATACTTACTGAGAATTTACCAAGTAGCCATCAGATACCTGTAGATAGTGTCTTCCTTAGGATTACCATATATAAGATTCACTGTTTATCGTACTTTGGTTTCCTGAATTACCATATTTAGGATTCCTGGATTACCATATTGGAACTCCTGGCTTAACATATTTGGAATTCTTAGATTACCATATTTGGAATTCCTGAATTACCATATTTGAGATTCCTGGATTACTATTTTGAAACTTCTGGATTACCAACTTCGAGATCCCTAAAATGATCATATTCAAAGATGGTATTAATGATTTTAAATGCAAACCTAGATCACAGCTGGCAAGTCAACTAAACTCGCTATCAGTCTCGCAATTCTTTTAAAAATTATTTCCTCAAACGTAGACAGCTCTTCGTTGTTCTTCGTTATCTTTTCATGATAATTAAAAAAAAACTCATAAAGTGATTGCCTGCGTTTATTTACAATTACCGGCACTCATTGTTTAGTGTGTTTTAATTAAAACGACAAACCAGAGGCGGGTTATACAAGACGCACTCAGGGAGGCAGGAAGTCATTTACTTTGCAAAAGCTTTTAATTGCCTTCAACAATCATTCTCCAGATTGTCACGAGCAATTGACTTGCTTATGTTCCTTTCACCCGTTGAAGCGTCTCTCAACATGACTATTTCCTTACAATGACATTATATGACCCTTTTCGTCTTGTCAGACGATCTAGTGGAGGCTATTGTGTATTTTTTTTAGGTTTTGTTTCTGTCGAACGGTTCTCTAGTGGCTTATTCTACCAATGTTTGACAAACACACGCGGTCACAGAATGAACAAGTCAGGCCCATTGGTCCGCATGGTTTTCCATCCTTTTTCATGAGTCTTTTCTCTTCTAAGTTTTGCCTTAGCACAGTCTCAAATGATGTTATACCGTTCCTTATACATACTCTCCATGATGTGCGATCACTTGCCAGATGTTCCCAGTCATATTCACATATGGAGAAGTCATTCAGAGATGATTTACAGATATCTCTATATCGTAGTTTTAGGTGCGCCGATTTGTTTTTCCGTGTGTTAGTTCACCATATAGTATTTGCCTGGAGATGCGCTTTTCTTCCATTCGCTGGACAAGCCCCAGCCATCTTAGTCTTCGACACCTAAACATCGACAATGACATTGTCTTGTGTACTATCCTATCTTATCATACTTCTCTATAAATTTGGCCAGTCACTCAAGTTAGGCTACTATAACAAAATCGAGTTAACCTGTTCAATTGTGAACGAACACTAAACATGGCATCTTGCTGCTGGTCGCTTTGTCTCCATGTCCACCTTTGATTTCGGTACTTTAATTAATCGTATGATGAAAAACGCTCCTTTCGTAAGGAACGGGGGGGGGGAGATTTATATATTCTTTATCTGCTCTCTTTCCTCCCCCCCCCCCACACACACTTCCCGGTCTATCTAAAAAAGATAATAATACCTTTAAAAAATAAACATACATAAAACATAAAGGATTAGTAAGTATTATTTCACTTTCGTGCAAGAAAATGGAGAAAATGCACCCAGTAAATATGGTTCCTATATTAAGTGTAATGATTCGCGGCAACCAACCAGACGCGGCAATCACCGATTGGTCACACAGCCGAA
This sequence comes from Megaustenia siamemsis, assembly GCA_032433765.1. Taxonomy (NCBI): domain Eukaryota; kingdom Metazoa; phylum Mollusca; class Gastropoda; order Stylommatophora; family Ariophantidae; genus Megaustenia; species Megaustenia siamemsis. Next base: position 34,237,375 of record JAVIAB010000125.1, read on the forward strand.
AGCTACCACTGACAAGACCAACGACTAATCACGTAAGATGATACACTCCACCCCCGTCCATTTGTTCCAATGTATTTAATTGGCTGCTGAAGACTGACTGAGCAGGGAAATCCTCTGGTAAGTTAAGTGTCGAGTTTTGTGCTCCGCAGCCGCTAGCTAGAATATGAATTACCTTTACTCATTACTGTGTAACCTTATACCTCTAACTTTCCGGCACCGAATGGTAAATTCCTGAGTATTTTGCGTCAAAGTTTGATCTAAGCTTCCCCGTTCCTCCTAGTCTTCCCCTGTTAACTAACTCTGTACGTTTCGCCACACAGTGCGTCACTCTCAATTTGATTAGTGTGAACCGTCATCAAACCATATTTATTTTACATGTCTTGTATCATCTTGATATTGGTGAAATCTAATACCCTTGTTCAGTTCTCTATAAACGCATATATATATATATATATATATATATATATATACATGTATATATATATATATATATATATATATATATATATATATATGTTAAATAAATATAAATATGTAGATTGATTTTTAAAACAATGAACAATGTTGTCTCTGAAATCTCTTCTGTTGCCTCGATAAGAAGCTTCCGTGCGGAAAGAGTTAAGTGTATGTGTGTGTATGCGTTGTGTTGCTACTTTACTACATAGCGGTTAGAATTTAGACTTCACGCACGACATATCCGTCTTAGGAATGGATATAATTGCTTTAAAATTGTTTTCCCGGGCTGCGACCATTTTTGGGTTACTCTTTTCGACTGTTAACTTCCAAAAGGATCTTTAAAGTGAGCGACTGTACATGAGGCTTCCTGTTTTTTTTTTTTTTTTTTTTCCATTTTTGGAGTGGACTTGACATCCGATCTCACTACCCAGAGATCAGAGGAGGATAATGCCAGGAAGAGTCCGTGTATTCAGTTTTTTAAATAATTCTCACCGTCAGTGGTAGGATTTGAACACGAGACATTCCGCCGTCTTATATAATATAGAGGATAACTATGAAGTAGATCGTCGAATTATCAACCACATGAGTCATGCTATTATTTCATAATAATTAAGAAAAGAGTCAGAAATAAGATGAAACATGAAATATTCAAAGAACATTTTGTTTCTTAGGGAGGAAATGTACACCAAATACAGTATTAGCATTAGAACATTGATGGAAAGAGCTATCGAAGTTTTCAAACAAAAATGTATCTATGCTTCAATGACTACAATAAGGCACTCGACAAAATAATCGTCATCATGTGCCATACGGTTGGCCTAGGTGATCATCATTTCCTTCCACAATCTTCTATCTGTCGTGCATCGTATCAGTCTTGTTGTCGACTGTATTCCATGCCATGACACTAAGATATCTAGTATATCTGCCAGACATCGTATCAGTCTTGTTGTTGACTGTATTCCATTTCGTGACACTAAGATATCTAGTATATCTGCCAGACATCGTATCAGTCTTGTTGTTGACTGTATTCCATTTCGTGACACTAAGATATCTAGTATATCTGCCAGACATCGTATCAGTCTTGTTGTTGACTGTATTCCATGCCATGACACTCTAAGATATCTAGTATATCTGCCAGACATCGTATCAGTCTTGTTGTCGACTGTATTCCATGCCATGACACTAAGATATCTAGTATATCTGCCAGACATCGTATCAGTCTTGTTGTCGACTGTATTCCATGCCATGACACTAAGATATCTAGTATATCTGCCAGACATCGTATCAGTCTTGTTGTCGACTGTATTCCATGCCATGACACTAAGATATCTAGTATATCTGCCAGACATCGTATCAGTCTTGTTGTCGACTGTATTCCATGCCATGACACTAAGATATCTAGTATATCTGCCAGACATCGTATCAGTCTTGTTGTCGACTGTATTCCATGCCATGACACTAAGATATCTAGTATATCTGCCAGACATCGTATCAGTCTTGTTGTTGACTGTATTCCATGTCATGACACTCTAAGATATCTAGTATATCTGCCAGACATCGTATCAGTCTTGTTGTTGACTGTATTCCATGTCATGACACTCTAAGATATCTAGTATATCTGCCAGACATCGTATCAGTCTTGTTGTTGACTGTATTCCATGTCATGACACTCTAAGATATCTAGTATATCTGCCAGACATCGTATCAGTCTTGTTGTTGACTGTATTCCATGTCATGACACTCTAAGATATCTAGTATATCTGCCAGACATCGTATCAGTCTTGTTGTTGACTGTATTCCATGTCATGACACTCTAAGATATCTAGTATATCTGCCAGACATCGTATCAGTCTTGTTGTTGACTGTATTCCATGTCATGACACTCTAAGATATCTAGTATATGTGCCAGACATCGTATCAGTCTTGTTGTCGACTGTATTCCATGTCATGACACTCTAAGATATCTAGTATATCTGCCAGACATCGTATCAGTCTTGTTGTCGACTGTATTCCATGTCATGACACTAAGATATCTAGTATATCTGCCAGACATCGTATCAGTCTTGTTGTCGACTGTATTCCATGTCATGACACTCTAAGATATCTAGTATATCTGCCAGACATCGTATCAGTCTTGTTGTCGACTGTATTCCATGCCATGACACTATCTAGTATATCTGCCAGACATCGTATCAGTCTTGTTGTTGACTGTATTCCATGTCATGACACTAAGATATCTAGTATATCTGCCAGACATCGTATCAGTCTTGTTGTTGACTGTATTCCATGTCATGACACTAAGATATCTAGTATGTTCTCAGAAGTAATAACAATGTTCAAATAACATAAATGTTGATGGGAAAGAGCTGATTATTGAGAAACTGTACTGCACGGAACAAACAGCAACAGTTACAGTGGATAACGAGCAGAGAGAATACTAGAATATAAAGGGATCTACGACAAGGATATTTTTTTCTGGGAAAGTAAAGCAGCACGGGCATAATACTGACCACATTACCCAAAAATCATGTGCTGAAGGTCTGTAAAATATAGGGTCACTAACACCATATTTCCTATACGCCACTTGGCGTGACGGGGGTACTTTACTTACTTTACGACAAGGATGTATCCTACCATCTAACCTCTTCTCATTGTACCAATCAAATCAGCATTAAACACGCAGAATACATGCCCGGCATAATAGTGTGAGGATTTAATTTTGACATCTTGAGATGTACAGATGATATGACACTGATATTCAGGAGCGAAATGAGAACTTCATTCATTAATAGATACAGTTATTGGAGAAAGTGAGAAAAGGGGACTCAGTTTAAATAGAAAGAAATCACAAGTAATGATGGTCTCAAAGGGTAAGATTTCACGCAAGTGCAATATATATGCAAATGGTAAAAGGCTCAGACAAGTAGATTTTTTTTAATACCTGGGGACAGCGTTAGCATCCAATGGAAGGTGTCTTATTTGGGTAAAAGTAGAATCACACAGGACAACAATGTTTTTTATTTTATATTAAAATGAGAAATATATTATGCAACAGGTCATTATGTTTGAAAGTTAGAATGAAAGTATTGCAGTGTTATATCGAAATAAACCTGAGTTACGGACGGGATTCAATGACAACAAATAATGAAATATAACGCAGGAAAGAGGAACTCGAGATGTGATTCTTTTCAAAAAGATTAAAAAGATATCGTGGACAACTAAAAACATAAAACGAGGAGATACTAAAAGAGCCAGTTGAAGAGATGGTACATTATAAAGTAAATAAACAAGGTAGTCCAGATTTGTGGGGTATGTGTACAAAACATACAGTTGGGATACTTAGAAATATAGAGAAAATAGACTGTCTGAGAGATAGAGTAGGCAAAAGGAAACAAATGCTGAGCGGTTCGAAGGCGTGGCACGAGGAAAATCAACGAACTGTTACATAATGTACAAGGTCGAGGGTTATGAAGGAACATGGTAACCGACGCCTCTCGGCATGGACCATGAGCAGGAACAAGTGGTGGGGTGTAGCACACTCCTACATATTATAGTGACAGCTTCACAAAAATGGATACAAAATATCTGACGTCTCGGCCTACATGCGGCCTTCCTCAGAAAAAAGGACAACACAAACAAAGACAGACAACGAAATAAAGATATACTACATGTTCTAGAGTAATAAAACTAATACTACAAAGAAGGAAAAGATAAAAAGCTAAGAAAATAAAGTGTATAAAAATGAGTCACTTTGCTGAACCATCTCGTGTCCAGTCGAAAAGTGGAATGTGGGAAATGTGAGAAGAAGAGGCGGAGAGAGGGACCAGGTCATGTGATAGGACGAAAATCTGACAAGGGTAGCCGATAAGGGGAGATAAGATGACGAGGAAGATATATTGTTCTGTATATTCAAGTATAAAGATAAAGACCAGAGGCTAGCACCTAGCATGGCTCGACCGGCTGTTCTATAATATTATTTATCAGACCGCCGTGAAAGACAAAAGCATGGACAGACAACAGTATCCAAACCTAGTAGCATATCTTACGTAAAAAGACAACAAATTAATAGGTAAAGTATCAAAGGTTAATCAACTATGTAGCAAAAAGTGTTACCGTAGGAATCAGAAAGGAGACGGTCGTAAAAATAGTAGTAGTAAGTGTGGCAGTGCTAAAAGCTCCAGGATGAGAGAAATGAATATATCAGAATACTGAGGACCAACAATACCGGTCAGTGTATAAAGATCACTACACCTAAAAATGGGTGCTATGTAAGGGAGTCTACGTATGCATCTTAGAATATATGGGTGCATATCTGCATATGCTCTATATTGAGAAAACGTGTCATCCCTGAGTACTGTACATGAAAAGCATGTCAGGACAATGAAGAGGCTAAAGAAGGAGAAGGGAGGGAGCAACAGAGCAGGAGGGGGTGGAAAAAGGAGAAGGAGAAAAGTAAATGAATGCCCGTGAGAAAGGGATATGTTAATCCCCCGTGTGATGAGGCAACCTATGCGGACAATCAGACGATTCTCCAAAAGTAAATCGACTGCGGCTGTCTCAAGAACATGACACTAAATCGGTGACATGTGGACATCGACCTTACCCTCATGACCCTACCAGTTGAAGAAGAACGCTACATGGATATCTGCATCACGTAAAATATCATAGAGGTGTTCTCGTTATCTACCTCATAGACGACTTCTTCCTGTCTCGCCACTGTAGGTCATCTTATCGCTTACTATGATCTCGAAAGGACCATTAGGGAAGAGAACCGTAACCGTCCGGATACCGTAATATGGCATCAAAGAAGATTGTGGAAGTCTAAGAGAAAGGTTGCATCTTGGACGATTAAGGTAACATGAGCCTTACCACGTAGCATGAAGGCGGTACACGTGTAGTGAAAACGTAAAACAGTGGGGAAAGTGAGCCAGAACCCTCAACCAGCAACATCAAGTACCATGCCTGCTGGCGTAGGTGATCATGTCTGTCAACAACTTTCGATCTCGACAGTTATTTATCATTTCTGTTGGTGACCTTCTGCCAAGCCATTCTCTTAAGCTGTCATATATCTTTTCACTTTGCTTCCCTCTATCTCCTCGTCCCTCAATTTTCACAGTTGTCACAATATATTCCAGCTGTTCGCTTCTCATTACATGGCCAAAAAATGATGATTCTCAACCAGCAGGGTGAGAAGAAAATGAAAGAGATAACTTTAGAAGTACAGTTATTTGGTGTGTTCTTAGAAGAGGGACTCCCTTAAACAGTAACCTTCTTTCTCTTCTCCACCAGCCACATCGGGCATCACGACCCTTTCACTAACATACAGTTCATTAATTGTCATTTTATTACATATTATTTAAGTGTATTTTTTCATGTTTTAATTTATTATCCAGGGCATTTAGAAATTGTGTTATCCTTACCTTAAATTGTGTGTACTTGTTTAAGTTTGTCCAAATGGGTGTCGTTGGAGGTTGGGAATGTACTAATTCACTTTCCATTATTTCTAAATAGAGAGTGCTGAGTCGGTCCTCGAACAACTCAGAGTTTGAACTGTCTCCTGACGTGAATTAAGTTCGAATTACGAAGCACCACACTATGACAGCTTTTTATATTTGTCCCAATGTTTTAAATTCAATGCACTTTCATGCTGTATTAATTTAGTAAAATTACTCTAAATTTCCTAATGTACGAACTTTTTTTTCTATCAGCCTAATGTAATTACAGAAAAATGGATTGGAAATGTTTTCGTCAGTCTCGTGAAAGGCGTATAGAGAATATGTTGTTTGATGCCCACATTCTTTGAAGCCAGTGGCATATTGTTGAGTAATGTAACCATCATTTTGTCATGATGTGCTCCATTCCTTGAAAACATTCTCCAGTACACATTTATGGCTGGATGAACCTAGTAGTCGGTCGATCTGTAAAATGGATCCGATCTACCGTTCTCAGAAGAGCAATTCAGTCACCACTGTATTGGAGGACTTATCATCTAGGCTGCATTTGAAAGCAATTTCTAACAAATGTGCGCTCAAGTCAAATACATTGGGCAGAAAGACGCCAAGTGCAGTTCAAGGCAATCACCGAATGAAGATATCAACAGTTCTTTTTCAAAGAAATGCGTCAAGTCCATTATACATGCCCCAAAACACACACATTTCAGAGCATTTAGAAATATAATTATATATTTATAACAACCAACACCAATCGTGAAAAATAAGTTATAATAATTAAAAATTCATGGAAAGATCTTAAAACCATGGCAAGAAACAGGACGGCTTAGAAATTGTTTGTTGAACACCTATGCTTCACTGGGATTCGAACTTAAGAAGAGGAATATAATTAATATAAATACAAGTACAGAACAGTTCCAATATATAAAGAGTCAGACAAGTCTGTGTCCTGTCGCCGAATTTGTTTTCACTTTACAGCGAACATATTATGAGATCAATAGTAGACAAAAAGGAATTGAAGTCAACGGTCACTACATAAAAAATTAGCGATATGTGGTATACACAGTCTTAATATCAGAGACAGAAAATGAATTACAAGAAATGGTAAATATAGTAAAAGAAAGCAACAAAGGTATGAAATGAAAGAAAACAGAAGTAATGGTCATATCGAAGAAACAACACGATAAAAATAAACAGAACAAATCTGAAACAAGTGCAACACGTCAAATACTTGGGCACCATAATAACATCAGATGGAAGATGCACCACAGAAATAAAAAGCAAAATTGTCCAGGCCAAAATAGCATTTCAGAAAATGAAAAACGTCTTATTCAACAAATCTATGTCAATAGAAGTAAGAAAGAGAGTTCATCTGTGCTATATAGAGCCAATTATGACTTCTGGAAGGGAGTAATTGACAGTAGACAAACACATGAAAAGACGATTAGGGGCCACAGAGATGGAATTTATCAGAAGAATGTTGAAAGTTCCCTGGACAGCAAAAACGACCAATGAGGAAGTTCTCAAAGAGGCCAACACAAAAAGGGAATTCACAAAAAAAACATCATAAAGAACAAAATCAACATTTTTCTGGCACATCATGAGAAGATGAAAGTTGGAATACTTGGTCACAACTGACAAACATAAGGAAAAAGAGATTGCGGACGACAAAGAAGAAGATACAAGATAGCTTGGTGTCATGGCATGGAAAACAGTCAACAACAGAATTGATATGATGCACTGTTGATAAAAGATTGTGGAAGGACTTAATCGCAAACGCCAATCGGTATGGTACACGATGATGATGATAATTACAAGAAAAGGAATGCAAGTATTTTTTGTACAAAAAATATAAAAGATAAACATACTCAACATATTACCGTTGTTGGGGAGTTGGATTCACTATTTTATTTTCTATCGCACGACAGCCCGGCTCGTTCTCTCTCCGGATGCCATCTTTCAGTAACCAAAAACAAGTAACTATCTCCTACCATCTATAAGTAATCTGTGAATGCTTTTCTCTATACTCTTTCTGTACACTTTCTCAGAAATCATCTTGAAAATTTAGAGAAAAAAACTGCCACATAAAAGGCAGCTTAATTTATTTTGATATTAGCCAGAGAGCTTTATCTGTTGCTCGTACTTTCAGATCTCCTGCAAAAACACCCATGTACAAGAAATTCCCTAAGAACACCCATGTACGTTTACTTCCTGAATAACATCCATGTACAAGTAATACCACAATAACATCCATGTACACATAATTCCACAACAACATCCATGTACATGTAGTTACTTAACAACGTCCACGTACAAGTAATTCTACAATAACATCTATATACAAGTAATTCCACACCAGTATCCACGTACAAGTAATTCCACACCAGTATCCACGTACAAGTAATTCCACACCAGTATCCACGTACAAGTAATTCCACACCAGTATCCACGTACAAGTAATTCCACACCAGTATCCACGTACAAGTAATTCCACACCAGTATCCATGTACAAGTAATTCCACACCAGTATCCACGTACAAGTAATTCTACAATAACATCTATATACAAGTAATTCCACACCAGTATCCACGTACAAGTAATTCCACACCAGTATCCATGTACAAGTAATTCCACACCAGTATCCACGTACAAGTAAAAAAAAAAAGTAAAGTACCCCCGTCACGCCAAGTGGCGTATAGGGAAATATGGTGTTAGTGACCCTATATTTTACAGACCTTCAGCACATGAGTTTTGGGGTAATGTGGTCAGTATTACGCCCGTGCTGCTTTACTTTCCCAGAAAAAAATCCGGTACCCATTTAAGGCTGGGTGAACCCGGAAGCCGTCGGTTGGGATCGAACCCTACCCCTTGTCCGTGGTAGTCCAGTTCACTAACCACTGAGCTATCGCGGCTCCCCACGTACAAGTAAATCTACAATAACATCCATGTACAAGCATTTTCCATTACTTGTTATATGACATATCCAAAATAGCTATATTCTTGAACTCTCTAGCTCCTTTCAGTCTACCTTCATTATATTCATATGTGGCTTTGTCTCTTATCCCTGTACGCCATAAACGATTTAACCGCCTTAATATTTATACCTAATCTCTAGCCTCTTTACTACACGCATAATTAACGTGATATTTCTTCTCTCTGCTCTTCATCTATCTCAATGCCCTGGAAACTACAATTAAAAATGCACTTTAAATTAAGAATTCCTCTCATTCTTCTTTCTCTCTCTCTCTCTCTCTCTCTCTCTCTCTCTCTCTCCTCTCCCCAAAGATAGCAGCGTCTTTAAGTAGTATGGAGTCACAGACAAGATAGAAACCAGAGTAGCTTCCAGCTCTCCGTCCGCTTATTTCCTGCTCCCTGAGAAAGTTAAGGTCAAGTAAGGGAGATCACTCCAACTCTGATGATTGGCAGCTGTTTATATAGTGGCTCATGAACAAAGGTGTACTCGTTGTCTCTCGGAGTAATAGCTAACCTCCTTATTTCTTACCTTTCAAAATATATAGCTGTATTCATCCACCCTCGAACTGCATCTCCTCTCCCTCCCTCTCTATCTCTCTCTCTCTCTCTCTCTCTCTCTCTCTCTCTCTCTAACAGTTATAATATATTGTTATCGTTGTTGTTATTATTGTAATTGTCAAGTTATATATAAAAGTAAACGCATACAATGTGGACAAAGGACTAGTTTTAAAGATACGTTACACAATTCATTAGAAAGCTTTCAATGGCCTCACTAAAAATCGTCAACACCAATCTTAGTACATGGTAAGATATAGCACAATAAAGAGATACTTGGCGCATGTCTCTGGCGTAGGATACGGCTTGTGAGACAATCAAATGAGTAACAATGGAACCTGGCTATAAATATTCGTGAAATCGATCCCCCAACAGTAACATACGCCCATACTGTAGATCATTCCGGAACCGTGTGAGACTTAACAGTCACATTCCCAAACAGAGATTAATCTTAAAGCTGAATGGAATGTGCAGGTGTCATCAAGAGTGACAATTTTTTTTCCTATGAGGGCATAGAAATTCGAGATTATGGGTAAGAGATTCAGCAGTCGTGTGCTTCCTTCTTTGGATGCATCAAATTGAACAAAAAATGCAGAAAACAAACCCAGTGACTAAGGAAGTAGAAGTAGAGGTTTCGATTTTTTTAGAATTCTTCTCTTGGTGAGGCAGCCACATACACAGAAGGAATTACTTTGCTAATTACGAGCATGTTGTTCAGCATAGACGGAGCAGACGGCCTTCATAGCTCAATGCGGTGGAAAATTGTCGCGGAAGACAGCAATTCGTCTACCTTGACAACGAGTAGTTTGACGGTGACGGTCGTAGTAGTAACTAAGGCAAAAGCATGGCTTGAGGCAGATTTATTAACCACAAATTCTTTCTCAACCATTCAATTAGTATACTTAGGACAGGGACATAGAAATGGGGTTTGCTTGAAGGCAGTGGTTTTAGTATCTGAAGAGGTTACAATGTTTGAAAGCTGTTTGATTTCAGGGCATTCTGGTGTAAGAGGGAAAAAACTAACAGACCCACTGGGTTAGCCGTTGAGGAAACTGGACAAGCACTGGACTGCGCAGACAATCTCAGTGCTCTCAAAGAGGCAGGACGAGTAAGTGATTCGGCCAATGAAAGTGAATCAACAACCTTGAATAGATGCTAGAGCATCACCTCAAAAGGGGTGGTGCAGACAAGAACGCTACATGAACCAAAGAAGACTGGTATATCAACACAGAACTGGAGTTGGCAGTGGCTACGCGGTGAGAAATATAATGACAAGGGGATCCGAACACCACTGAAGATGTTCGATGTTTAGTGTAGATGATATGTCGGCCAGCTATCTCATTAATCCGTGACAGACGATCAGCACTGTATGAAGCAGAATTGTTGGCAGCAGTAATCATCGTGTATTGAAAGTGATATAAAACTATTATTATTCTGTAATAAACACAGACCAAATGTACTTCGCACCACACAGTATAAAATATTTATTAAATTATGCCCCAGAGGAAAAATTGCGAATACTAGTCGCCAATCTGTACCACTACCACAAACAAACTTCGTCAAAATATTTTTTGGTAAAGCCGCGAAACACGTGCACTAAATGCGCTCAAAGATTAATCAGGATCATAGGATCTGACTTGATCAAAACTTAATTCAAATTTCCCGTTGGGCCCCGAAAAATCAACCAGTCCGGTCGAGCTAGCAATGATCAAAGAAGGAAGGAAAACCCAAAACCTAAAAGTGGCGCATTTAACACGGATGCATCGTGCAGGAAATGTGCAAATATCACAGCTCGCCGCAGACAACAGCGCAAAAGAAAAGAAAAAAGGCAAATTATTATAATAATTTAACAACAAATCTTTACAAAACTATCAGTTTCGTGCGAAAACCATTTCTTCAAATAACAAGGTCAATTTATCCCATGTTTTCCTTATCTTTTTTATCTGCGTTTAAAGACACAAAAAAACTTATTAAAAAAAAAAACTAAATGATATCTATCAATCCCATCCAATGTTTAATAAAAGAAACATTAACTTGTTCCCATGAGATAATCACCAAGACCATGGCATTGTTATCGTGTCCAGTCAGCATAAAGACCAAGCGTTTCACCATTGTGTACCTATCAGCGATCGCCAGTCAACATCCAATGTCTCCTAATCAAACACACTCCGGGGATTTCCAACTATTTTTACAGCGAATTAGTCAACAATATTTGGTCATCAAATTATTTCACGATATCCCTGATTTTAAAGTGCTTTTATTTTTCAGGTTGATATCGATTTTAAGAACTGAAAAGGGGATAAGGTACCGCAGCTAATCCCTTGATAGGCACAGAAAGAAAGCCAGTCTTCCTAGAAATTCTTTTGTTCCTCGCGGAAAAAACAAGAGACAGACAGATATAACAAACAATACAGGCAAGATACCACAAGACATGACTAGATCAGGAGAGGATGACAAAGTGCGACATGATAGAATAGACACGACAAGGCGATCACACAACGAGATTGGGTGGGTGCGCGCGCGCACACACACACACACATAAACGCAGGGAAGAGTGACAACCACGTACTCAGGACAGAAACACGCATGTGCACATATAATGACAGACATATGCGCACACACAAGGCAGACATATGCGCGCACACAAAGTCAGATATGTGCGCACACACAAAGTCAGATATGTGCGCACACACGAAGGCAGACACAAGCGCACACACGAAGGCAGACACAAGCGCACACACGATGGCAGACACAGGCGCACACACGAAGGCAGACACAAGCGCACACACGAAGGCAGACACAGGCGCACACACGAAGGCCGACACAGGCGCACACACGAAGGCCGACACAGGCGCACACACGAAGGCAGGCATATGCGCACACACTAGGACAGACACAAGCGCACACACGAAGGCAGACATAGGCGCACCAAATGTAAAGACGCGAGAGCACATGCTCACGCAAATCCAATATACAGGCACACAAACACACCAGGTGGTCAAGGAGAGAAGTGCAGATATACAGACAGATATATCTAACAACAATGTCAATATATATCACGATTTATTTGTTAAATGAACATTAACAATACGGATTGTCAACATTTATGAAATAGTACACGCACAGTTCAGGGCTGCCGCAAGAGGCTTAAGCCTCAGTGAAAAACGCGGCTTAAGAATTAGAAAGACAAATCCATACAGCTCAACCGCAAGTCAGGATCTAGTTCGACCGGACTGAAATAAGTTATGGAACAGAATCAACAGAAAGCTCTTTTCCGCCGCGAAGATGAAGATGTCTGGTAAACAGTTTGATATATAAAGATCGCTAAGCTAATGTTTTAATATTGCTCCGTTGGGACATAGTTTGCCAGTAATTATTTTTACATTTTCCAAGATTTCTACATTTTCTACTATTTCTACATTTGCTATTATTTGTATATGTTCGTTAGACAAGACCTAATTTGACATTTTTGTCAGCGACTTATGAAGTTTAATAATCATCCGTTCAGTCAAAATCAAAATGGGTACGTTCATACGCATGATATATTGTGAGCCATCAAGGCTATTATAGTTAAGAATTAGAAAGCAGTTTAAGACCTGTATATTTCTTTTCTTTTAAAAAACGTAAGGACAGAAAGCAATACATATATAAATCTCACGAATAACAGGAGACAAATGTTATGGTGAAGAGCTATAGTTTTGAGCTGTCGCAAGCGGTAAAAATTGAACTTCATAATAAACAGAGGATGGTAGTGACAAAAACTAAACAGCACAGCAGCCTGGCATGGAGACAAAGCGGCAATAGACCTATTAGGTGATATATGAATAGAGATACACAATCACCTATGTCCGTAGGTATGGCATCTGATGATGTTTTTTGAATATGTTAACGCGGGTTGTGTAGGGTATAGTTAAATAGACGACAAGGTGTGGGATTGCGATGATTACAACTGAATATAATTAAAACTGTGGTATGGGTTGGGGGGGGGGGGGGTTAGATCAACAGCTGGACGTAGCGACAATGTCGGGACTATGGCGGTGGAAAAATCTAGAACATCAATGCCTGATGATGGTGAAGATAGACGAAGACAGCTGTTTATCTATTAGTATTTACGTATAATCATAATTTAAAAACAAAACTTCCGAGTATAACATAAAGAAGTAGTATGCTGGAGAGACGTGTAGAGAAGTCATTGGAAACGGTGGTATTCAAATAATGAGAATGAGAATCACTATATAGAAGTGAGTACATGTGCGATGCGGATAACTTCCAACTACATTATGACGATAAGTAATTAAATAAAAAAAATGGTCTCGCAGTTACTGGTAAAAAAAATCAATATCACTGCACCAATGGCGACCAAACAGGTAATCATTATCCTTTGTTATAAGATCAAAAGTATACGCACTGATTATTCCAGTTGCTTACTGCGTGAACACGCCTGTTATCAGTCTCATAAATATCGCCTCTTATCCTTATCCAGCTATAACCCTGCTTCCTAAGAGAGAGACAGTTCTTATTAAGAACAACAGCAGTTACCTTGAAGAGAGACCAAGTGTAACCAGAAGTTATGGAAGCATTCGTTTATAAATGCGTGCTGAAAACGAATTCTCTGGAATGTAATCTGCAAAACACAACGCAAACCAATCCGCTAATACTGAACGCCGACACAAACGAGGAAGTGTCTGGTTTGATTTAAAATTGCAAATTCAATCTCAAGATTGTTAATTTCACTCCCCGCCGAACCCTTCTCTAAATGACGAACATTGCGTGACTTCAGTATACCCTCACTGACCATAATCGATATTCTCATTATGGATGTCTTCAAAGTCAACACGTCAGTTATCTCATCATTCCCCGACCACAGCGTTCTCAACACACAACTCAATCCCTAGAACATATGATGCCTGTCCGCAAAAGTCGCATATATCCACTTTGAACCCTTTGAAGTAATGACTAAAATCAGACACGAAAACTGTCCTACTTAATGTCGACAACACTTGTTATGGCTGCAGTCATTGACTCATCTCCATTTTCACGCGGGTCAAAGACACGAATGTTTTCATAAGAATACCGGGTGTCCGCGAAATGGTTTACTGGCAGCAGCCCACATCCTTCTATAGCAGTAAGGCCGAGGGCAGAGAAGGAAATCGCAGAAAACCCCTCACAGTCGTGACGTTTTCAGCAAGAGAGTTATAGACAGTTGATTAAGTGGACACATAACCGCCCCTGCTCGCATAGCTGAAAACGTCATAAAACTTGGTAAAGTCTTTCTGCCCGCTTGCCTTACTACCATAGATGGATATGGCTGAAGTCACTGAAGCAAAGGGCCAACATAATTTCACTTCGGAATACTGATCATGTACAAATAATTTACATGGAAATAGGTATGGCCGTTTATGTATACACAGGAGGTTTAAAAAGGCTGATGTTCATATTCGATAGTAACAAGAGGTTTTGTTATGCTTAGCCGTTTTTCTTACCGCCAAAAACGTCAATATTGGAGAGGCAGATCAGGCAGTGAAATAGATGATCGAGGCAAATTTATGAGACCTCACCTCTTTATTCTTGTATCTTCTGACATTGACTTCATCCTCCCCCTCCCCTACCACCGCCCCCACCCCCCCCCCCACGACGTAGTTGCTCTATTTCTTTTATTTGCTATTGTGCACTGATGTTCCATCAGATTTTCCCTTATCTCTTTTCACTAATGAAGAATTCACTCAAGGGAGCTTTGCAAACATCTTTGTAAATCAGTGTTGATCTACCAACTTGCCACTTCCCTTCTTAAAGTCTTCCGTACGATATTTGCTTGCTTATGTGGCTGTTATCTATTCTTCTAGGTTCCCGTGCAACATTAATCTTCGCCTTTTGAGTGTCGACATAACGGATGAAAGTCAGAGCAGAACATCGTCATTGTTTATTTCTGCCTGCTATTTGATGTTTATTGTTTATTTTACCGAAGACAGCGAACAAAGAAACTATTCAGTGTCTTCTCGTGCCTTGAGTTGGTGTCCAACCATTCTTATGACAAGGTTCCAACTGAAATGCACAATTTGTTGTCTTGCCCATTCGTGTACTTTTATTTCCTCTTCAAGAGAGAAGGTGGCCGTGATCGCAGACCCAGGATAGATCTGAACCTTTGTACTAGTTCAAGCGTGCTTCCATACAAAGTTATGATAGTGGGGATTGGTTTCTCTTTGTGCTAGAATTACCGCTAGAATGAACACTTATTGAACATTATCTAGCCAAGCTGTCAATGGTGATTGCAAAGTGATTTCGCTGTGAGGATAAGGAGGCAATCTCTGAGCAAATAGAAAATCTTCTTCTTCAGTTGTTCTTTCTTTCAATCAGACTGAGTTAAATAAGGAGCTATCAGAATATAATCTACCTGGAGACATGTGAGATTTCAAAGAGGAGAGAAGCAAGGGATTTACAAACTTAATTCCACTCTTAACGTTAACACGAGCATATTCACATGTGCCGTTATCGAATCGTTCTAAATGTTATTGTTTCCAAGCTTTGGGACCTAGAAGAGTGGTCATGGAGTCTGCAAAATGAAGAATTTTACAACACATGTAGGTCACATATTTGTCGATTCACAGCTTTGAGAGTGGAATTGTCCGAAGTATGGAAAAGGTGTGAATGGAAACGGGACGTAACTAGCAACATGTTCAGGAATTAAGGCCGACAACCAAATGTTTGGCAGGTTAAGTCCGTGAAATAAACATTAAGGTGAAGCGTTCAAAGTAGAGTTGTTTTGAAACTTACAGGCTTAACAGAGTGGCAAGATGACGTAACGGTTTTGTAAATTCGAGGCAAGGTTCACATTGAATCCAACATCGCTGATGTCGATTGGCTGCGTGTTGCCTGAGTGAAGAGCTTATGCAAATGAGATAGGAGTACATAAGCTTAAATACACGTAGAAAGAGGGTTCAGACCAGATCAAGAAAGAGTTTTAAATAAACCTAATATAGATAGAAGGAGAAACACAGAGAACGAAGTCTAGAGATGAATTAATAACTATCGGCGATAGTCTAAAGAATTCATCTAGCGAAAGGCAGTATTAGAGACAGGTATTACCACTAAGGTATCATATATCGTTATATATATATATATATATATATTAATAATCTAAGGTATGCTGATGATACAGTATTAATCGCTAAGAGTGAATATGAGTTACAAGAAATGTTGGACATGTAGTGAAGGAAAGCAAAAATAAAGGACAAAAAGACAGAGGTAATGGTAACAACAAAGAAAAAGACATCACCTCAGTGCAAAATAAAGACAAGTGGAACAATATTAAAACAGGTAAATGAATTTAAATATTTGGGAACTTTGTTAACCTCAGACGGAAGATGTACAAAAGAGGTGAGATGTAGAATGGCTCAGGCAAAAGCAGCTTTCCAAAAAATGAGGAAAATACTATGCAATCCATTTTTGACAATAGAAACAAGAAAAAGAGTTCTTAAATGTTATGTAGAGCCAGTCTTAACATATGGATGTGAATCATAGACAATAGGACAGCAGACAAGAAAATCACTGGAGTCTGTAGAAATGTGGTTTTACAGAAGAATGTTGAGAATACCATGGACAGCTAAGAAGAGTAATGAAGAGGTTCTGAGAAAGGTCGAAGCAAAAAAGAGAGCTAATTTCCAATGTTAGGAAGAGACAATCATCATTTTTTGGCCATGTAATGAGAAGAGAACAACTTGAATATATTGTAACAACTGGAAAAATTGAGGGACGAAGAGATAGAGGGAAGCAAAGAGAAAAAATAACAGACAGCTTAAGAGAATGGCTTGGCAGAAGGTCAACAACAGAAATGATAAATAGCTGCCGAGATCGAATGTTGTGGAGAGACATGATCACCTACGCCACTAGGCCCGGTACTTGATGATGATGATCATATATCGATAAAACGAGATACGCACAGTTGTGAATATACCGGAGAGAATTCATCTAACTATAGACAGTATTAGAGACAGGTATTACCAATAACGTTTCATGTGTTGATAAAACGAGATTAAGCACAGTTGTGAATATACCGGAGAGAATGCATCAGCTAATAAGACATTGTTATAAGTTTAAGATCGCCATCAATGTGTCATGGGCAGAGAAGCTGACTTGATTAACTTTAAGTTGATTGCAACTGTTTGTGATGTTCAATTTGATACTGCCTGGAACCAATGCGTTCAAGTGGTAACGTTACAACAGTTGCTGTTATCTACATGAACGTTTTGTGCTTAAATATAGTAAATGAGTCGCCCGTGCTCTGCCGGGGCCCGAAATGGGAGTAAAGAGTAGTGGCGCTGTACCCTACCAGGCATGTTCGTAAGATGCGAGAAAGGAGGGTTGGGCATGGGACTGGCTATCCCATACTGTAAAAAAAATAAGCCGAAAAAACTTCATAAACATGGACAAGTCAAACGACTTGGAAAGTGTTTGTTGAAGACCCATGTTCCACTGGGAGCTAAAAAGGTAAATGAAGAAGAATAGTAAATGAGTAACTTTAGAACATGACTCCTGTTTCAATTCAAAGCCAATAACTCATTCTCTCCTCTGTGCGACTTGCGCAAGTATGGCCGTCATATATGTCTTTTATAATATTGATAATTTTTTTGGTGGTATTCCGTAATGTTTCATGATATTTCACAGGGTCAACAATCTATGTATGCTGTCAAATGGGTTTTTTTTTTTAATCAATGAAATTGCAGATAAAAGGTTGTTGTTTTTATGTATATTCGTCTAGTATTATCCTTAGAGTGAATATTTGGTCAAGACAGCTTCTCCCCTTTCTGAATCATGCTTATTCTTCGCTCATAATATTATCAACAGTATCTTTTATTCTGTTCAGCTTGATTCTACAGAAAAACTTGGAGGTAACTGATAAAAGCGTAAATCCCTCTCCAATTATTGCAAAACAGAATATCTATTGACCTTTCGAGCCGTAACCGGCCCATAGGGCGTAGACCAAGATACACCTTCTCCTATATGAATTTTTGTTCTAGCAGTTTTCTTTTAAAGATATTTTATCAAATCTCGCCATCTGTCTCTGTTCTGTGCAAGCAGTTCTATCTCATTGAGGGAGCCGATTCCTGCTGCTCTTGCCTCTCTCATCAATGTTCTTCTCAGTGTCTCCCTGGGTCTTCCTCTTTTTCTTTTACCTGTTGTTTCCCATATGAGGGCTTGCTTTGCTATTCGATTATTATCTCTTCTCATCACATGTCCAACGTATGACCATCGTCTTTTCTTTATTACTGAAGATATTAGTGGTTGATTGGCGATTTCTCTAATTTCCTCGTTTGTTTTGAATTCGTTCCATTCTATACCAAGTATTTTCCTTAGACATTTATTTTCGAATGCGTTCAACTTTGTTTCTATATCTCTTGTTGTTTTCCAGCTTTCACACGCATACGTAAGGGTTGATAGTACATTTGATTTGAATAGCCTAAGTTTTGTGTTTGTGCTAATGAGTTTTGATTTCCACAACTTTTCAAGGCTTCTGAAAGACATTGCTGCTTTAGCCAGTCTGATTCTAATTTCTTTGCTCGTATCCCCTTCTCGATCAATGTGACTTCCAAGATAGATGAAGTGATCGATCTCTTCTACTGGTTTGTTTTCCATGTATATTTTGTCACTTGTTGGAATTAAACTTTTCATGACTTTAGTCTTTTCATGATTGACCTCAAGCCCAATTTTGCTGGCTATTGATGATAGTTCATTTGTGTTTTCCTGCATCGTTTTTATCTGATTGCTGATGAGAACTATGTCATCAGCAAAGTCCAGGTCCTCCAAATGGTCTCCTTGTATCCATTCGATGCCTTTATTACCAGTGCAGCATTTCTTCATTATGAAGTCCATAACAATTCCAAATAACAAGGGCGATAAAATACATCCTTGTTTAACCCCAGTTTCTATTGGGAAACATTCGCTCAGTCCTTCCTCTGTTCGAACTGCACATGTGTAACCATCATACATGTCTTTGATAATATTTATGATTTTTGATGGTAAGCCATATTGCTTCAGAATTTTCCACAAAGAATCTCTATGAATACTATCAAATGCTTTTTTGAAGTCGATGAAGTTAAGTACAAAAGGTTTTTGCTTTTCAATGTGTTCCTCCAATATAAGTCGTAGAGTGAAAATGTGGTCAAGACAGCTTCTCCCAAAGAACAAAATATGCTATATAAAACATATATATATAATATATGCAACTATATAAAACAGAATATAAAGCGTATTAAATAGAATATTGATTCATTAATTAACTGTTGTATTAAATAGAATATTGATTCATTAATTAACTGTTGTATTAAATAAAATATAGAAGTTATGTAAACGTTGGGCAGTGGCAAAGAAGTGGTTAGTACGTCACGTCACGATTGTGGCGTACATTGCATATTGTAGTAGTGTTCACATTTTTTTAAACCAACACTATATTTGTTGGCATTAATGTCGGCATTTCGCCAATGCAGTCCTTCCCAGATAGAAAAAAATAACATTTCTCATATCCATTTAATTCTGGGGCAACCTAAATGCCGGTTAGTAAGGGGGACTGAACTTAACCTCTTTGCCAGTTCACGAACCACAAAAGTATGCTCTCAGAAATAATTAGAGACACGTTTTTTATTTTTACTTTGAATCGGCTCGTAGGTGAAAGAAAGGTTTAAAAAAAAAAAACATATGTAACGTTTTGAATTTGACTTGCCCATTCACTAGTCAAAATATAAACACCATTTTTTTATGTTGGAGATTTGAGGTCAGCTATCGATGCCAAGGGAGCCGCGATAGCTCTGTGGTTAGTGAACTGGACTAAAAAAGACAAGAGTTAGGTTTCGATCCCAACCGACGGGGTCCTGTTCACCCAGCCTTAAATTTGTACCGGATTTTTTTCTGGGAAAGTAAAGCGACACGGGCGTAATACCGCCGACCACATTACCCCAAAAATCATGTGCCGAAGGTCTGTAAAATGTATGGTCACTAACACAATATTCCCTATACGCCACTTGGCGTGACGGGGGCACTTTGCTTTTTTTACTGTTTTTTTTTTAATCGGTGCCAAGGTGGCAAGTGAATTATATGGTACATAACAAGGACTAAGCGCTGCGTTTCTGGCATCGCCGACGCCATCAATCTAGCAAAAACACTACTGCTGAAGATAGAAGGAATTTGTATCGTGCCTCGAATTGGAATATTTTAATTATAGCTCTGAGCGTTAAACTTGTGAGCACAGTCTGGACAAAAAGTACGTGAATAATCCAGAGTTCTCGCCCATACAAGCACAGAAATAATGTTAAAGAGTTACAGAAAAATGAATGTGGAATTTATATTTAGCCAAATTTGTAAGCATTACATTTGTTTTACCACATAATGCAACCAAAAACTATTGATAAAGAGTAACCAAGAAGAAGTCGATACAATCCATCTTCTTCTGCATACGCTTTTTGACATCAACATTAATAAGTTCTAAGAAATCGTTCGCCGGTTGACGTACAGCTAAATGTGGCTTAAGGATGCTGACGTCTCAATACAGATTGTATGTCCCGCTATGGCACCAGTGATGGCCACAAGAGCCGTCTCTCTTCATCATATGTTGGGCATGATTGTAACAGATATTCAGCAATCGTGTCACGTTCATCATAGGTTCCTATTCTTAGGCTAACGAAAACGTGGTACTTCAATCTGTTGCGGCCTGTTCGGCATAGTAGGCATCATTTTTCTGGTAGGCTTGGTTTTATACATTCCATTTGTTCATGTTTTTGTTCCTGATCAACCCCTGTGATCACCATGAGCATCTAGCTGTCGTAATTTGTCTGCCTCATCGTTTTCACGTATATTGCAGTGAGATGGATTCCACTGAATCACAGTTCTGCATCACTGGCAGAGCACTCATGCGTATTATTTTTTAATCAGTTGGGTCTTCGTTTCCATGACTCTCTAGTGCTGTAACTACTAACAGAGCTTCTATGAGGAATATAATATTTTATTATATAAATTTTATCCATCAAGAGAGTTTCAGACTTTCTGCCTCTGCCTTAAAACGGGATCTTTTTCCCGTTTGCAATAGTCTTTCATGTGTTCCATTTTTAAGGCATTTTAAAATTCCAGCTCCTCCTGTACCTGTTGTATGGGTTGCGATACAAGCAAAATGTTGAAATTGTCCTGCCAATATACTGCTGTGGGGACCCTGAATTCATCATAACAAAATAGCAGAATGTGTATTCTCGAGTGAATGCTATGGAGAGGGCTATCAAAAAACGTTGAATAAATAGGGAGGTAAATAGAGATTGTAGGAATGAACCACAGGAACATTGAAAATTATTTGATAGCATTTAACTCGGCAAAAATACTGAACAAACAATTAACTAGGAAATCATATTTGACACTAAACAGTCAACTCCCAATCTTCTTTGGTACTGACCAGCCAGGTAAGCAAGCATACCGTGCAATAAACAGACAAGTAAGCAATTATATTTAGATCAATCAGGAAACTAAGCCATTTTTATGCTAAAAAGTCAACTCGACAATCTTACATGTGTTAGACATTGACCAGCCAGCAGGACAATTCTAATGAGCAATAAACAGTCAAATTAGCATTCATATTGTGCATTAAACAGTCAACTCTACAATCCAACAAGACAATAAGCAATAGACTCGGCAAGTATATGTCTGACGCTTAAAAATCAACTCATCAATCATACTGGACGCTAAATAATGAAGTTGTCAATCACAGTGGACAATAAACAATCGGCTCGGCAATCATATCTGACACTAGACAATCATTTCGGCAATCTCTGACACTAGACAATCATTTCGGGCAATCTCTGACACTAGACAATCATACTGGATACTAAACAATTAACTCTGCAATTTTACTGAACATTAGACAATCAAACAGACAATTATATTCGACACTGAATATCTCAATTCTACTACATTCATACTGAATACTAAACACTCAACTCGGTAACCATTTTGAGCTAACTAAACACTCAACTCGGTAACCATTTTGAGCTAACTAAACACTCAACTCGGTAACCATTTTGAGCTAACTAAACACTCAACTCGGTAACCATTTTGAGCTAACTAAACACTCAACTCAGTAATCATTTTGAGCTAACTAAACACTCAACTCAGCAACCATTTTGAGCTAACTAAACACTCAACTCAGTAATCATCTTGAGCTAACTAAACACTCAACGCAGTAATCATTTTGAGCTAACTAAACACTCAACTCAGTAACCATTTTGAGCTAACTAAACACTCAACTCAGTAACCATTTTGAGCTAACTAAACACTCAACTCAGTAACCATTTTGAGCTAACTAAACACTCAACTCAGTAACCATTTTGAGCTAACTAAACACTCAACTCAGTAACCATTTTGAGCTAACTAAACACTCAACGCAGTAACCATTTTGAGCTAACTAAACACTCAAAAATAAAACTCAGCCTGAAAATTACAAGAAGACTTGACAGGTTTTCAGACATAACACCCAACAAATTCATTTCCAGCTCCCTCTGTTCATTAACTTTTAACGAACGGTCACCTAACAGAAAGCACATTTGGAAATGGTTAAATGGCACTCACTGAAATTCAGATATAATTGAAATTATGGGAAAAACAAGATAACAGTAAATTAATGTTTAATTGAATAGCGTTGATTTGTAAATATTTTTTTTTATTTCACTTTAGCTGAATACCGATTTTAATTAACAAAATTTCGAGACAAACTGTGGAAACGTGTGCAGTCTTTATGTAAATGCCAACATAATTGACATCACTGTGAACTGCAGGTCAGTGTTTCAGCTTTTTCCTATTTTATAGTTTATAATTTTGAAAGAAAACCACGCCTGAAGCTTTAACGCGTATGATATTTTTCACAGACAAAAGTGTTCAATTCCATTTTCTGATTAATTTAGATTGGACAACCTGGAGTGGAAGATAGCACTGCTGTAACAATTTCTTTCAAATTGAGTACGTGTACATCGAAGGTTCTCAACGAATTTTCAGACAGGGGTTGGGAGAAGGGTACTAGGCAGACTACGAGTTGAGAATGTGATAAGCAAAGAGGAAAAATATTACCATACAATATTCCTAGAGAATATTAAGGAACATTTATTATCAGTGACAGGAAAATGGTGGAAGGAATTCCCATTAGGGATCGGTCAATGAAACACTAGACAGGGACATGAAAGCCGTGCCTGAACATAATGCAATGCATTGACTAGATTAACAATAACCAATGTCGTGAGAGTTGCACGTTGAGGAACAGACTTAGGAGATTTGAGCGCTTAAGGATTTGTCGGGAGGGAGAGGGGGAGGAGGGTGATGGTGTTTGTTCTCTTGACATCACCAAAAGTGATCATAGTCTCTCATTTACCAGGTGCTGCGGTTGCTGGTTGACAGAAGCGTCTCTGTGATTATGGTTAACCTTCAATTCGGTACCACAGCACTGCTCGGCCGAGACCACGTCTAAACGTGCCCCCCTCCCCCACGTTGGTGTACACTTTTTCTTGGAAGCGACCGAACACCCGACGACATAACGTGGTAGGAGGGAGGAGAGCACCAACAGATGCAGGACCATGATCCACTGGTGGACCTCATCAACTCGTCATAATTCGCTCTAGCCTGAGTGTCCTTAGTAGTAGTAGCCTCCGATAGTCATAGTTGACTATGGATTTCTCAGCGCCCCTAGAAATGTTATTTTTTCTTTTCTTTTCTTTCGTCGTGTATTCTCTTTCTCTGTGAATCTCTGTCTGCTTCTTGTTTGAGATGAAATTTTAGAGTGTCCTTATCCTCTGATAGAGTTTGCAGTTTCAAAATTGATTTGAGACCTACTACCGGCATACACAGTGGATCAACGGCTTCAGTTTGATGAGAAGACCATCATGCTCTGTCTCGATACCCCTTGAAAGAGCGGAGACAAATGTCAGCAGGCAGTAGGTGGCGGGGAATCGACACCCGAACAGGTACGAAGAAGTGAAGTAAAAGACAGAAGAAAGAAAAAAAAAAAACCCTTTTACTGGTGAATATATAGAAAAAACGTAGAAGATTGAAGGCAATAATTTTATATAGAGTCATTAACAACTGGGAGCAGCGATAGCTCAGTGGTTAGTGAACTGGACTACAAAGGACAAGAGGTTGGGTTCGATCCCAACCGACGGCTTCCAGGTTCACCTAGCCTTTAATCGGTACCGGATCTTTTTCTGGGAAAGTGAAGCGGCATGGGCGTAATACCGACCACATTACCCCAAAAATCATGTGCCGATGGTCTGTAAAATTTATGGTCACTAACACCATATTCCCTATACGCCACTTGGCGTGACGCGGGTACTTTATTTTTATTTTTTTTTTACATTAACAACTGTAAATGTGCAATTTGATGATGCATTCATTTTCCGTTAGTTTTTCCTTTTTTTAGATTCAAGTTCAGTTTCAAGCTATTCGTCATTAGTAAAGTAAAGTGCCCCGTCATGCCAAGTGGCGTATAGAGAATATGGTGTTAGTGACCATAATTTTTTATAGACCTTCGGCGCACGATTTTTGGGGTAATGTGGTCGGTATTACGCCCGTGTCGCTTTACTTTCCCAGAAAAAATTCGGTACCCATTTAAGGCTGGGTGAACCCGGTGCCGTCGGTTGGGATCGAACCCTACCTCTTGTCCTTTGTAGTCCAGTTCACTAACCACTGCGCTATCGCGGCTCCCTTATTCGCTAATACTACGTCATTAATTTATGAACAAATTAACACTTTACACTGTCTGTTAATTACTAAAATATGTACCAACAGCTAATAAAACAATATCACTTGTATTTATTTCAATACAGTGAATGTGTTCAAGAGTACAGCAAGCCGAACAGATTATACCCACGATCCGTAATTTGCCGAGCGCTGGTTAATGTACTATCTACTACATGCGTATGTAATTTGCCAGTCTGTGAATTGTGACGCTTCAAAGTTTGGGTGGTGTGGCAATAAAGCACTGCTTTGTGTTTTATTAATTTATTCAATAAAAGAATATCACATTGTATCCCCTCTTCCTCGAAAATTATTTCGAAAAATTATAAACTCAATCACGAGAGACTCTATTGTTTTAAAACATATACATATTAAAAATGTTTCTTTACCTTCTTCTTCTTCTTCTTTCCTTCCTTATTTGCCTTTCAACGTCGAGGGGAGATATAATTTGCGGTCTTTTGCTCTTCTGTTCACTTCTGTTGCTGTTGTTTCCTAGTGTTTCTAAAATTCCATCGGTCTATCTTTTTTCGTGGTCGACCCTTAGGTCTGGTATTCTCATAACGTTTATTGCGGCTCCCTTCTACTCTCTTTAACATGACATGGGAATAGTTAACAGGAAATGTAGCATCGAGAGGACGCGCTAACAAGTGGATCTGAGCACTATGGAGTTGTTCGCTCTGCAGTGAAGTTGATCTTTCCACTGAACCAAACTAAACAGTGCCAACTATGGCTAAACAGTGCCAACTATGGCTAAACAGTGCCAACTATGGCTAACCATGAAGCAGCGGGGAAATTGTAAAAAAAAAAAATAATAAAAATAAAAAAATAAAAAATCACAGCTAGATTTTTTTGGAGAATGTAAGTGATGTTTGCCAACCTTCGATTTAATTTATTGACTTACGAGACAAGTGATTATGATATAAGAGTCTTATCAAGTCCCATGGTGGCGTATTGAAAATATGGTGTTTGTCTTCATAAAGACATTTGGCACCTTATTATTTTTATTTTATTATACTGTATTTATTATTATGGGCCGGGAAGGGGGGGGGGGGGGTTAAAAGTGGTCGGTATTACGCCAGTGTTGTTTTTTGTTTATCTGAAAGTCCTAGTACCCACTAGAGGCTGAAAATCTTGGAAATCGACAATTTGGATTTAACTCGACCATTTATCCTTGGTAGTCCAAGTTCAATAAACTGAGTTACCGCGACTCCCTCCAAAGGAAATACTTCTTTCAGAATTCACTCTTGACAAAAACATCTGATCCAGTCCAAGTTTACGATACGTCCATCTATTCCTCCGAAGTCCATGAATACGTCTATACCTAGATCTAGCTTATGTATTTACCATTGTGCCTTTGGTAAGACCTGCCTGCATGCCTGTCAGTCTGACCGTTCACCCAACTCTCAATTATATCTACTCAATAATATATAATATTATATATTTAATATTTATTTATAAGTACTACATTATAATATATCTACCCAATCATATATAATATCATATATTTAATATTTATTTGTAATTACTACATTATAATATATCTACCCAATCATATATAATATTATATATTTAATATTTATTTATAGTTATTACTACATGTATATTATAATATATCTACCCTATCAATCCATGTATTCATCCATTCATTTTCTCACACAGCTTCCCACCTATATCTCTCGTACACGCACACGCACGCACGCGCGCACACACACACACACACACACAAAGACACATACACACAGGGATTTGTCGAGAAATTTAAGTCTAATAATCACCACGTTTAGCCACAAAAAACTAATTCCATGCAGTAGGCCAGTAAGTGATGACACGTAATGAGCCGTGGGCTCGAGGGCCTCCCCACGAGAATGCCAAGAAGGTGACAGGTCATAACATTTTGGTTGACAGAACTTCGCTTTCGATAAACAATTTACCCACTTTGCATAGTTTTTTCTACCACACAAGTTTGAGAATACCACTGTCAAATACATTAACTCTTGTCAAATGAATAAATATTATATATATATATATATATATATATATATATATATATATATATATATATATATATATATATATATATATATTGATACAGTTCAATTGTCACCAGTTAATATTTTCTGACCTGGTGACAATTGAACTGTATCAATATATATATATATATATATATATATATATAGAGAGAGAGAGAGAGAGAGAAAGAGAGAGAGAGAGAAAGAGAGAGAAAGAGAATAAAGTCTATCTTCCCTCCAAGCTTTCTAGGCATATGGATAATATTGTACTAGTGATGAATGTTGAAAGTTCCCTGGACAGCTAAAAAGACCAACGAAGACATTCTCAAAAGAGGCCAACTCAAAAGGAAGCTTCTAAAAAACATCAGAAATAAACAATCAACAATTTTTTTCGGGCACATCATGAGAAGAGAAACTTGGAGGTCATGGTTACAACTCGCAAAATAAAGGGAAAATGATATCGCGAACGACAAAGAGAGAAGATACAGGATAGCTTGGTGTCATGGAATGGGGAAAAAGTCAACAACAGAATTGATACGATGCACTGTGGATGGAAAATTGTGAAATGACATGATCGCCTACATCATCCGGTATGGCGCATGATGATGATCATCATATTATCTCTGGACCACTGTACAATTTTTTAATTAAGTGGTCGGTATCACGCCGGGCCGCCTTTACCTCCTGGAAAATTGCTAGTACCCAGTTTTAGAGGTTGAGAAAACCTCGAAGCTTGATCGGTCCGAAAGAAAAAAAAAATCCGCTACTTTTTTTGGATTTGAACCGGGCCCTTATCACAAGCGGGTGAACTACCAACTTAGCAACAGACGTTCCACAAACACGCCACATGTGCACACACATACACACTGACACATATATATTCTTCATGTACTATCTTCATCGTTTTCTGCAGCATCAGGCTCGCTTCCTTCTTCAATACATTCTCGTTTCAACCAGAATTGTTTGTCTCCTGGTTTACCGCATGGAGGAGGCGTTGAATCTTTGATCAGCTCGGATATAGGATTATCTGAAATAACGAACTGAGAGAAAAGACACTATTTTTCCTTTAACAATTAGAAAAGACACTATTTTTCCTTTAACAATTAGAAAAGACACTATTTTTCCTTTAACAATTAGAAAAGACACTATTTTTCCTTTAACAATTAGAAAAGACACTATTTTTCCTTTAACAATTAGAAAAGACACTATTTTTCCTTTAAAAATTAGAAAAGACACTATTTTTCCTTTAACAATTAGATTAGAGAAGTATTCGGGTCATAAACATAAAGAGTGCATATTTAAAAAAAAAATTTTTTTTTAAAAGTAAAGAACCCAGTGTATGGCGTATTATGTTAAGAGTCCATACTTTTGTATATATGCTCACATTATTTTGGGGGTAATGTGGTCGCCTACGCCGTTTTCTTTCCCAGAAAAAAAATTCGACACATATTTAAGGCTGAATGAGCTTGGAAGCCATCGATCAGGATCGAAACCTACCACCTGCCCTTAATAACCCAGTTCACTTACCACTGAGCTATGGCAGCCTTCATAGATAGAATATAACATGTTTTAATTGTGCAATAGGAACAGCTCGGGTGTAACACACCTGACCCGGAAAATTAATCAACAACACATTTAGTGCGCTAACAGAGTGCTCAGTTAACTAGAGGAATGTGGAATCAGGGAGCACTCTCTCTGTATCATTTTACGAGCATTAATCTCGCACGCTTTACTATACGGGCTTTTATTAAGTGTCAACGAAACCACTCTTTACACGAATAAGCTCTTGCATGATAGTAAGTTTTTTTCTGCGAACATTATGGACGATTCTATGATTGGCTTCTAGTATCAAGTGTTGTCTTTTCTAACTCTACACACATGGATATAAAAAGAGGAGTAAGACAAGGAAGCATCCTATCACCAAGCTTGTTCAATCTATACACTGAGCATATCTTTAAAAAACATCTCAGAGATGCCAGGCCTAAACATTAATGGAAAGATAATCAATAACCTAAGATATGCTGATGATACTGTTCTAATACCAGAAAATCCTAAAGACCTACAACAATTGCTTAATGTGATAAACATAACAAGCAAAAAATATGGTTTAGATGTGAATATCAAAAAAGACTGAAACTATGATCATAAACAAATAAAATCCTCAAGACCTACAAATAAATATCACAGTTGAAGGAATACATCTGGGGACAGTTCAGAGCTATAACTACCTTGGACATAGTATAACCAATGATGGAAAATGTAAAATTGAAATAAACAAAAGAATAGGTATGGCAAAAAGTAATTTTAATGCCATGAAAAATATACTAACAACAAAACAAATAACAGCAGGGCTGAAACTATGAATTGCATAATGTTACATATTCTCAATATTTCTGTATGGTGCAGAAACATGGACATTAGACAAGAAAACAGAACAGAAAATTGAAGCCTTTGAAATGTGGATTTATAGAAGAATAGGTAGAATTGGATGGAAACAAGAGATAACAAACGATAAAGTTTTAAAACAACTGAAAATAAAAAGAGAACTACTAAATACAATTAAGACAAGACAAATGACATTTTTGGGGCATGTTAAAAGACACAACAGCATACTAAAAGTAATATTGGAAGGGAAAATACAAGGTAAAAGAGGTAGAGGCAGACCAAGACTAACATGGACAAGTAACATCGAAAGATGGACAAGTCGATCTATGACAAGCTGCACCATCAAAGCAAGAAACGGAGTGGAATGGCGATCCATGGTAGCCAACCTTCGTTGCGGAGACGGCACTCGATGATGATGATGATGATGTCTTTCTGTGATCAGTTTAAAGGGACCAGAGATTGACATACACAAATAAACGTGCACTGCAATAGAAATGTTCAGAAAGTGAGCCAGATGTATCAAACACTTAAGGCTGACTTACATTTAACTGTACAGATCTACTACTAAGATTGTCAGCACAAGCCAAAAATACACACCAAAGATATGTCCAATGAGCACTGCATGCTAAAGAGAGAGAAAAAAAGTCAACGTTTCGTTCAGTAGAATAACAAAACAGTGAAAAAGAAAACTCGATACAAACCTGGATATGAAAAACTCATCATACTCTCGACACAAAGCCGGATATGAAAGATGTATCATTCTCTCTATAAAAACCTCCTTATGAAAGATTCATCACTCTCTCTATCACTCTCTATCTCTCTCTCTCTCTCTCTCTCTCTCTCTATATATATATATATATATATATATATATATATATATATATATATACAAACCTGGAAATGAAAGATTCATCACTCACTATATATATTTGTATACAAACCTGGAAATGAAAGATTCATCACTCTCTCTATTCAAACCTGGAAATGAAAGATTCATCACTCTCTCTATTCAAACCTGGAAATGAAAGATTCATTATTCTCTGATAAAACAGCTGCTCTAGTTTAGACACCTGTGACGTTTTCTTCTTCATCTGTATACGCCTGTCAACTCCAAATCTTAGTTCGTTCAAATAAAACTTTGCACTTCTCAAGGCTGGTGACATCTGAATGAACAAATCCGAATGCCAGTTAAAATAGCTGATTACGGCGGTAATTTTTTGTCTACTGAAAACAATGGCACTGAATCATAAAGGACAAAAGATTGTGCACATCATCTCATTAAGCCAGGGAGGATGAAGTATTACAAAAGTCTGGGACTTAAAACTGGCAAAAGAAAACTGAAAAAAAAATCAAACAAAAGTAATAGACGCGAGGAGATTACAAGGGCGCTTGTTAGAAACAATGTAAATTAAGAAAACTGGCACAAAACTTTGGCAGACTTTGGCGTGATTTACAAAAGAAAAATTTGATATAAAAGAGCGAAACCAAACAGTAAGTAAAATAAGAGCTTAAAAAAAAACACACACAATAAAAGACAGTTGGTGTATTTGACTTGTTCTTATTTTTCTGAACGCCGGTCCGAGCTTAGGGCACCCACAAGAGAACTCCACATATTGAGGTCTGGAGCCAGCATGGACAGCTCACGCCAGGACTTGAAATCACATTTAAGTTCATCATGTATGGTTCGTCGCCATATCCCCAACCTCATCTTCGTTTGCCAAGTGGTGTCGATGTTAATGTTCTGTGCGGATGCCTGGTTGGTTCGTTCCCTTTCTAGAACGTGACCTATCTATTTCCAACGTCTTCTTTTCACTTCTTAATTCCTGTTAATGCCTGATCTTCTGGTGACTTCTTTGTTTGTAATATGTTGATCTCAACAAAAGTTTATACTTTTCTTTAGACAGTGACCTTGGAATCTTTTAAGTTGGCTTTTTATCTTTTGATTCATTCTCCATGTTTCTGCTGCATATAGGAGGATGGATCTCACATTTGACTTATAAATTCTAAATTTGGTACTGAGAGTGAGACTAGCTGATCGCTAAATGCTTTTAAGTCTATTGAATGCCTAGGATGACATGCCTATTTTAGCAGAGATCTCTTTCCCAATGTCTCTATTTGATGAAATATAGCTTCCCGTGTATTGAAAGTGATCCACCTCTTCTAGTCCCACTTCTCTGAATGCAATTTTCTTTGTACGTTTGGCATTTATCCTCATCATCTTAGTTTTCTCTGCACATATCTGCAGTCCTACTTTGTTAACTAACTGATCCACACTGTTTTCTCTTGTATGTCGAGGTGACAGTGGGCAAGCAACCCAACATCGTCTGTAAAGTCAGTATCTTCAAGACGTCATGTGAGACCCCATGTAATTCCTCTTGGTCTGTCGCCAACCACCATTTGCATGATCCAGTCCATAACCACAAGAAAAAGGAGTGGTGATAAAAATCATCCTCGTCTAACTCTCATGATGACTCTGAACCAAGCTGTCTGCTCTCTTTCATGTCCTACACAGCACTGTTTGCCGTCGTACATGTCCTTTAGAATATTGACTATTTTATCTGAAAAGCCTTAAGCGTATATGATTTTCAAAGCGATGAATAATGGATGATATCCAATGCTTTCTAAAAGCCTAAGAAGTTTATATATAAGGATGAATTCTATTCCAGTGACTAGTCTACAATGGTTAGCAAGAGAAAGATTTGGTCAGTACATGATCTCCCACTTCTAAAGCCTGCCTGCTCTTCTCTGAGCTTTCGTTCCACACT
The DNA here is from genome assembly GCA_032433765.1 of Megaustenia siamemsis. Taxonomy (NCBI): domain Eukaryota; kingdom Metazoa; phylum Mollusca; class Gastropoda; order Stylommatophora; family Ariophantidae; genus Megaustenia; species Megaustenia siamemsis. Next base: position 34,269,715 of record JAVIAB010000125.1, read on the forward strand.
GTTCTTTATGTGTTGGAGAAGTACTCGACAAAACATCTTCCCAGATACTGACAGCAGGTTTATACCTTTCCTGTTTTCACAGAAATTAAGGTCGTTAATAAAGAAAAACAAAAGAATAGGTATGGCAAAAAGTAATTTTAATGTCATGAAAAATATACTAACAACAGAACAAATATCAACAGGGCTGAAACTAAGAATGGGAAAATGTTACATCTTCTCAATATTCCTGTATAGTGCAGAAACATGGACATTAGACAAGAAAACAGAACAGAAAATTGAAGCCTTTGAAATGTGGATTTATAGAAGAATAGGTAGAATTGGATGGAAACAAGAGATAACAAACGATAAAGTTTTAAAACAACTGAAAATAAAAAGAGAACTACTAAATACAATTAAGACAAGACAAATGACATTTTTGGGGCATGTTAAAAGACACAACAGCATACTAAAAGTAATATTGGAAGGAAAAATAAAAGGTAAAAGAGGCAGAGGCAGACCAAGACTAACATGGACGAGTAACATCAAAGGATGGGCAAGTCAATCTATGACGGTCTGCACCATCAAAGCAAGAAACAGAGTGGAATGGCGATCCATGGTAGCCAATGCGGAGAAGGCACACGATGATGATGAATAACGAAAACTAGCTCAATACATTGTTTAGCATACTTTAGTGTGGATTACACAATAATATGGCAATAAAGGGAACGAAACCAAAAGTAAGTAAAATAAGAGCTTAAAAGCACACATAAAGTCAGGTGGTATATTTGATTATAACCGAAAAAAGCTCACCATAAAAAATAACAATGGAAAAGACCTGAAATTTCATGTGAGATAAAGAGAGTTAAAAGAGTGGTGATGATGATGCTGATGATGAGTATGATGATGAAGGTGATGATGGTGATGGAGAAAGACCTAAGGGTCAACAAGTGCAATGAGGTCAGGTTTTTTTTTAAATATAATTAACAACAATGCACGCGTTCTCGTAAAGTACGGACAAGCAAAATTACAAGAGCCAATATACATTTTAAAAAAGGTTGGCCACTTGTACTAATTTAATCCAAAGTTCAGCGTCTGTAGTTCTATTAAGTAGACGTGCTGTAGCACAGAAGTACGTATTGTACAACGTACTGATTAAATGCGTCCAATTGTCCCCTGTATCCCATCATCAAAAAGGCGCGCTGGCAAGTAAAACGAAGTGGAAACAGATAACCTATTTCTTTCTATTTCCGGTAGAACGGAACTATTAAATTAAACTGGAGCCACAGGACACTAGAAGAGGGCAGCTCTGGACTACGGTCTCGCTTATTTAAATTACTCCCTCGCGAGTTCCCCCGAGTCGAGTGCAGCTTAAGAAACTGGTAGAAGGTGCAAGATCTGTGTCGAGGGCGAGTAACTCATTTACAGACGTCCGCTCATATGACGCCATCTGCGAAAAGTGACCAGGCACTGGACTTTATGGACGGACACTCATAAATGGGAAATGAGTTAGACTCACATGCAGAATACTGGGTTTCTAGATACAGGACGGTCAATATTTCATTCATCAAATTCAGTTCATTTAGTGCTACAAATAGAAAAAAGAAAGAGCAAATCGCTGCTAACGAATCCCAATTGTTGACATTCCTTGTTTTATTCTCTGTCCGTCTTCTCTCCTTGGCCACAGATCGGCAGTCTGCCTGTCCCCGTTACGCGATGTAGATGTCCAAAGTTTGAGATTTCAACCTGATCAGTTGACTAACCATTTCGCTACCGCAACTTTGGAATATCACAGTAAAGGTAGTCCCATAGCAACTGCCGTTGAGTAATGAAATGTTAGTGACGCCAATGTACTAAGCCTCAGCTTCATGAAAGGGGCTGGCCAAACCCCATCATCGCTGCCTTTCCTTCCCAGAGACCATCTCGGACATATAGGCTGGGTGGACAACGGGAGCCTTTTAGGTGAGACACAAATTAGCCTCAACTAGCATTTAAAATCCGAACCGCCATGTTGGCAAGAGAGGGCACTATCAACGTCGTTACCGGAATAATGTTATAAACTAGTATTGGCCAACCCTTCCTATTTTACCCACCAGTCTATGACACTGTCGCCCTGTAGGCATGTTACTTTAAACTTTGCAAATGAAAGGCGTTACATCGTGATTAAACGGCTTTCGTTTTCTTTCTGCGAAGCTGCCCTATCAGTTACATTTTTACTAATAGAGGCACAGAAAGTGAGACATTTCTAGATACAATCAGACACAAAAAATTAATCGATCTACCTTGATATTGATAGTCTGCCCCGAATTTAATTTTTAATTATGTAAAACACATTAGCATTCCCTATCATTATTTGTTCTTAATTGCATAACAATCACTTTATTATACATCAGCATTAGACAAATATGTATTTAAATAGTGTGTATTTTATCCATCTTTATATATATATATAAATTTATATATATATATATCTTATATAAATCTTTATATATATATATATATATATATATATATATATATTGGTGTTATATAGAGCCAATTCGAACTTATGGAAGGTAATTTGACAGAGCTGTGATTTCACAGAAGAATGTTAAAAGTTCCCTGGACAGTTAAAAAGATCAACAAGTAAATTCTCAAAACGCCAACACAAAAAGGGAGCTCCTAAAAATAACATCTGACAGAAAGAATCAATACTTTTCTGGCACATCATCAGAAGAAAAGTTGGAATACTTGATTTACAACTGACAAAATTCAGGGAATTATATACATATATATCATCGTCATCGTCATCATCAAGTGTACACAACAAAAGTTGACTACCATGCAGCGCCATTCTGCTCTGTCTCTTGCTTTGATGGTGCAGGTTGTCATAGGCTGATTTGTCCATCTTTTGATGTTACTCGTCCATGTTAGTCTTGGTCTGCCTCTACCTCTTTTACCTTGTATTTTCCCCTCCATGATTACTTTTAGTAGGCTGTTGTGCCTTTTAACATGGATCAAAAATCACATTTGTCTTGTTTATTATACATCAACATTAGACAAATATGCATTTAAATAGGGAATAGTATATATATATATGAATAACTAAGGATCATTAAGCTTGTTATAGACTTAAGTTTTTTCTGCCCAGAAAGGGCGCATTGTCTGAGCACAACAACGATGGTGGTATAATCAAAACCAGCTTTGAGTGTGTGAAAGGAAAACAAAACATACGAAAAAAACGGAAGTGCGTACGTGTGCGTGTGAATTATACAACGAACAATTAAAAGAAGTAATGACATGTGGGTATATGCAGCGTATACTGAGCGAGCGAACATGCGATAAATAAACTCACACATTGATTCACAAAGTGAAAGAATGGAGAAAGATAGTGAACAGCTTAAACTTACTTAACCTGTTCGCGTCTTCTCGTGGTGGTGGAGGTGTGTGTGTGTGTGGGGGGGGGGGAGGCGCTAACGGGGCCAACTTCAAAGACGTGGGATTTTTTTTTTTTTAATCGAACTACGATTGTTGGTTCAACACATGGAAACTAAAACGCCTAAGACAGGTGGAAAGATTTTGCAAATAAACACAAAACAGAAGAAAAAACAGACAAAGTTTGCACAAGGGGATTATTGATTGCGAAAGATCACTAAAGCGACCACCCAGAAGATAAGCATGTTGTGAAAAGATGAACGTGTTTAGAGTTCGTTCAGCAAACGTGAAGGACGGGTAAACGTGGGGAAATGTGTCACAGATTGCGTATAACACAGTGCTTCGATTGATTCAAATATAGAAAGAATGCTGAAGAAAGAAGAATAAGAGAAGGAACAAGAATAACAGAATAAGATAGGAAGAAGATAGATTTAGAAAGAATGCACTTAAAAGAAGATTAGACTGATTGTAAATTAGATTGAAGAAGAGGAAAATGATAGGAACTACAAAAAGGAGAACAAAGGACGCTAATGAAAAGTGAAGGTTTTCTTTCTCTATCTGTGCGTGCACAAGCACGAGTGTGTGTTTAAACGATATATTTTTTTTATTTATTTATTGCTTTTCAAATGTTCTTTTTTGTTTTTAAAGAAATACTTTACCTGTCTTCGCAACCTTTTGTGGTTTATTCTATGCCTTCCTTATCCCTGTTACATCAGCTTTTAACGTTCGACTCAACTCGTCACTCGGCCTTTCTCTGTTCATTTCTTATTCACCAATTTCACGATTTAGTCTAATAGTAAAGTTGAGCAGATTCTCCCCACCCTTTTACTTCATTCTCATTTTAGGTACTGCCTGTTTTTAAAGAGTATTATCTCAGATAATTCCAAACTAGGAGTTCTCGTTTAAACAAACAAACAAACAAACAAACAAACAAACAAACAAACAAACAGAGCTAAAAGATAAATTGTAGGAAATGTTTTTGAAAAGAAATCTCTAAACAGAATATGAGGGGCTATAAATGAAACTGAAAAGATTAGCTGAATACATAAACTACTAGAAAGAAAAATACCAATCAGTATGGTAATTTATCTTATTTCTGCAGGGAGGGTGGGGGAGGAGGGGGTAAAGACACTGTAGATTTGGTGGATAAAGACCTCATGTCTAGTACTGCCGTGTTCTTTGTGTTCGGGTAGAGTGTATTTCATCCCATGTAGAAAACAAAAACCGTGATCCACACCCAGGTCCACTTACTTGATTGAAAGAAAGACAAGGGAAAAGCAAGGAAAAATATGTGTAGTAAGGCTATGAAAGAAACAATAGAGGAAATGAAAAAAAGGAATAAAGCGTGGGTTACTTTAAGACAGCTCATTACTAATGAATGATAGAAGAAGTGAACTTGAAATAGATTAAAAGTACAAAGATTAGCAGTGTGAACAAAGCAACAGGAGAGATTGGGCGAGCTAGCAAGGTGGGAAAATGTCTCAAGGAGGGAAGCTATTTCGTTTAAAGTTAATAATAGATAGCTCTGGTCATTGGGTAAACACGAAAACAAAAATCATAAACTCAGTGTTAAATCAGTTCCATTATTTATGGCTACAAAACATGGTGAAATAACGCAAGCGACAGTCACGAAGACATAGACTTTCATTTATTGATCATTGCATAGAAGAAAAGTATTAAAATAGCAGACAAAATTACTAACATAAGACAATGGGAGAGTCTCAAACACCAGTGGACAAACAGTTGCTACTAAGGTGATGGTGTTGGATAGAATACACAGTTAGTTGAAACTACATGTATTACATATCACATCTTATATAAAAATAATAGGTTTTTTTTTTCGTAATTCTCAGGGGAGGTGACAAAAAAGAAGGCTAAATATACCTGGGAAAGATAGCTGGAAGCAGAGAAAGAAGATAAGGACAAAATAAAGAATAACACCAAACAGGGCATGCTTGGTAAATTTGTTGAAGTTCAACAGGAAGTTAAAAGATAGAAGAAGTCACGTTAAACCTGCGTTACAGGGATGAGCTGGTGACATTTTAATAGAATTAATCAAGTATGTCTATTCCCGGCCAGGCTTCTTATTTTAACTGAAGCGAGTAGGCGGTAGTGCTTTAAGTTTTGTAGCAAAAAAAAAACCAATTTAAAATTAAACAGCGATAAACTTACAATGATAACGTATATGGCTTTATAAACAAATTCTAATAAGGCAAAATGTTATGATTTAATCAGCTTAGCCACGGAAAGTCCAGACTTAAATAGAATGTAGTTTAGTGTAACTGCTCTTCCGTGTTCGGAGCTGTACCGGAGTATCCTAGAGTATGTGGTGCAGTGATTGTATTGCTCTCGTTGATGGAATAGGATAAGCCGAGTGTATAACGACGGATTCTCGACGACTGGGCTCGATATATTTCCGGTCAATATTTCGGATATGTGGCAGGAACCACTGAGGATGTGTCTGAAAAGTGTTCCTTGTTGCAGTTTCCTCATATTCCAAGTCCGGCTTGCTGTCGGAGCTACTGAGTTTATTGCTCTGTGCACACCGGGAGTTGGTGTCTTTTACCCACATTGTGATGCTATATTTAGATTGCGTACGATGAATGGTGATATAGTATGATGAAGGGAAGGGTAGTTCAGCTGCGTTCACTTTCGGTGCCGCTTAGAAAAAAAAATAAGTCGAAAAAACTTCACAGACATGGACAAGTCAAAGAGAGAAAAAGTAAATCCGCCATCCAGGAAAGATAAGCGCTCTATGTCTAAGACACGTATGACGCAAGCAGGAGAAAGCCGTAAGGAGTCCGGGTTGCCGATTCACCCTTTGTCTACCAGGAAATCCTACAGAATTGGCACCTGGAATGTACGTACCCTAAACGAACAGGGAAAAGCTGCTCAGGTAGCAGCAGAAATGACAAACAAAAAGATAGATATTCTGGGAATGTGTGAAACAAGATGGCTAGGAACGGAAAGAATAAAACTAAATACAAGAGAGATGATTTTATCATCAGGACACCAGGAACCTGGAGCACAAGATAGTGAGGGGGTAGCTATAATGCTATCAAGGAATGCACAGAAGGAACTAATAGAATGGGAAGCAGTAGGACCAAGACTAATGAGAGCAACATTTAAAACAACCAAAAACAAATTAAAATTACACATTATCCAATGCTATGCACCAACCAACGATAAGGATGATTTAGTTAAAGATGATTTCTATAAACAGCTACAATGTCAGATGGATGCAAGACGAGCCAAGGATATTATAATCTTGATGGGAGACCTCAATGCTAAAGTAGAATCAGACAACAGAGGCTTTCAAGAGATTATGGGAAAACATGGACTTGGAGATATAAACGAGAATGGAGAGATATTTGTGAATTTCTGCGCCCTTAATCAAATGAGCCTAGGAGGAACAATATTCCAACATAAAAGAATACACAAAGCTACATGGGCGTTACCAGATTATAGAACGGAAAATCAAATTGATCACATATGTTTTAATAATAAGTTTAAGTCATTCTTACAGGATGTAAAAGTATATAGAGAGGCAGATGTAGCTTTTGATCATCATCTTCTGATAGCAAAACTTAAAATCAAACTAAAAAGGTATACTACAGCGAATAAGGATAGAAGGTATTTCAATGTGGGTTTCTTAAAGAACAAGGAATTAAAGATAAATTCACAGTCACAATATCAAACAAATACCAAGTCGTCCAACAACAAGAAAATACAACAAATATAGAAGATCACTGGAAACAGGTAAAAGATTTATGGAAAGAGACATACGAAGAAACACTGGGGAAAAGAGAACGCCAGAATAAGACATGGATGACAGCAGAGACCCTGGATAAAATTAAAGAAAGAAAGAACAAGAAAGCAGACATAAATAAAAGCAAAACGATAAGTAATAAAGCCAAGACACTTGAAGCTTACACAGAGGTGAACAAAGAAGTGAGAAGATGCATTAAAAGGGATTAGAGGAAATATATAGATGAACTAGCTAAAGAGGCAGAAGAAGCAGCAAATAAAGGGAATATGAAAGAACTGTACAACAGCACAAAGAAATTAAGTGGAAAATACAAACAGATCAATGCCCTTTTTAAGATAAGAAAGGAAATCTGCTTAGTAATATAAGGGAACAAATAGAGAGATGGAAAGAGCACTTTGAAGAACTTTTGAACAGACCCGGCTCAAATAATCCTTCAGATATACTACCAGCAGATGAAGAGTTAACTGTGGAAAACCAAGTAAAGAAGAAATAATGAAAGCCATCAAACTATTAAAAAATGGTAAAGCCACAGGACCAGATGAAATTCCTTACGGAGGCCATCAAAGCAGATATTATCACCTCTACCAAGATGTTACATAATCTGTTAGATAAAATTTGGGAGAGGGAAGAAATACCTAAAGACTGGAAATAAGGTTATATGATCAAACTACCAAAGAAAGGAAGTTTACAGGAGTGCACAAATTATAGGGGAATTATGCTACTATCAGTGCCAGGAAAAATATTAAGCAGAATCATTCTGGAGAGACTAAAAGAGGCCATAGAGAAACATTTGAGAGATGAACAAGCAGGTTTTAGGAAGAACAGATCATGTGCTGATCAAATAACTACTCTACCTATAATAGTTGAACAAAGTTTAGAACTAAAATCCCCACTTTATATTGGATTCATAGATTACGAAAAGGCATTTGATAGTTTAGACAGAAGAATTCTTTGGAAGTTGCTGAGTCATTACGGAATTTCCATAAAGTTTATTAACCTGATAAAAACAATTTATGAACTAACGAAATTTAGTGTGGTGCATGAAGGACAGTTTACAGGAGCATTTGAAATAAGAACAGGAGTAGGGCAGGGATGCCTGCTGTCTACATTTCTCTTTCTACTGGCCATAGATTGGATTATGAAAATAACTCAAAACAACAGAAATAGAATCCAGTGGTCACTGACCAAACAACTTGATGATTTAGAATTTGCTGATGACATAGCTCTCCTATCACGCAGCCATCAACGGATGCAGGATAAAATGAGCATACTTGATGAGAGATCACAACAGCTAGGACTGAAGATTAATAGAGTTAAGACCAACATTATAAGAATTAATACAGTTGGCAATAACCAAATAAAACTAGGAGAAATATCTCTACTAGACGTACAATCTTACATATATCTGGGCAGTAATATAGATAAAGAGGGAGGAACAGAAAATTATACCAAAATAAGGATATCAAAAGCAAGAGGAGCTTTCGTTGCACTGGGAGACATGGAAATCCAAAGAAATTAGGTTAAATACAAAAATAAAAATTTTCAACTCAAATGTTAAGTCGGTCCTATTACATGGCTGTGAAACATGGAGAACAACAAAATTGACAATCACGAAGATACAGACTTTCATTAATGGATGCTTACGCAGAATAAAAGGATGGAAATGGCAGGACAAAATCACTAAAATAGAATTATGGAAATGTACCAGTCAAATACCAGTGGATAAAGAGATACAGCGAAGACGATGGAGCTGGATAGGACACACACTACGGAAGCCAACTGAGAGTACTACACAACAGGCCTTTTTTTGGAATCCCCAGGGAAAAATACAAGACCAAGGAATTCTTGGAGAAGACATATAGAAGCAGAGATGAAGATGATGGAGAAGACATGGAATGATCTTAAAAGAATGGCAAAACACAGAATGACTTGGAAAGTGATTGTTGAAGACATATGCTCCACTGGGAGCTAAAAAGGTATAAGATGGTTCTTTCATGGGAGATAAGACAGTGGCGAAACAAGAAGAAGGTGGTTTCAAGACATCAAATCTTACAGATAGGTTGTGGTGAATGCAACGTTCAGTGGAAGATCTGGCTAGAGACAGAGTATTTGCAGATAAGTTGTAGTGAATGCAACGTTCAGTGGAAAATCTGGCTAGAGACAGAGAATATTCTAGACAGGCTGTGGTGAATGCAACGTTCAGTGGAAGATCTGGATAGGGACAGAGAATTTTGCAGATAGACTGTGGTGAATACAATGTTCAGTTGAAGATCTGGCTAGAGACAGAGAATCTTCTAGACAGGCTGTGGTGAATGCAACGTTCAGTGGAAGATCTAGATAGGGACAGAGAATTTTGCAGATAGACTGTGGTGAATACAATGTTCAGTTGAAGATCTGGCTAGAGACAGAGAATCTTCTAGACAGGCTGTGGTGAATGCAACGTTCAGTTGAAGATCTGGCTAGAGACAAAGAATCTTCTAGACAGGCTGTGGTGAATGCAACGTTCAGTTGAAAATCTGGCTAGAGACAAAGAATCTTCTAGACAGGCTGTGGTGAATGCAACGTTCAGTGGAAGATCTGGCTAGAGACAGAGAATCCTTCAGACTGGCTGTGGTGAATGCAACGTTCAAATAATGGACATGCGACTTGATAATGAATGTGATTTTAAAGTGCATGTGCGTTGAACGTGTCTCAAAAATACAAGATAGTGAGAGCTTCCACTAAGAATATAAAAGAAATTGTCGCGGTTTATGATGATATCGGTACGTACTGAATACGTCTGAAATGGCTGAACTAGTGTGCAGTATTAACACTACCATTACGTGACTTCACGTTTGTCTGACAATGACTAACAACCATGAAGATAAAAGTAAAGAAATTCTATATAGCCCAGATTATGTTCTATAAAGAGTACTCTATATTGGGAGGGAAACAAGAACCCAGAGTATAACGAGTGGGATGGATACCTCTAACTATCAAGGAGGGATCACGTCATTATACTTTGCCTTCGCACTGGCCACAACAGAATGAGAAACCACATGTTCACCAAACTCAAAATAGGAACTATTAGCCAGTGTCACTGTACCCGGGATAACATGACAACATAACGTGTTCTGCAGGATTGCCCCCAGCACACAGGCCTGAAGAGGACAATGTGGTCCACACCCACCTTGATGGAAGAGAAACTATATGGGGCAACTGAATCACTTAAACAGACAGCTACCTTCATAATAGAGTACGGAGTCCTAGTCTAAATGAGCCATGATCGCAGAAGAAGAAAAATAATATATTGGGAGATATCACTCTTCAAGACTATACTATATAAATAAATAGATTGGGAATAGTAACTCACTTTATCACAACATTCTCATGATTAGGTAACGTGTAAGGGACACACTTTGAAAAGGAAAATTCGATGAAGATATCGGCTCCAAGGATGGTGGAAGGATAAACATTTTTTTTTTGTATTTCTCTATTGCAGCAGTACATTTACCACCGACTCAGTAGTTGCTCTTTCCAATTGTTGATCTATGCAACATTCATTCATTCATTGAGTGCTGTCTCCCCATCGAAGGTTGGATACCATGGAGCGCCATTCCACACTGTCTCTTGCTTTGACGGTGCAGATTGTCATAGGCTGACTTGTCTGTTACCTTATATTTTCCCTTCCAATATTACTTTTAGTAGGCCGCTGTGTCTTTTAACATGCCCCCAAAATTGTATTTGCCTTATTCTAATTGTGTTTAGTAGTTCTCTTTTCATTTTTAGTTGTTTTAAAACTTCATCGTTTGTTTTCATTTCTTTTCTTTTCAACCAATTATACCTATTCTTCTATATCCACATTTCAAAGGCTCCAATTTTCTGTTCTCTTTTCTTGTCTAATGCCCATGTTTCTGCACCATACAGGAATATTGAGAAGATGTAACATTTTGCCATTCTTAGTTTCAGCCATGTTGATATTTGTTTTGTTGTTATCATTGGTTATAGTATGTCCCAGGTAGTTTTAGCAATGAACTGTCTCCAGATGTATTCCCTCAACTTTGATATTTATTTGTAGGTCTTGAGAATTTTCTTTCCTTATTATCATAGTTTTATTCTTTTTGATATTCATATCTAATCCATATTTTTTGCTTGTCATGTTTATTTCATTATGTAATTGTTGTATATATTTAGGATTTTCTGCTAGTAATACAGTATCATCAGCATATCTTAGGTTATTGATTATCTTTCCATTAATGTTTAAGCCTGGCATCTCTGTGGTGTTTTAAAAGATTTGCTCAATGTATAAATTGAACAAGCTTGGTATGCAACATAGTTTGTTTCATTCTTATGACGGTGCTTTTATCAGGCTTAGTATGCATTTACTTCCCCTCACAACCTCTTATATCAACTTTACGTGCTTGGTAAACCAAGGAGCTTATATATATATATATATATATATATATATATATATATATATATATATATATATAAGCATGAAGTGTTCAAAATAAAAATTAATTTTAAGGAATAACAAAATAACATCGGTATTTCCCCTATTCTTTTTTATCCCTTTCACCGAGACAAATACATGAATATTTTGAAAGCCAAACTCACAGGGAAATATTTAACCAACAACCAGGGTCCATAAATAGCAAAACCTCCTGTCATCTTCTGATATACGCCAGCAATATTGACCATGTTTTATCGCTTATTTCCATAAATCAGAAACATCTTAAAGCTGTTCAAACAAATGCCCAGTGCGGACGTCCTATATCTCTCCTGTCTGCTTGCTTCAATAATGACCGCTTTCGACGACCGTAGACATGCAGACTCATCAGAATCGGCTATTCTGAAGAAAGAAAGAAAGAAAGAAAGAAAATAAAAAAGAAAGAAAGAAAGAAAGAAAGAAAGAAAGAAAGAAAGAAAGAAAGAAAGAAAGAAAGAAAGAAAGAAAGAAAGAAAGAAAGAAAGAAAGAAAGAAAGAAAGAAAGAAAAATCTGTCAAGTCTTGAATGAGACGTGTAAGCAACGTAGTATTAGTTCCCATAATTTTAATAAACAACCCCATATTTTGGTTTGTGGTCAACACTACGCCAAGACTTCCTTCTTTCATACAAAAAAAACCTTCGGCAACTACTTAAGGCTGAATAAACCCAGTACCCGGTCGTTGGCGTGATTGAAGAGATAGACCAGTTACACAATAACCGCTATTTTAACACGACCCCTCCCCTCCCCCCCCTCCCCCCCCCCCCCATAGCAAGCAGGGAAGGAGAGAATTGAAGGATTTACTATAAACCTGTCAAGTTTTTGTCCAACAACAAATCTTAAATATCTTTCACGATTTGGGGGAATTCTTTTATGATAATCTGTAAGTCGACAGCTATAGTTCATTCACAAATTCGTGCCCACAGAGTTGATCAATTATCTCGGAAACTATTTGATGAATTCTGCGATCATGGCTCATTCAGAATAGGATTCCGGACTTTCTTATGAAGGCAGCTGTCTAAGTGAGTCGGTTGCCCCGTATAGTTTCTCTTCCAGGGAGGTGGGTGTGGACCACATTGTCCTCAGGTCTGTGTACTGGGGGCAATCCTGTAGAACATGTTTTGTTGTCATGTTGTCCAGTGTACAGTGGCATTGGCTGGTAGTACCTATTTTGAGTTTGTTGAACATGTGGTTTCTCATTCTGTTGTGGCCAGTGCGTAGGCGAAGTATGATGACTTGATCCCTCCTTGAGAGTTGGATGAATTTCTGTAATCCTTTTTCATGAAATCTTATTTTTTCACCGACCTTCAGATTTTATAACATTTAAGTACAAAGGTAGTCTGAATTTTGCACAAATCGTTTTTTACATATAATTTTAAGAAAATATCAAACCACGTGCTCTAAACATTATATTTTACTGTAAATTATGTTAATTTTCTAACAATGCAAGTCAAAGTCGTATCCGTATCACATTGAAGAGGGTCAAAATTGTTCACTTGATTTTATATCTTTGTCACAGAGATAGTTAATTGCAAAAGGTGCCTGTACAATAACACAGTTAGCGTTTGCATAGTGATAAATTTACACTTTAAGCTCTTTATGATTTTAAAAAACCAAGTAGTCACTTTACAATAGCTTACAAATTATCACATATAGAGGAATATACATTAATAGAAAAAAATTGTCAAAGTACGCCTCTGGACCTATTTAACAAGAAATCGGAAACGACAAAAATAAGGCGTCTTTCAAAATCACGTTCAATTCTTCTTCTTTTCTCTTTTCACTGATACCTAAAAGGCGTCGTGGTTCCATCAGTTTATATCATTTGTCGTTCTTGAGCTGCTCGAACTGTCTGAATTGGTGATTTTCCTTTGTTGTTACATGTCTCTGTCACTGCATCTATCCCTCTTCTTCTGGGTCTTCCTCTTGGTCTTTTTCCCTGCATTCTTGAGAAGAACGCCCTTGATGGTGATGGGTAAGGGTTCATTCTGACCAGGTGGCCAAACCATTTAAGTTGTTGTTGTTCTATATATTCTTGGCAGGGTTTTGTTCCTACCATTTTTCTTATGGTTTCATTTGGTATTCTATCTCTTCTTGTGTTGTTTGTTACTTTTCTAAAGCATCGCATCTCACATGTATTGATCTTTCTTAAATGGGATTTTGAAAGGGTCCATGTTTGACTTTCATAGCACAAAGTTGGTATGAAAATGCTATTTATTATTTGTTGTTTAGCTGGCATAGAAATGTTTGGATGTCTTAGCAATGGTGAAAGCTGGTATGTGACAGCATTTGCTTTTTGTATTCTCATGTCAATTTCTCTGTCTAGTTTTCCATCTTCAGTGAACATTGTGCCTAAATACGTGAATTCCTCTACTTGTTTTATTTCTTTATCTTTGATCTTAATGTTTAATGTGTGTCTTAATTTGCTTATTCTTATAGCCTCACCACTTCAATAAGTACCAGAAAGTACAAGATATGTTGGGTTTTGGTCAATAGGGAGTGTGTAGTCTTTTATCTTCAAGTTTGCAGAGAGTGTGTTTCTTGATAGGCTGAATATTGTATATGTAGTGTGTTTTTTCATTGATTGGTAAGAACCAGGTGTTCGTCCATTTTTTCAAGTTCACTTAGGGCATCTTGCATCCTGGGTCCAGCCACCGACATACTTTCCTCGCGAACCCATAACGCCAGATCATCTGCATATTTTGCTGAGTGTATTCTGGGTGGAATGTTCATTACGATGTCATTTATGGAAATTAAAAAGAGTGTTGGGGGACAAGACTCCGCCTTGTGGGAGACCTTGTTCGATAGAGACCTTCTTACTTAGTTGACCTTGAACTTGTACTCATCCTGAAGGTATTGAGAGACCCAAATGAATAAACGACCCTGGATGCCAAGTCTAAAAAGTTTGTTCTTTAACCCTCTCGCCAAACCCTATCAAAAGCCTTCTCCATGTCGACCCACACCGCCAGTGTGTGTTTCTTTTCTTGTAGAGCATCCTCTATTTCCTGTGCAATGTAGGTGACCAGGTCTTCAGTTGATCTGTGCTGACGGAAGCCACTTTGTTGTGGTACGATTTGTTGCTTTCTCTTCAAATGCCACATAAGACTTCTGTTAACCAGCCTTTCCATGAGTTTACTCAGGCAGCTCAGTAGGCTAATTGGTCTATAGCTACTTGGGTCTAGTGGGTCTTTTCCACGCTTGAGGATGGGCACCATAAAAGCTTCTTTCCAGATTGCCGGCACAGGACCTCTCTTCCAGCTAGCATTTATTATCCTTAGAAGCTGACTCTTGGCTTTCTGTCCCAGATTTAGGAGCATTTCGTCGGAGATTCCATCTTTACCGGGGAAACTTTTGAGCTTCAATCCTTTGAGAAAGGATTCTATGTTTAAACTTTAAAGAATAATTGTGTGTATACGCTTTTGCGCGTAACTCTAGCGATGCACTTTGGTGTGCAACTTATGTATTGAACCAGAAGTATAAAAATGATAATAAATATGAATATCAAATTGCAACAAGTGAAAAGAGAGGTACGATAGAAGCACTAATAGAAGAACTAAACAGAATAAGATATCATCAAAAGAAATAAAGTGACGACGATGTCATTGTTAAAGATAATTTTTATGTAAGCATTACTTTGTATTGAAACTAACAAAAAAATAGAGCCATTAAAAAGACCACAAATGCGAAGACAATTATTATAAAACGGTAGAGTGGGAAACTTAGGGTTTGGACAAATTAGTTGAAAACAAGAGCAAATGGAAATGATTTGTTGAACACATGTGTCCAATGTTTTACATAAGCTAGGTATCGAGAAAATACATTCAAATGTCAAGGACACGAAATGTCAGGATTATATATTTTTTCGTTCGCCATCTTTCACCTCTGACGAAGTCCCTAGAGACTAGGAACTGAATTTTGCGTGTTAAAAAATCAGTTTTTCCCTGGCAGCCCGTGTGCACAGGTGTCCCTTGCCGCACATGCAGTTAACTACATCTTCGGAGTTACTCATATTTTGTCCGCCCATGAGTAATTGACGCTTCAAGCAGGGCCTCGCTGCTGAGGTGGTTGCCGCAGAGAGGAATCATATTTAAAAATCCCTACAGGTGCAGCCAGGATTTGAACCCACAACCTCTCTGTTTCGATGCCGGCGTCTTGCCTCGAGACCAACAAGTCTCCCGTCAGGATTATATGACAGTTTCTATTAAATTTAATACCAGATTGCCAACACCTTCTTTCGCCAACGTTCCACCCACATTATTCTGCGAAATAGAATCCTACCAATACTATTTATGTGTGTAAAGGTAAAGTACGAGACTTGAAGCGGCGTCTTAGCACGCGAGTTTCACCCACATATGCTCGGCCGCCTCTCCATAAGTGTACGGAGACTTCTGGATAGTGTCGCTTCAAGCATTGAAACTCACGATGTGAGACGGCATTCCTCACCTTCCCAGAGAACTACCCTGGTATCAATTCCTGCCAGCGGTTGGGTCGACCTTTATATATTTGTTTCCTAACCACGAGTACACTCTCACAGCTTCCAGTGGGAATCGAACAAGGGTTGTCCGTACGTAGGTAGCCCAGTCGGGTGGTTTTCCAACTAGGCTATTGAGGCCCCTTCTGTGTGTACAAACTACAATTGCGCTATTACCAAACTTTCGTCTGATCTCTCACATCCCCACTCTCTTTCTCATGCTCTCAGCTAGTCCATGTCCGTGTACCTTAATTGAATATCAAAATAATTCAACTGGCCCGTAAATTTGCTACTCACACTCAATCGTATGCATTCAATGATTAAAGTCAAAATTACACAAAATGAAAAATTATATTTATGGAATCAGTTTCATTGCAGTCGCAGTATCCCCATATCCGTTCCACCGCCCGTCCCAGCATTTCTCGAAGCGTATGAAAACTGCTTGTTCATACAAAGTGTAGATTGCAAACACATATGCTTTTCTCACTAAGCACTCAGAGTCGACCAGACCCCTTCCCACATTAAGATTCACCGGTTTCTCAATTTATACATCCTTGAAATATGAAACACAATGATGTATAA
Organism: Megaustenia siamemsis; assembly: GCA_032433765.1. Taxonomy (NCBI): domain Eukaryota; kingdom Metazoa; phylum Mollusca; class Gastropoda; order Stylommatophora; family Ariophantidae; genus Megaustenia; species Megaustenia siamemsis. The sequence goes on from JAVIAB010000125.1 coordinate 34,286,393, forward strand.
AGAAGCAACTATAAAGAACAACAGTAGGAACACATGCCTTAAGAAATATTCATCAAGGACAAAACCTTTCATTATTTAGAATGTTTACACAAATCAAAATATGGCAAATCGGAAATGTGCGTTTATTGATGTATTTTAAATATTAAAAGAAACGCACTAAATGCCAGTATTTGAGTGTTGTTGTTTGGGAGTACGTGTGTATACAGGCACATAGAACGAACGAATAACACACAAACGCTTCAAATTATTTTCTTTTATCGAGAACAGAAGAACTACTATTGCGCAGCACTTCAGTATACGCCACTCAATGAAATCTAAAGTCGTTTTCCCAGAATCCAGCCTGCCTCCTCTTCTGAGTGGTAGCAATGTCTAAATCACTCACGGAATCTAGCACCAACTGTGGAGACGATAGAAAACTGTATCGGCGATGAAGCATGTTCCGCCGGAACTAATTTACATTTCACTGGCGGAAAGCCAAGTGTGTGAGAGAGAGAGAAAAAAATGTGTTGCATGAGTGATATCAGATTGGATAATAACCGTCGGGATGAAATATATTTTAAAAAGTGTTCATTTCAACTTCCTTATTGTAAGTGTTCAAATTGAGCAGGCACGTGATTCTTCTCAACTGTCAGAGACTGAAGCACTCGGCCGTCTGACCTCGGCGTCAGCTCGGACTAGAAATAAGCATAAAAAAGATTGGGTCGCAGGAGTTAATGGAAAAATACGTGGTTTCTTTCAGTAGCTAACAGGTACAAATGAGAAGTCTGTAGCGTCGTGTGATGTTCTAACATACACAACAAAAGAGGAAGGGCCAGCAAGAAAGGGGGAGTGGTAGAGCGAACTAGGGCAAAGCTTATTATACATGTTTCATTTCATTAAATTATCAATAACAAGGAGAAGTCGGTTGTTGATCACACGAGAGGTCGAGATCGATATCCACGGTACCAGTACGAGAGTATTCATTATTCATTCACTGGGTACAGTCTCCACATCGAAGGTTGGCTACCAAGAGCACCATTTTACTCGGTCCCTTTTCTTCATTGTACACCTTGTGAAAGGGTTCACCTGTCCATCCTTTCAAGTTATCAGTCAACTTTAGTCTTGGTCTACCTCGTCTAACTGGTAGTTGCCTTTCCTAGATGACTTTCAGTAGAGTATTGTGTCTCTTCACATGTCCCAGAAATTTCAGTTATCTTGTTCTCATTTTGTTAAGTATTTTTTTTATTTTTAGCTGATGCAAAACTTTGTTGTCTGTCTTCTTTTAATTCAACCAAATTAGCCTCCATTTTTTCTATAAATTGACATTTCGAAGGCTTCGATTTCCTGCTCTATTTTCTTATTTAATGTCCCTGTGTAAAAGTATGACATCATAGTTATGGTTACACCAGAATTAATAATATTATGGATATTATTTGATAGGCATAACGTTTCCCGCACCCACAGACACTTTTGGGTGTGACATTAAGAAATGAATTGTTTGATATTTGTACGAGCTGCTGATAACGCCGGCAACTAAAGACAAGTAAACAGACAAGATAATCTCTTGACGGTGAGATTAGCTTTAAGTTAAATAACTCGTAATCTACTCACCCAAATTTGATTTTCATTTACCTTTGAATGCGATTAAACGAAGATGGCGGAAACGCAGTCAGATAAGATCCGGAGATCGGAGTTAGTGTCATTAGATTCAGAAAGACAAAGTGAGGACTTTACTTGGGATTTCGAGATTTAGAGAAACATTCAGTGATGTTTTAGTAAAGTATTATTCAGAAGATTTTATTTCAAAGGATGATGTCCAGCTGGATGCGAATATTTCGAGTCTCAAAAAGATCAGTGTTTTTAGTTAATGAAATAAAGTTTAACAATATACGGATTTTATAGGAGTAGTTGTTCATACAATTTATATATAGAAGTCATATTAAAAATATTATTGTGTGTGTGAATTTATGCTAAGTACAAGCAGTTATATGGATATAATTACAGAACATATGAGAGTGCCATTTAACAAAGGCGGCAGCCAAGACACGAGTACAGAACTACTAATGATATAGATGTTTAGACGGCCATAGCAAACATTTATGTGCTGACTTGTATATCTTCTTCTTCTTCTTCTTTCCTTCCTCATCTGCCTTTCAGCGTCGAGGGGAGATATAATTTGCGTCTTTGCTCTTCTGTTCGCCTCTGCTGCTGTTATATTCCTAGTGCTTCTAATATTCCATCGATCCATCTTTTCGTGGTCGACCTTGGTCTGTTTGTTCTCACAACGTTTGTTGAAGGCTCGTTGTGTTGTGTTTTGATCTTTCTGCCTTGTCACGTGCCGAAACCATTTTATCTGTTGTTTCCTATATATTCTATGGCTGGGCTATCCTAGCTTTTTTCTCAGTTCTTCATTTCGATCTTATCTCTCAGACTGTTTCCGTCTTCGTCTAACACATTTCATCTCTGTAGAGGTTATTTTTCTTATGTTCTTGCATTCTAGAGTCCAGGGCTGGCATATTGGTAGCACAACGTTGGAATGAGAGTGTATTGTATAGTGCCGTTTTGCCTCCAGCGTTATTTCCTGTTGATAATAGTGGTGAAAATGTCCGATGATTTGACAAGCTTTGTTGCATCTTGATTCTATCTCTGCTGTTTGGGAATTGTCGGTTTCATTAACTTCCTAGGTATTTGAATTCCTCTACTTGTTAGTTGTCTGCCTTCTATAGTTATGTTGATGTTCTGTTTATTTTTGGCGACATTAATGACTTCTGTTTTGTGATGTGATTTTCATGTTGTATTTTGTTCCTAAGATGTTGAGTTGTTTAAGTGTTCTTGTAGGTCTTCTATTGTTTATGTATTAGTGCCTGGTCGTCTGCAAATAGAAGCTCGTTGATCTCCTCTGTCTCTGATGGGTTGGCTAGCTTGCATAATATGGTCCATGTATGTAATAAACAGTAGGGGGGGATAGTACGCACCCCTGTCTTACACCTGATCTAACTTCGAAGTGGTCTGTGTAGCCGTTGCTGTTCTGACCTGCAGCTGCTTGTCTTGACTTGTATATATTTACAAGATAATACAAGATATTAGCCAGATTTTTGTGAAGTGTAACCAAAGAATTGTGTGACTAAATGTTGCGCAAATCTAGACGACATTGTGGTCATCATAAGAAGTGTCGAACACAGGCAGTTATGGTATTTGGAGTTGGCAGTTTCTCTGTTGTGAATAATCACACTGTGTTAAGCACGCGGCAACTGAGAATTGTCCACGTGACAAGATTGTTTGCATAACATATTCTTATCCTTTATGTATAATTAACCAACGCTGTAGTGTCACTAGCGATCAGCACAGAGACGCTACCAGAAGTAGCGACACAATAGTATTTTGCGCAAGAGTTGTTTACTCAATTTACTGACAAAGAGGGAGTAAATAAGTAGATTGTTAGAGGGAGTAAATAAGTAGATTGTTATCTTTAACAATTTTGCCCTGGCAGCGACATATTTGGCGCACACTGTTCAATTTTTAAGTATAAAATGGTTCTTTAACGTGCGCACAGTGCACAGAGAACCTTCTGTTTCTGCCGTTATCGGAAAGGGCCACACATCGCATCTCAAAAGCTGGAGACAGCCGAAGCTCAATCCCAAAATAAAATCACGGATTGCAAATTTTAAAAATTGTAGTGGAAATCGAACCCAGGAAATCTTTTCATCTTTCTCTGAGGCTGCCCCGTTTACCCGCACAACCAACTCCTCCTCTAGACCCCCCCCCCAAAAAAAAATTACGTAACGCCTTACACTACTATAGATACATTTATACTATAGTTACGTTTATGACCTACACTGGCGAGCTTTCATTCCGGCCTTCTGTTTTACATTTAAATTTACCTTATTTGTGAGATGATCATCCTGGAGTACCAGGAACATGAGCAAGTTACAATAATCAAATGCACTCACTAGGCAGAGGCCTAATATTTCAGCCAAAATAAGGGCCGTGGGAAAAGCTTGCAGTTAACAAGAATTGCGGCGCAGATAGGAACCATGTGGTTAGTTAAAAAGTCTAATGAGGATTGCCAGAGTTACGTTCAACTTTTATGGTGCTATTGTTTATGACGATGAATTTATGCTCGCCAGCTGTAACACTTTGAAACATGTGGGGGTTTCAAGAAGAGACTAATGTATAAATGAACGTCCGCTTCTTGGTGGGTCTATGGGAATATACGCTTGAACATTACGTGGTCTTCTATATGGGTGTGTATGTGGAATATACAATATAATGGTGCCGAAGAATGGTTAAGGTACCACGGACAGATACAAATAGTAACAGAGTGTTTAAAGGAGGTCAAGATAAAAGGAAAATTTGCTGTCAAATCAAAAGGAAACAATTATTTTTTTAAGTCACTTAAAGAGAAAGAAACAGATTGAACATGAAAAAACTGGAAAAATCGAGGGAAGATGAAATAGAATAAATGAGAGAGAGCGAGAGAGAGAGAAAAGAAGCCAGATAAGATAATTTAATAATAAGAAATGTACGGCAGAAAAAAAATCAATAATTTTGGAGACAG
>JAVIAB010000125.1:34291029-34533529 GCA_032433765.1 Megaustenia siamemsis
TGTCGAACACAAGTGCAGTTATGAATATTTGGAGTTGCAGTTTCTCTGTTGTGATAATCACACTGTGTTAAGCACGCGGCAACTGAGAATTGTCCACGTGACCAAGATTGTTTGCATATACATATTCTTTATCTTTATGTATAATTAACCAACGCTGTAGTGTCACTAGCGATCAGCACAGAGACGCTACCAGAAGTAGCGACACAATAGTATTTTGCGCAAGAGTTGTTTACTCAATTGTACTTGACAATAGAGGGAGTAAATAAGTAGATTGTTAGAGGGAGTAAATAAGTAGATTGTTATCTCTTAACAATTTTTGCCCTGGCAGCGACCATATTTGGCGCACACTGTTCAATTTTTAAGTATAAAATGGTTCTTTAACGTGCGCACAGTGCACAGAGAACCTTCTGTTTATCGCCGTTATCGGAAAGGGCCACACATCGCATCTCAAAAGCTGGAGACAGCCGAAGCTCAATCCCAAAATAAAATCACGGATTGCAAATTTTAAAATTGTAGTGGAAATCGAACCCAGGAAATTCTTTTCATCTTTCTCTGAGGCTGCCCCGTCTTACCCGCACACCCAACTCCTCCTCTAGACCCCCCCCCCCAAAAAAAAATTACGTAACGCCTTACACTACTATAGATACATTTATACTATTAGTTACGTTTATGACCTACACTGGCGAGCTTTCATTCCGGCCTTCTGTTTTACATTTAAATTTACCTTATTTGTGAGATGATCATCCTGGAGTACCAGGAACATGAGCAAGTTACAATAATCAAATGCACTCACTAGGCAGAGGCCTAATATTTCAGCCAAAATAAGGGCCGTGGGAAAAGCTTGCAGTTAACAAGAATTGCGGCGCAGATAGGAACCATGTGGTTAGTTAAAAAGTCTAATGAGGATTGCCAGAGGTTACGTTCAACTTTTATGGTGCTATTGTTTATGACGATGAATTTATGCTCGTCAGCTGTAACACTTTGAACACATGTGGGGGTTTCAAGAAGAGACTAATGTATAAATGAACGTCCGCTTCTTTGGTGGTCTATGGGAATATACGCTTGAACATTACGTGGTCTTCTATATGGGTGTGTATGTGGAATATACAATATAATGGTGTCGAAGAATGGTTAAGGTACCACGGACAGATACAAATAGTAACAGAGGTGTTTTAAAGGAGGTCAAGATAAAAGGAAAATTTGCTGTCAAAATCAAAAGGAAACAATTATTTTTTAAGTCACTTAAAGAGAAAGAAACAGATTGAACATGAAAAACTGGAAAAATCGAGGGAAGATGAAATAGAATAAATGAGAGAGAGCGAGAGAGAGAGAAAAGAAGCCAGATAAGATAATTTAATAATAAGAAATGTACGGCAGAAAAAAATCAATAATTTTGGAGACAGAAAGATGTGAATGAGCATAATCACCTAGGCCAGCAAACATGGCTCTCTGTTAAAATGATTTAAAACTAATACAACACACGCGTAAGATTTATTTGTTGGGTGTCACATTAAAACAGTTAAATCTCTTCTTTTTTCAAATTGGTTATCTATTATTCGTTGTTAATTTGTTATCAATTGTACTACAGAATATAGCCTATGCACAAAGTATCAAAAACGCACAAGCAAACATGGCCAGCAAAACTGAAGTGAGGAGGAAATTTCACTCTGGCAACCAGGTACTTCAATACTTGTAAACGCAGCTCTAAAAGGTGAGTTAAATGTGGATCATTCTGGATAAGCCATGCTGATAAAAATCGTTGATAACAATAATTGATTGTCAAAGTTCAAAGTTCATACGTTATCAAGTTACTTCCCACTAAAGAATATGTTAAACTGAAGGTAATGAATAACAATATTTAAAACTCATGAATACAAAAAATAAAAGTACAAATACGGAAGAAATAACACATATTATGAAATTACACAAGTAATGTGTAAAACAAGAATTAACACAAGTAATGAAATTACAAGATGCAATTAACAAAAGTGGAAGTGTTACTACAAACAACAGTAGCACAATAACAAAATTTAAAAACATTGAAAGCAATCAAAATAAGCATTAACAACAACAAAACTCAAATTAACAGAATTACTGTAAAAGTATGATTAGTATAGTTAGAAGCATTAAACTGATATACAAAAAAATATAAAATAATAAATCTTCTTCTTCTTTCTTTCCTCATTTGTCTTTCAGCGTCGAGAGGAGATATAATTTGCGGTCTTTTGCACTTATGTTAGCCTCCGCTGCTGTTATGTTTCCTAGTGCTTCTAATATTCCGTCAATCCATATTTTTCGTGGTCGACCCTTGTGTCTGGTGTTCTCGCAACGTTTAATGAGGTTTAACGTAATGATTATTATACAAAATTCATCATTCCTCCGATGTGGTAAAAAGTCACACATGCCTCTCAGTGTACCTCGCCATACAATATTACAAATCATAAAAAGCATCAAAATGAAACCTTCTTTCTACAAGGCATTAGTAAAATAGAATCACAACAAGAAAAATGGGGAAAAGCAATGGTCAGGGAATTGCAAGTAATGATAGCGAAATGTCCAACACAGACATGTATTTGTAATGAAGCTGTCTAGCCAAAGAGACATCTGACAACAAAAAATAAGGAAGCAATAAGCTCCCTTCCGGATATTACAGTAAAGATCTCGCAAATAGCACAATCACGTCCCGATGTAAAATAGAGAGAGACAATACTTGTCTGTAGTCGACTGTCTGTTAGTTACACTGTCCACTGAAAATATCACAGATACTAAGAACATTCCTAGATCGGGGACAACTAACAGTATATCCCCGGGGAGCAAACGTGGGCAGTGTCTAGCAAATAAGCCTGAATGATGAACTATTTCCACACAGGATGTGAACACTTGAGAAATGTAAACCTCAAATAAACTTGGCTTACAATATGCCTTGAAGATAAGAACAGTTCACGGATAATGAAAAAGAAAATAGGTCATAAGCAGAAGTGTGACATCACAGAAACTCATCAAAGGTACTGGTTTGCTGCTAATAATGGCCAGTGCGACAGGCTGGTCCCAGGATAGAGGACTGCAGCTCACAAAGAAAGATTTAATAGTACACGCGGATGTTACGGCATTACAAGTTAGTAATGATCTCACGACTCTCTACGTTACCAACTGGTTTATATGTTCAGTGAGACAAATATCTCACCAGTAGTAACTATTGATATAATCGCATAACTCGTGATGTTTATATTTCTGTCCCATTAACAAACAGTTGGGTTTGTCAGAAACAAAATGAATCGCCATCTTAATTACAGAAATACACACTAAAATGTAAAAAAAACAAAACTGATTAATTAATAACGGTTTATGTAAGGGACAGGAAATTGACATCAGTCAGTAATTTTTCTTTAGCAAACCGTTTTCTGTTTTTCATTATGCCAACTCTACGCTCTTGTTTACGACGCCATCTTGTACAGTTTATACGAATGTCACCAGGGTCATTTAGTCTCCACCTTCTTGGTTGTCTATGCTTGAGCAGCCTAAAGACATTAGTGGAAATGACATTTATGCGAAAACTCATGCTCTACATGAAGCACTCATTGATGGACAAGTATATCCAGCCACCGAATATAATGAAGAAAGTGTGGTAACACAAAGGGAATTCGATAAACAATAACAACACCGCTATCTGTGCCAAAGTAAACTCCTACGTCACATGATATAATTAGACATCACCTTCTGACTTAATAATTAGATCCATCAAGAGCCCAAAAAAAACCACGTGTTACCACGGCCATGGTCGTTCTCCTCCTTGATTTTTTCACTGTTATCATGGCTCCTAAAATAGAACCTCAAACATATTTCGGATTCCGTTATCTCAAATTTAGACAGATCTAACTGTTACTCTGTACCTATATAAATCTATTCATCATTCGCTCTATCCAACACTGCTCAGTTAATGTACCGTTTGTATATAATCCATACATTTGCCTAACCCTCCTTCCATCTCCCCATCGTTCTATTTGTCAGTTAATACATTTACTCGTCCGTCCAATAAATCAGTCTACCCATCTGTCTTTCTATCAGCCTGTCCATCTCTATCAATTTATCATCTGTCTGCATATCGAGTGTGTCAGAATGTGAATACTGCATGTCTGTCTATTCTTCTTGTGTTTATCTATCACTAGATGCCCGTGTCTGCTTTCTTGCCCATCAGTGTGTATGTAAGTCTCCACATGCATCTATATACCTCTTTTACTTTCCTATAAGTATGTCCATCTCACTGTATCTTTTCTTCTATCGTTGCCTCAGCCGCATACCCAATCATTAAAATGTTATTATTTTATTCAACAATACATTCACCAAACCATTAACTCAAACAATCATCAATCAAACCCTCATTAATTAATACATAATTTCATTCATACAAGCATCTATCATACGATTAAGCCCACCATGCATCCACCCAAACATTTATCAATCAACATTCGGTTAATAATGCATCAACCCTATTATGTTTAGATCATCCGTCAACTATTTCAAAACACAGTTAATCCTTTCAAAAATTAATCCTTTCAATCATTTATCAAACTAAATACAACAAATGAAACAATTCAAACACCCCAACACCCCAACAATCATCCAGTCATAAACCACCCACCAAATAATTATATGGTTATCAATCCAATCAACTAATCGTATCCAGTGTACGCTCTATGTGCGGCCAAAACATTGTGCTGAATTATTCATTCTGACGTGAAACAATCATTCAACAATCAACAAAATGTTTCTCCAAAAAAAAAAACATAAACAAAAACATCAAGTTTGTATACATCCAACGATTCTGCTGTAAAACTATCCCTTCAACAATTCACCTACCAAACTATTTACAAAACTATCCCTTCAACAATTCACCTACCAAACTATTTACAAAACTATCCCTTCAACAATTCACCTACCAAACTATTTACAAAACTATCCCTTCAACAATTCACCTACCAAACTATTTACAAAACTATCCCCTCAACAATTCACCTACCAAACTATTTACAAAACAATCCCTGCAACAATTCACCTACCAAACTATTTACAAAACAATCCCTTCGCCTCCAGACAACTCTAACCTTAAAAAATACCCTGAAGCTAATACAAGGTTAATCAGTGGCCACTTTCATACATATTTTACATATCGCAAGATTTAACTGTACTATAATAAATCTCAATATTAATATTACTATTATATTTTTCTTCATTATTACGTGAACAATGGCCTAAAGCCGTGTTTCCAAACTGATTTTTCTTTTAAGTAATTACTTTTTTCATTACTTTTAAAATTATTCTAGCTTGTCTATGTCCATTGCGCATATTGTCTGCGCCACTGTAGATGACATTTATAGGCTAAAAAAGCTGGATCGTTTTGTCTCGTTTTTTTTCCGTTAAATCATTGTAAAGATGTAATCACGTGCACTATCCTTCATGCATATTTTCCACCTTCTATTTACCTGAGCTGAGCAACAAACACACTTGCGCTAAATCTGTGGAAAGGGGGATAACTCACGACTATAAACTATACAATAATTGCCCGAACAGTGAACAGTTCAAGGAGGATACCACAAATGATCGCCGCACGCTCCCGCTTTTAGTTTGGCACAGATAAACCGGTTTAATGGTGTCCTACCTCTAACAGGTGCGCTGTCACGGGTCGCCAGAGTACTTCTACACGCCCAAGATTCACAAGTCCACTTTCTAGCAGCTTTGCCACCGCAAACAGGGACGGTTCCTGCAAAACAAACAAAAATGTATTGACAATAAAAGACAGTAAAAGGCAAGGGTAAAACACGGGTGTGTAAATTTATAAAGGAACTATAATAAAGATAAGAGATTGAGGGGAAACCATTAGGCTGTAATATGCTGTGTCGCAAAACACTAGGAACAATTAGGTGAACATTTGCGAACGCCCTGCCAACTGCACATGGGATGACGATATCAGTTATACAGAAGACAATCGAAAAAGTATATAACTGACAAATGTCTATCTCCCTAACACTTATTCTAGTCTTATCGTATATTCGTTATAAAATGATTGTCCATTGTAATCGTAAAGAAAAAAAACAGAACCAATTCATCACTGGGCACTTAAGATTTATGGTGTGTGGTAGTGCCCATATTTTTTTGACCATCAGCACCATTTTGGATAATGTGGTCAGCATTACGACACTGCTGTACTACTTGCCCAAAAAATCCGGCGCCCAGTTAAGATTGAGAAAACATAAATTCGCCGATTGGGATAGAGGATCGAACCCGACATCTTGTCCTTAGCAGACAAGCTGACTAGCCATTGCTCACCCCGTATCTGGCTTTTAATGGTAAACTTATTACATATAACCGCAACACGTCACACTATACGGCGTCACTCTACTCTTTGAAATTGCTTTATTTTTATCCAGATTAAAATCTCAACAGATGACGAAATGAGCCACATGTGGCCCATGAACAAACTAACCAATGAGACAAGATACAAATCCGAGTCAACAAGATTTTTAAAAAAAAACATAATTCCTAGTCCTTGTTGTTTCTCGTATAAAGTATCTGCTTTTCATCATCACAAAAGGACAAACGGTACATAATCAGTGTTAGTTGATCTTTTCCTTTTTTTTTCTACTTTGTGTCCCCTTATGTCGATGGAAGTTCTAGTTCTCGATTTTCTAGCAGTTTCGATCATTGCCTTTCGTTGTTGTAGAGTTACTGTAATGCTGCCGCTCTGACTCACTCTTAGTCTACCTGTTTCCATTTCATTAACAAACGAAGTTTTAAAACAACTAAAAATGAAAAAAAGAACTACTAAACACAATTAGAGCAAGACAAATGACATTTTTTGGTCATGTTAAAAGACACAACAGTTTAATAAAAGTAATATTAGAAGGGAAAATACAAGGTAAAAGAGGCAGAGGCACACCAAGACTAACATGGACGAGTAGCATCAAAAGATGGACAAGTCAGCCTATGGCAATCTGCACCATCAAAGCAAGAGACAGAGTAGAATGGCGCTCCACGGTAGCCTGCCTTCGATGCGGAGAGGGCACTCGATGATGATGATGATATCTTCCTCTTATAATATGTGAGATATATTATATTATATTTTATTATGAATCATTATTTTATGAATATATTATATGTAAACTACAATGGAAAAAAGGAAAGTAACAAAAAACAAAAATGGATAACTGACAAAATCTTATAAAAAATGGAAGAAAGAAGACAAGCGAAAAACACTGCCAGATACAAGGACATTAACAATGATATACGGAGAATGTGCAAAAAGACAAAAGAAGACTGGCTCAACCAAAGATGTCTAGAAGTTGAAACTTTGGAAAGTAAACAAAACTTAAGAGAGATGCACACAGAAATAAAGAAAATGACTAATACAGACAAAAAAGCCGCAGGAAACGAATGTATTGCAAACAAAGAGGACAGAATGCTAACAGACAACAAAGATATAATAGATATATGGCAGGAATATATATAACAGAATTATTTCATGACTAAAGGCACATAAAGCCATTCATAAAATGTACATACAACTATAAAATCCTGAAATCTAAAGTAGAAAAAGCTATAAAAACAATGAAAAAGGGAAATGCAGCAGGACCTGACAATATACAGATAGAGATGATACAGCTCTAGAAGATTTTGGCATCGAAGTGATCACAGACATATGCAATGACATATACCATACAGGATACATACCAAATGAACTAAAAACATAAACTTTCATTGCATTGCCTAAAAATAATCCTGCAGTTGAATGCAGTAATTTAAGAACAATAAGCCTAATGAGCCAGGTAACAAAAATTTTACTAAAAGTTATACAGGGAAGGATTCAGAATAAAATCAATACTGAATTAGATGAGCAACAATCTGGATTCAGGAAAAACAGTGGCACAAAAGAAGCCATATTTAGCATGAGAACATTAATTGAAAAGTACACAGAAGTAAACAAACCAATATATGCCTGCTTCATAGACTACACCAAAGCTTTCGAAGAATTAATGGAAAGATAATCAATAACCTAAGATATGCTGATGATACTGTTCTACTAGCAGAAAATTCTAAAGACCTACAACAATTGCTTAATGTGATAAACATAACAAGCAAAAATATGGACTAGATATGAATATCAAAAAAGACTAAAATTATGATCATAAACAAAGAAAATTCTCAAGACCTACAATTAAATATCACAGTTGAAGGAATACATCTGGAGACAGTCAAGAGCTACAACTACCTTGGACATACTATAACCAATGATGGAAAATGTAAAATTGAAATAAACAAAAGAATAGGTATGGCAAAAAGTAATTTTAATGCCATAAAAAATATACTAACAACAAAACAAATATCAGTAGGTCCGAAACAAAGAATGGCAAAATGTTACATCTTCTCAATATTCCTGTATGGTGCAGAAACATGAACATTAGACAAGATAACAGAACAGAAAATTGAAGCTTTTGAAATGTGGATTTATAGAACAATAGGTAGAATTGGATGGAAAGAAAAGAAAACAAACGATGAAGTTTTAAAACAACTGAAAATAAAAAGAGAACTACTAAATACAATTAAGACAAGACAAATGACATTTCTGGGTCATGTTAAAAGACACAACAGCCTACTAAAAGTAATATTTGAAGGGAAAATACAAGGTAAAAGAGGCAGAGGCAGACCAAGACTAACATGGGCGAGTAACATCAAAAGATGGACAAGTCAATCTATGACAGCCTGCACCATCAAAGCAAGAAACAGAGTAGAATGGCGATCCATGGTAGCCAACCTTCGTTGCGGAGAAGGCACTCAATGATGAATGATGATGAAACTATAATAATTATGTCAAAACAAATACATCAAATAAAAAACAAACACAACTAAAAAAATGAATATCTTTTTTTTATATCATGTACCGGGAGGATAAAATCAAAGAATTAGAGATAACATTCTTTAATATTTAAGAACTTAAGGGTAACAACAAAGACAATTTACGTGTTTTAAGTTCCACCCAGCTTTTTTTTTTATTCAATATGTACTGAACGTCTGGAATTGAAGCATTGAGCGAGCAGGTCTTCAAAAAAGAAGTATGGATTTGCGAACATTTACAGTAATGGGAGAGTGGGAAGGTTATTTGTGAGGTTGGAAACTCCAAGTCACAGGCAGAGAAATAGACTTGTCCCCTACCCCACAACATGAATACATTACTGTACTGGATACCTTGCTGGACTTCCGGTCAATATGAAGGATAGGCGGAGGGAACCGTTGAGGCTCTGCCTCAAAAGTGTTCTTTGTTGCAGTTTCCTCATATTCCAAGTTCGGCTTGCTGCCGGGGCTACTGAGTTTAGTGTTCTGTGCACAACATGAGCTGTGTTTTTCATCCGGATTGTGTTTCGATATCCCGATTACTTACTATGAATTATGACACTGTATGACGAAGGAGAGTTTAGCTGCGTTCACTTTTGGTGCCACGCGGCCTTATGTCCCTTGCTGTGTGCTGTAGCTGCTATGAAGGGGACTAAAGCTGCCTTTCCTTGTTTGGATCGTTCAATGAGATGAGATATTAATTCGGATGATTCCACTGGCACGGGCGGTTGAACAATTATGGATTTTAATTTGTTTGCAGTGATGCCTGCCTTTGACTACCAACAACTATGTACAACTTGGTTACACTTTAAATATGAAAGTGGATGTAAATCGTGAACAATGGAAAAACAAGAAGTAATATTAGCATGCAGCAAACAATTTGTGATTTCGGAGAAAAAAAATATTGCATTTTGGCTGCCAAATGGCATGCGTGTAGTATAAAAAGATACACAAATCAACCTATGACAACCTGCACTATAAATGCAAGAGACACAGCGGAATGGTGCTCCAGTGTAGCCAACCTTCGGTGAGGAGACGGCACTCAGTGATGATGAAATGACACGAGAAACTATTGCAAAACTAAAGAAAACGTATATAAGAAAACTAACATTAAAACATGCAAGCAAAATTAATATAACGCTTAGAAAACGAATAGCCGTTATTACAGAACATGTTTCAATACTAAAACATCGACGGGAGATTAAGACAAAAAATGATAGCTGTGTGTAATAAAACAGCAATCAGAGCCACACATTACACTATATAATGACAATGATTATGTACTAAGACAAATAAAAGAATATATCGTCTCTCTTTAACGTCTTATCGTAGGGACTTTCAAATATGTATAGCTCTTTCCAAGTAAATCAATGGATCAAAGATAGAGTGGTGGAGAGACAAGTACAGAGAACAACTAATAGTCCTGTGTAAAGAGCTTTACATAAAGCACTTTACATACACTCCTTAGTAAAATGATAACTTGCGTTGATTTAATGTGTACACAAAAAATACATACTTTACATGTCAGGTCTATCAGTGTGAGAGAGGAAGACTTCAACCTCGCAACAATAATTAACGACAAAAACAGAATGTTGTTATGCAGCACAAAGAACAATACAAAATAGAAGGAAGAACTACTCCCATACACATCTCAGTCCAATATCCGCTCATCGGCGTAACGTGAGCTACCAGCACATGAGCGCATGGCAAGCATTGTTCCTCATAACCTGCTTTTCATTACTGCTTTATTAGTTGTTTTTTTATATTTATTTTTAAATAATGCACCTTTATCCACAGCCGCCTTTCAGCCCCTACCCCACACAACGCCAGCGGCTACAAGCACCAGTAATTTTAATTCCGAGATTTAAGAAATTGTAAAGAATATTTGACAACAGAAATCTGGTATGGGTGTAATTACCGACAACACATTATCACCACTAGTGTGTTAGAAAGAAACGTTAAATGGATGCATTGTCTAATTACAGCAACATGTGAAGAAAGAAACGCACAGATGACTTGCATAAAAACGAGAGCTGTAATAAAAACAAAGTGTGACACATATAAGCTATACCCTCTATTAATTCATACGGGAGAAAGTACTCAAATTCTAACTAGACAAGAAACTACACAAATAACATATATCAGATGGAGAAGGCTCTGTTAGGAATTTTGACGGAAAAAACTGTTCAGATGTCCCATTTAATAAAGGGGGAGGGAATTGAGGTATATAGGTATACGTTTACCACGACGCTTGATAAAGGTAAAACAATGGTGCGCTTTTACCAAGTCTCACCTACCAACGACAAACTACATTTTTTTTTAAAGAAGCGACGGTACATGATAGCAAGAGAGAGAGAGAGCGAATGATGCCGAGAGAGAGAGAGGCAAGATGGAAAGAAACAAGTTAACAGTATGGCTTATACAAAACACTGGCAATTGAGACTACGTAATGCAGGCTCGATGATTTATAATTGTGCTGATGGACAAACAGATAGACGTATAGATGGGTGGATAGGCAATACAGAGAGTTATATATCAGATGAAACAAGGAAAAAAAACAAAGAACGCTGCACCAACAGCAACAAGAAAGCATGTTATAATAACTAAACAATAATAATATATTCACAAGTAAATGAAGTCCCCATAATAAACGTAAATGTATCGCAATTAATAAGTCCTTACAGCTGCCCATGGGATTCTCACTAACTCTGTAGAGCAACATTTCCAGATCCATCTTTGCGGACTATCACTTGGGAGTTGTCCTTCTTCCTCTTGGTTCACATATTTTGTTGTATTTATTGCTAAAATATCGATGGCTGCCTCAAGATGTGCAAATTGACACAATACAAACAAGCATAAGTACAGTTATAATTTTATATGGGAATTATTATTATTATTATATATATATATATATACATAACTTTCATCATCATGATGACGATCACCGATAGTTATGATGACGATGGTAATAGTGATGATGATGATGATAGCGGTGGTGATACTGATTGTGGAGGTGATGATGATGATGTCGATAAATATGGAGAGGGTGATGATTATAACAGTGGTGGTGACGCTGATTGTCGTGGTGATGAAGCTGATGATGGCGGTAAAGATTACGATGATGATGTTCTTTTACGTTGACCAGGGCGGGATAAAATACTCAGAAAGATACACGCTTTGTGGCGTCTTGTATGGCAACATCAAGTTTAATCTATATTTGACTGCATGTGACGATCCATCGTAAGGGTCACCAATCTGGTCCACACTTTTTCTCTTTGTTTTCCATTATTTTCCCACCAAGTTCTCCTTTGCCTGGCTCTCACTGCTCTTCCTTTCAGTCCACAGCATGACAGTCTTGCAATTATTTCGGAATCACTTCTAATCCAGCCCCAGAGTCGACCTCTTATTACTGTAATTATTACATCTTCATTATTTGTTGTGTTTTAACTGACGAAGGTATCCAGCCACAACGTGGGCGTCGGTTCAGTTATTCTTTATGCCTTCTTTTTTCTCTCTTATTTTGCAAATTGTTACTGGTTTTATTTCTAATTAATCGATAAAGATCAAATAGTGTTGAGATTAAATGCTCGGTATACATTAAAAAGTCCCAGGCTGTAATAATGCATAGTGGCCTGACCGGGGTTTGCTCAGAGATTCATGATCTCATGACATCTGAAGCGAAGTCCCTAGTCCTATCGGAGACAAACGCCAGGATCTCCGGAATCAAGCCTGGCACGAAAACAAAAAAAAATCTCGCTGTTGAAAATGTAAAAATCAGACATCATGCCACTGTCTGGGTAGAATTCAAAACTCTTCTCAAAGATTATAACAAAATGTTTCTGAACTAAATGTGGAAAGAATTTAAAAAAAAAAAGCTGGATAATCATAAAATCTGTACACTCCTTAGTAAAATGATAACTTGCGTTGATTTAATGTGTACAAAAGCCGATATGCTGCTGGACAAATAGCAACCATAGCTAAGTTATACGACAGCCTCAATCGTTTAAATACCAATGCAACAACATACTTGAGTCAACGATCGGAGCAGCAACTGGGCCAGGAATGGGCAACCAGTGTCACAGTTTGCCAAACGATGCGAAGAATCCTGTAGAGACCTAATACGAATTCCGTTCATTTGTGAGTGTTGAAGATAATGCAGGAAAGGAAACTTGTGGCAAACAAGAGTAAAATAATTATACATGTAGTTGTTATCTCTTTTTTACCCTTTTTTTAATCTAAATTTTATCTCATGACCAGCATATACAGAAAGGAAGAGAGTATAAAGGCGAGAGTAAAGAAATAGAGTGAGTGAGTGAGTGAGTGAGTGAGTGAGTGAGTGAGTGAGTGAGTGAGTGAGTGAGTGAGTGAGTGTGTTTTTCAAAAGCCTCATGTCAAAGACAAAACATTATTTAAATGAGAGAGAGAATGAGAGAGAGAGAAGAGCGCCTTTAAGGCGATCCATGATGAAATGTACACATTCTTTATACGAGACACAGACAGAGTTGGGGGAAGCGAAAGAAAAGAAAGAAAAGGTGTGTTAAGGGGACATTTAGATGAAAAGTACATATTCTTTATGTAAGACACGCAAACACACACAGAAAAAGAGAGGGATAAAGAGACACACATTTCTGAAAGCTTATCATACAAGCATGAATGGAGCAAAACAGACTTATAAATATCTAAATATATGATTCCCACCTGCAAATGAGAGAAACAAACAATAGAAGCACTGCTATTCAACGATTACCCCTTTTTTGTATTATCCATTCACATGTAAATGTATCTCAATGTTGTTATCCTGTATTGTCCTCATCCACGTTTCCACCTTCAGGCCACAATTAATATATCCCAGGTCAGTCTTCTCTCCATAAAACAGTATCAATACCGGCAGTCCAGCTCACACAGGGACATCGCCAGCCCGTTGAGAAGAAACAATCAGACGGTATCAAATATAGAGACTGTCAATTTGTGACGTTCCCTAGTTCCTGTCATATGCAAATTTTGTTTGTCTAAGATGTAAATATGGGCGTCGCACTTCTCAAAATCTAATTCCGGTAAGTTGATCACAAATTCTTTCCACTCACGTGCTCTAATGTATTTTTGGTTATATCCAATAATGAAGCTGTGTGAAGGAGGAAGACGAGAAACTCAACAAAAAGAGGTCATGGTCATGTCATGGGATGAAGTGGAAGGGAAGAGGAGAAAGGAGATGAAGAAAGGAGAAATAGAAGAGATAAATAAAAAAAATAAGACTGGAATGGAGCTGACAGTGAAACAGGCAGTAACAATGACTTACTCACGCACTCATATAGTCCTCATGTGTGTATGTCTCTATGTGTGTGTCTATGTCTCTGTGTGTATATATATAGAGAGAGAGAGAAAGAGAAAGAGAGAGAGAAAGAGAAAGAGAGAGAGAAAGAGAGAGTGAGAGAGAAAGTGTCAAAGAAAAAGACAGAGAGAGATAGAGAGAGGAAAAGTCAAAGAAAAAAGAAAGAGACCCCAAAAAATTGAATATTGAAGAAAAATACTGGTGACCAAAAGTAAAACAAAACAAAAATGATATTGAAATATACAAACTATCCTAGCAATTATTTTCAAACCAAAATTGCGAAATATAAGACTATATCATGGAAATCACCTCACGCAAGACATCACCAAGGGTGCTCATTACATTTCAGTGGAATTATTTTTTAAACTGTAAACGACAAGGCATAGCTTCAGCTGCTTCCACGATGATTCCAAGCTGTCTCTAAATCGACGAGCTGTCTACATAGGTTAATTAAAAAACCATTACTAAACACATCAAACTAAACCCTTTCAGTAAAAATCAAATAAGAGTCTATAAACGCACGCACACACAATCCGTTTCTATTTATTTTCTCACAAACTGACGGAACAAAATATGTTTCTGCTGTTGTGAATGAAATTATTGTCAGTAATTTGTTGCCAAGCATACATTTATATAACTGTTTTCAGTGAACAACAATGCGTGTCATATTATATTCACTCATGGGGTGCCGTAACCACATCAAAGGTTAGCTACCATGGAGCGCCATTTTACTCTGTCTCTTCTCTTGATGATGCACGTTGTCATATGTTGACCTTTCTACCTTTTAACGTTATCAGTCCACTTTAGTCGTGGTCTGTCTCTGCCTGTTTTACCATGTACCTTCCCTTGCAAGAAAACTTTTAGAAGGGTATTATGTCACTTCACATGTCCAAAAACTACTAATGATAAGAGGTCGAGTTCGATCCTGATCGACGGCTTCCGGGTTCACCCAACCTTAATGGGTACCGGATTTTTTTCTGGGAAAATAAAGTGGCACGGGCGTAATATCGACCGCATTACCCCAAAAATCATGTGCCGAAGGTCTATAAAAATAATGGTCACCAACAACATATTCCCTATACGCCATTTGGCACTTTACTTTTTACTTACATGTCCAAAAAAATTCAGCTGTCTTTTTTTGTTGTGTTTTTTTTTTTCATTTTCAGCTGATTTTGAAGTTTCAAATTTGCTCCCCATGATTTACTTTGGAGTGATACAAGGCTCCTAACTCTTCCTGAGTGATCAACATATTCGCCTTTCGTGTCTTGATTACGCCTCTTTTGTACCATGCACCGTGCTGTTTACGCTTTCTTTGCTGTTGTTCATTTCTGATTCGTCAGCCCCATCCACCATCACGGACTTATATGCCAGCTATACATTAGGGACTGAGAACGGTTATAGACTCGTAGTTGATTGCTTCTAACAGAATCAAGGAATGAAAACTGATCATGATGATACTACTGCACCGTTCACTGGTAAACACGGCCAATGACTAACTAGTATGATCAAGCGAGTGGAGTAGATTGAAGACGGATCGAGAAAAAAAACCTGCTCTATTGAAATCGGATGAAGTGGGTCAAAATGCGCAGATATCTTAATTTGATATACACTACGGTTCAAGGCAGCTCACAGTTGTTGTTGATACATTAGTTGATTTGCTCATTTGTGTCTTTCCAGAAATATACAATACACAAGCTTCATCCATGATACCTTCAAAGTTATTAAAAGAATGTTGCATCTTAAAATTCAAACACTTTTGTAGCTAAAAATTGAATATCCCCTAAAACTCTAAGATTTTCCAGCCTTTGATTTTTTATTTTTTTAAATCAAAATTAAAAGCTAAAATATCGTTGACATATAAATATTTAATTAGCTGGAAATGTTGCGTTGCTCGTGTCCGCTGTCACAAAATGAAATAATTTTAATTAAGATATTAGTTTTAAAATGAGTGCAATGTTATAGGCTCAGGGCATCTTCGGCCATAAATGCTGCAATATTTCCAAGGTTATAAACTGCTATTTTGAGACGAAAACAAATAACCATGAACAACACCCACTGAAAGCCCTTTTAAAATGTGGACGACAAAGAAAAAAAAAATTTGTGTTATCAAATTACATACGAGGGAGCCGCGATAGCTCATTGGTTTGTGAATGGGAATACAAAGGATAAGAGGTCGGGATCGATCCTGATCGACGGCTTCCGGGTTCATCCAGCCTTAAATGGGTGCCTGATTTTTTGTTCTGGGAAAGTAAAGCGGCACGGGCGTAAAATACAGATATTACCTCAAAAATCATACGCCGAAGGTCTTAAAAATGATGGTCACTAACACCATATTCCCTATTGGCGTGACTGAGCTCTTTACTTTTTCTTTACTTAAGTTACAGACGAAGAACTCTAGGGAAAGGTAAACAATGTTAGTATAAATTTAAGAGAAAATGAAGTAAGTGAGCAAATTATACCGTTCAGCCGGTTGTACATTTAAATTAAATTTAGCTTTAAACAGACACCGTGAGCGCTGACTTGGGAAAACGTCTCGGATAAAAACACTAAATGAATTCATGCAGGTGGAGCATGATGGCCACGCAAACGATCCACACAAGAGGGCAGTTTGATATAAACCTGATATACCAATGGCGTCATAGCAGCGGCATCAATAACATATTATGCTCTCCCGTCCCGTCAGTAATTGACCTGAAGCTTCAGACTGGTGTCGCCTTCAGCATAAACCCACAGCGGTGGCAATATTCAATATTATTTCAGAGTGTGAACTCTGGTCCCCATTTTTCCTGATGGCTGGGTTATAACCACAAGAGTTTTGCAAACCTCGAGGGCCGTTCGCGACACCCGAATACTTACTGTCCACACTACACTTTTGCGGCACTCGATAGGAAAGATTAATAATGGCACGTGTGCTTTCACAGAAGAAAGAAATCTGATTTAAAATAACAGCAACTTTGAAGAAACTTTAAAGAACGTTCAAGGCTAATGAAGCAGTCCCGAAAAATTAGTTTAAAGACAGCAGAACTGGAACGTACTGTGTAAATAAAGATGCACTACAATTTGTTTAGATGTGGACGAAGAAAAGCACAGAGTTAGAGTTGTTGAGAAAAAAATTGACACTCAAGTATTAAAACGATAGCCACAATGTAATTATAGATAAGCGGGCTGGGGAGGAGTTTGTAACAGCGCGTTAGACAGATATTATCGAGCCATCAATAATAAATGCAATAATGAGAGTAGCAATGCGACACTGCTAACAAATATCGACCACATGAACCATTACGATTTAAAACCAAACTGGACGCATTGAAGCAAAGTCTAGAGAGCTAAATGAAGCTATAATCACAGATAAAAACATATAGTACATAAACAATACGTCATTAACACATAAAAACAGAAAACAACACTCAATTGAACAAAAAAAGAAAGGCCCAACTTTAAAGGACACACACAAAAACAAAATCTTCAGCTCTTCTTTCTTCGCTTTCTGTAATTTACGGACATTTGCTCATCTTTGTCGATCGTTCTTAAAAAGACAAGTAAATAGGCGTTGTTATAATGTGTCATGGTTTACTGCAAATTGCACTGTTCGGCCCAATATATTCGACTTAATCAACATTGCATTTTTTGGCCTAACATATTCGACTTAATCAACATTGCATTTTTTGGCCCAACATATTCGACTTAATCAACATTGCATTTTTTGGCCTAACATAATCGACTTAATCAACATTGCATTTTTGGCCCAACATAATCGACTTAATTAACATTGCATTTTTTGGCCTAACATATTCGACTTAATCAACAATGTATTTTTTGGCCCATCATATTCGACTTAATCAGCATTGCATTGTTTGGCCCAACATATTCGACTTAATCAACATTGCATTTTTTGGCCCAACATATTCGACTTAATCAACATTGCATTTTTTGGCCCAACATAATCGACTTAATTATCATTGCATTTTTTGGCCTAACATATTTGACTTAATCAACATTGCATTTTTTGGCCCAACATATTCGACTTAATCAACATTGCATCTTTTGGCCCAATATATTCGACTTAATCAACATTGCATTTTTTAGCCCAACATATTCGACTTAATCAACATTGCATCTTTTGGCCCAACATATTCGACTTAATCAACATTGCATTGTTTGGCCCAACATATTCGACTTAATCAACATTGCATTTTTTGGCCCAACATATTCGACTTAATCAACATTGCATTTTTTGGCCCAACATAATCGACTTAATTATCATTGCATTTTTTGCCCAACATATTTAACTTAATCAACATTGCATTTTTTGGCCCAACATATTCGACTTAATCAACATTGCATTTTTTAGCCCAACATATTCGACTTAATCAACATTGCATTTTTTTGGAACTGGGTTTGTATTTCCTCTTCAATCCCTACGCATTTGGCTCGAGTAGTTCCAGGACGAAAACATGCAATTGTTTCAAAAATGTTATAGTTCAGCTCCTTGGTAGGAAATGGCAGGATACTGTCAAGATTCATTATCGCTTTCCTACATTACACTATTAATATATTGCATATGTTTTAAAGATATTATTTATTATTCTTTCTTCCTTTATTTCTTTATGTTTTATTTTAATTAAATGTTACATTGCTCAGCAAGACAGACAGAGAGAGAGAGAGAGAGAGAGAGAGAGAGAGAGAGAGAGAGAGAGAGGGAGGAGAGAGAGAGAGATGGAAGAAGATAGATATGTCAAGACTTTTATCATCATAATGTTTTCAGAGTTTATACAAGATTAGTTGGAGGGTTGTTAGATTTGAGCGCGTTGTTTGTAATTGCGGAATCAGTTCTTCTTCAAATATTTTAACATATTCTTCACAGAAACGAGCTTCTACATACATAGAATGAAACTAAATATGACAGTGCTCAGAAATATTAAATTTCATATTGTAAGAGTTGTATAATCTGTAATTTGTTTTTCCTGATTACACGATAGATTGAAGGGAGATAACTCCAAAAGTATTAGACTTAGTGCGTTATTTGGATTTGTAGTGTCACTTCAACGAGTCTTACCCGTTCTTGCATGAGTACATCCTCCTATTGAATTAATCCAAGAATAGTAGCATTTTAACCTGGCTTATCGAGTCTTGTTTAGACCTAGTAATCTATTTAACTCTTTCCCTTCCTGATTATTTTGCAGTTTTGAACTGAATTATCGACTTAGATGTAAAACAAAAACCCAATATGCAAGCGCCGGAGAAAGCGTTATTGGGAATCGAAAGGCAAAAGAAATGCTCCAGTGTGAGCGTTACTGGGAAGGCAGAGAGTTAAGATGATCGTTTTTATTTATTCAACACATTTTATATATTCATCATTCACTTCATAAGATATTTACCGTACATGGATTTAAGGTACGTAAATTCTGTAGCCATGAGAATAAGCACTTTAAATCCATATAGGCTGCAACTTTTGCTTGCAATGAGAAACTATACATTTATCACAACTACCTCATGTCAGGCAACACCGTGTAACTATTGAGGACAAAGTAAATTATGAATATATCAAAAATGAGAGAGTCTACACTAATGTGGCGAGGCCAACAAGGACGCTAAACTTTCCTTCCAGCAGTTTGTTCAATTACTGGTGTTGTATGGACAACAAGCTCAAGGATCGCCAAGACTGCAAGCGACGGTGTTCATTCTGACAATTATGAAGATGACAGTGCACGCAAGCCTATATAAAGCAACGTAATTTACGTAGACTGACTTATAGTCCCTTTTGTGCGTTATAAGAGAAAGAGTGAGAAAGAAACGAATACTTTAGGCAGATGAAACAACATCATCACGATATTGTATAATATGTTCTAATATATAATGCTAATATATAATTTTATATATTTTGTAAGAGTATACAATTACAAACACATTATCACATAAACGTGGTAGATCATATATCGAACAGGTAAAAGCACACTCGAGTAGACTCACAAAATTGCTTTAATTAATAAAGCGGGACAACAATGAGGCTGGGAAAAACAGTATTATATGTTAATAGCCAAAATGTACCTTTAAAAATAAATATACAACAAACAAATGATGCAATACTGACGCCAGCAAAAACATAAATGACAGTTTTTATTCGAAAAGTACAAACTGTTACAAACTAATTGGTCTGCTCAGCTTTATTTTTTTGGAGAAAAAACAACTAATTTGAAGATCGATTACTAAGCATCTGAATGTAGGTTCCGGGTTTATACAAACTATTCTACAGAAGAATCCACAAAACCGTGGAAACAATATAGTAGAGACGAAGAAACGAAACTGCTTGGGAAGACTCGCATTGAGTTTAATGTCTACGCTAACCGTTAATTATTAGAACCTGTCAATGTGACGACCATAATGTCAGAGTCTACGCCATCCATTAATTATCTTATATAACCCGTAAATGTGACGACCTTAGTTAGTGTCACGAGTCTACGATATCCATTAATTATTAGAACCCGTAAATGTGACGACCTTAGTGTCACGAGTCTACGATATACATTAATTATTAGAACCCGTAAATGTGACGACCTTAGTGTCACGAGTCTACGATATCCATTAATTATTAGAACCCGTAAATGTGACGACCTTAGTGTCACGAGTCTACGATATACATTAATTATTAGAACCCGTAAATATAACGAGCGCAATGGTTTGCTTAATTTCCCGGTACATAATAGAAAATATGAAGTTTGTCAACCCTGGTGGGGTGGGGGTGATGAATATAATATCTTCATATTAGCCCACACCATCACTGTGTAATTACATCGATCTTCAGCTCACTAGTCAGTTTGTTGTGTCACAGATTATTTCATGGTAACTCCCCAACATTATGATAAAAGCCATTGAAAGGTATTATTCAGGTTTCGGGCTCTGACACCATCTGGTCAACCGACTCTCAGTTAACTCGTGCTTCATTTGGGAAGACTTAAAAACAAATGAATATAATTGACTCACTAAAGGTATAGTAAAGCAGAATTCAAACTGTGAGGAAAGTGAAGTTTGTGATGTAACGAATAAACGGACCATAAAAAGGTGTAATTATTTGAACAAGAAAAACAATAATCCCCAACTTTCTCAACTTCGGACACTCTTCGATAAAGTTATATGACCTTTTTTACCACATCTCGGGTAGTTGGTTTAGAATTAAGCCGATGTCGATCTTCAATAATGACTGACAGACACTGTGTTCCCGAGCAATTTCTTCCATGGCTATTTTTTTCCCCCAAAATTGGAATAAAGGTCCGGAAGAAGAAGGAAACCTGCAGATTTACGTCGATGAGTTTAGCTTCCCTTTCTTGTTTCTTCTTTTTTTTACTTCTAACTTTGACTACGTAGTATTTTCATACATGAATGTATTGCTCCATCTGTTTCTTCTTCTCCATGAGTTAAGATTCTCTTCTACAATGGCCCAATTTTTGTCTCTAATGGATAATTCACTCGACAATCCCCTGTAGATCTTTGTATCTCACTTTTGATGTTTGATGTATGCAGTTTCCCATCTGTGAGCTTAATATACCATAAAAATATTACGAATGTTCTTGAAGTGCTCAGTTGATGCATATTGCAATAGCGGAACACATACACAATAAAGTTAGTGCATGCGCAGAGTAATTACGCAAAGATGGTGTGATACAAACACAAATGAAGAACAAATGGGAAGATCAAAATGAACACAAGTTTTCAGGAAATTTAATCGCAGGATGATGGTGCTGGCTAGACCATCTTTTTTTTCACCCTCATTACAGTTTTGCAAAATGGGAAAATGCAAAATCTCTTGTTTTGAGATTCTCTCTCTCTCTCTCTCTCTCTCTCTCTCTCTCTCTCTCTCTCTCTCTCTCTCTCTCTCTCTCTCTCTCTCACGCACACACACACATACACAAACTGTAAAATTGACAAATATACGGAGGAGACCAGTTAAACCCAACACACGTGTATATTAGATATAAACGTCATCTTGTGCCGCAGCAGCTGGCAAAGGTGATCATGTCTTTCCATTTTCACAACTTTTGTCTCTGCGGCGGGCGGGCAGACAGATAGGTATTTGATCTGTGGAGAATACACTCATTTCTATATTTCGTTTTCCGCGGTATTTTCAACATTCAGCCGAGAAACAGCATTTCTGCAGCCTCTAAAGAAACCTTGTCTGCCGTCCTATTATATATTATTAATTACAGTAATGGGAACGCTGAAAATATTAGCCCAAGAAAATAAACAAAAACAGAACATCGTTATTGTCAAGGATGGAGATGGCAATGACATAAAACAATCTTTCAATCAATTTACCATTTAATGTACAATTTATCTATTTCGTAACTACATGGCCCTTGGCGTCTTGACAGACAGTTGGTTGATAGCAAACAATCATGGTAAGTCAGTAGTTTGGCAAAAAAAATATTTGCTGTTTTGCTGTACAACTTCTCTCGTGGCTGAAACTGCAAATATTGGATAGAGAGATCCATCAGCAGAACTAACAAGATATGTATTTGTGATGCCTGGCCTCGTATCCTTCCCCTGCGCCTTTTGTCTTCTGAATTTGATATCAACACTGCCTCGAGCGGTACCGTTCTATTTTTTTAAATTGTTGTTTTTCATGTACTAGGATCTTCAGCCAGACTTTCCCAGTTTCTTTCACTGATAGAGAATTCACTTTTAAGGAAGCTCTGCAAACAACCTTATATCTCGGCAATGGTCTGCCCTTTGGTCTCTTTCCGTCCTTAAGTTCGCCATTCAGTATTTGATTCGGAATATGAATGTTTGCCATTCTTCTTACATCACCCAGACACCTTAGTCTACGACTTCTAAGTTTTGCCATGATGGATAGGCGTTTGGCTCGTTGTAACGTTGTAAGACATTAGAGTTGGTTACTTTGTCCTGCCATTTGATGTTCATAATCTTTCGAAGGCAACGCACATGTTTTTCAGTTATTTCGTAACTGAACAATTCTAAATACAATAAGAAGAAAGGAGAAGAAGGAGATGGAAGAAAGAAGAAGAAGAAGAAGGAAGAAGGACAAAGAAAGGAAGAAGAAGAAAGAAAGAAGAAGAAGAAAAAAAAAGGAATAGGAGAGAAGGAGGAAGAGAAAGAAGAAGAAGCGTCAAGTTCTAACGTGATGCATCTGGAATACAGCGCGCATATTCATAATTTGTTTAAACAACAGATATAGCTTTGGTCAGCAATACACAGCATATAATGCAGAAAATTAGTATATAACTGATTTATAATGAAATAAAGATTGCAAATATAAATTGTAATCACAATAAAATGCCGAATAAAGTTAGATAAATAATGCCTGTCGCATAATTTAAGAGGGACAAGTCTTCGGTGTCGCCTAAGGTCTTGTATTCCAGCCAGAAAGACAAATTGTAAAGAGAGTCAATAGAAACTTTCACAGTAAGAGTCATAAGGTCACACACGAAGGTCAAAAGTTGACATTTAATTTGGTGACGACTGTTTTTTTTCTTTTAAAAGGAGAATACATGCTGACCCTGGATAAAGTGTTTGGAGTCTCTTCCTAGCTCCCAAGAGGGTCTGCCTCTATTCATCTGTTACGAGCTGACGACATTCACAATGGATCATCTCTGAGTACTCCCAACACCAACGGTTCTCATTTCTTTATCCAGAATCCTAAAAAAAAACTTATCTCATTACTTCGGACTAACTCTTCTTTAGACTCTACAACGCATTGACGTCACTGTGGGCGGGGCAATCTCAGATCTGCTTGGCCCCAGTAACCAACAAAGTGTTCATCCTGATCGTTCCTACTGTTATAGTGAAAAGGTCGCGTTCTGTAAAAAATGTGCGCAGCTCATGATCCACACTTAGAGTCGCTGTAACGGTCGCCGTAGATAGCACTACCATCTTGTGCCTGCGGCTAATCCGTGTGGGCTTCATTGTCAGTGAGCGTATTTATTCTGTGTTGATCTATAGGTATATTTGTCCTTCCACGTGACACTGTGGCACTATTTAATTAATAGCAAAATGTATACACAAGTTTGAACTTGAAGACATTATGAAGTTACAGTTTTTCGTTTTATTAGTGTGTACAAGATAAGAGGCCAAAGTAAAAGAGAGCTAATTTCAAATATTAGGAAGAAACAATCATCATTTTTTGGCCATGTAATGAGAAGAGAACAACTGGAATATATTGTAACAACTGGAAAAATTGAGGGACGAAGAGATAGAGGAAAGCAAAGAGAAAAAAAATATCAGACAGCTTAAGAGATAGGCTTGGCAGAAGGTCAACAACAGAATGATAAATAACTGTCGAGATCGAAAATTGTGGAGAGACATGATCACCTACGCCAGCAGGCCATGTACTTGATGATGATAATTGTGTACAAGAACCAACAAAATATTCCGGAGTTAAATAGTTTAGCATGACTTTGTCTCGTTACATCTCGTGATGTAGAAAGTTGAAGGGAATGGAACGGACTCTTGTGGGATTTGTGTGTCGAATTGGCTGTAGAGACTTGCCTTATTCTGTACAGGCATGCACATGAATTATTAAACACATCACATATTACGCTTTCCCGGTATCTCTACACCAGTCCAGATGTGGACTAACTACATCTACTATTTGCTCTTCCGCTAATGCTGCTATTCTGCTTAAATCCCTAATTGCTCCTCTGCTTGTCTCTGTCTGTTTAATGGTCTCTGAGTGTCTCTGTATATATTTACCATTCCTTTCACCTACCTACGTGTCTAATATATTTACCATTTCTTTTTTTACGCCCACATCTTCCTAAGGGCACACTTGGCTGACCTCGCCGCCGCCCCCCCCCCCTTCTCCCCTTTTTTTCCGTGTCTGTCCGTCCACACTGTCTGGTCTGGTAACCTTGGCACATTTTGCTGTGAACTATTAAGTGTAATTTCTCTTTCACTTCTACAATACCATTTGTTTGTTTTTATGTAATACCACTTATTTATTTGTATGTAATACCATTTGTTTGTCTACTTTTCAGCGTTTATATGGTGCACTATTAGCCCGCTAACTTGGAGATAAAGTGAACGTGGGTTCAATGGCAGCTTGTTGCTTTCAAGTCGATCCAGCTGAAAAAAATGGATACTTGATTCATTCAGTTGGGGAAGGTAAATAAGAATGAAGAAGAGCACTGGCCCCCTCACTTCAATAGCTGTGATCTAATACGGACAAATGTTATACGTCACTCCTCTACAATGTTAAAATAATGAGGTGAATTCATGTATCGGTATAATAGGTCGGGTGCAAATTCAACCATTTGTTTGTAATATGGTTTCTCATTATTTTATTATTCGCACGCGCACACGCACACACAAAGAGCCCCGTCACGCCAAGTGAATATATGGAATATGGTGTTAGTGACCATAATTTTATAATACCTTCGGCACATGATTTTTGGGGCAATGTAGTCGGTATTACGCCCGTGTCGCTTTATTTTCCCAGAAAAAAATCCTGTACCAAATTTAGGCTGGGTGAACCCGGAAGCCGTCGATCAGGATCCAACCCGACCTCTTGTCCTTTGTAAGTCTAGTTCACTAATCTTATTTTATTATTGCTCGTTATAATATCACCACGGCTTGATATTATCACCATTGCTCATTACAGAATCAGCATTTCTCATCGCTCTCTTCTGATGAAATTAATGGTTCTCCTTCAAGCATCTCATATCACAATAGTGTTAAGTTGTAATTTATTAACAGTCCTACTAGAAAAGGTACCGCTGACTCGCACTGACCACACATCCAAACAGATGAGATATTAACAGAGCACAGGACAAGATCATCATCATCATCGCATCGAGTGCTGTCTCTGCAACGAAGGTTGGCTACCATGGAGCGCCATTCTGCTCTGTCTCTGGCTTTGATGGTGCAGGTTGACATAGGCTGATTTGTCCATCTTTTGATGTTACTCGCCCATGTTAGTCTTGGTCTGCCTCTGCCTCTTTTACCTTGTATTTTCCCCTCCAGGATTACTTTTAGAAGGCTGTTGTGTCTTTTAACATAGCCCAAAAATCGCATTTGTCTTGTTTGAATTGTGCTTAGTAGTTCTCTTTTCATTTTTAGCTGTTTTAAGACTTCATCGTTTGTTTTCTTTTCCTTCCATCCAATTCTATCTATTCTTCTATATATCCACATTTCAATGGCTTCAATTCTCTGTTCTGTTTTCTTGTCTAATGTCCATGTCTCTGCACCATATAGGAATATTGAGAAGATGTAACATTTTGCTATTCTTAGTTTTAGCCCTGGTGTTATTTGTTTTGATGTTAGTATGTTCTTCATGACATTAAAATTACTTTTTGCCATTCCTATTCTTTTATTTATTTCAGTTGTACATTTTCCATCACTGATTATAGTATGTCCAAGGTAGTTGTAGTTCTGAACTGTCTCCAGGTCTATTCCTTCTATTTTGATATCCACTTGTGGGTTTTGAGTATCTTAGGACAAGATCACGTGAACAATAAACAGGCATGCACAACTTTGAAGTAGTTAGTGCGCTCGATTAGTGGCCAGGGAGGATCAATTCCCAAAGGGAGGCCAAATCGTTTTGTTTGGTTCTCCCCAAATCCGGAACTAAGGTGATCTTACTTGACACTGCCTATATAAATGTGTTGATGACTATGACAAACACATAGTAAGTAACAGCGCATTGCCTTATACCACAAACAAGACATGATGTGTACCCTTTACAATCAAACTGGTATTTTAATTACAATTTGGCGGAAAAGATATACATGCCAAATAACAGGTGATACACAAGATAATATGCAAAAAGGATCAGGAATTGAATCGTACACATGACGTTTTATCATCAGATTGTCGTGCTAAATAACAAGCTCAATAAAGCACCCTCATTTTCCCTCTGAAATAACAGTCGTTCGTTTAGTAAACGACGCGCTCTTAACCTAAGTGACTAGAATATCATGACCTAGACCGATTAGAGAATTAGATTTGTGGATAATTATTATTTCAACTTTTCTACTAACGATTACAGGCCAAACACGCAGACTGTGGCGGTTGTGTTGGTAATACACAATAAATGACATTAGCAATACATTTAGGATAGTTTCCAGTTGAACAGTCTGTAAACATGGTACTGTAATCCACTTACGGAGACATCGTCAGACACTTTACTTGGTTCCCATGAGATCCGTGGATCGCTTATTCGGAGATGGTTAGTGTTGAGTCTCAAAAATGAAAGTAGAGGCTGTGCTAATGTCTCGAGGAGTGATGGAACAGGAAACAAACAATTTATAGAAGACATTCGTATAAAGATCAGAGGATATGAATTAATCCAGGGCATGATATGGTGGTCAGAGAGAATGACCTCTATAAATATACAAATCGTCATGTAGTTTAAGACAATTTGGTGGCCGATTAGTGAATAAATTATTTGATGTCAAAAGGTTTTGTTTCTTTTTAAACGTAACAAATTCGTTGTTTCATCCCATTTGAGAAATTTCAGACACGAAGGTCTATTTCAACAATACAGCAGACCGAAGATACTAAACAGTGAACAAATAGAGGTCTACTATGAAGATCTAAATAAAGTTACAAAGCAAATGATATCTTCGGACATCTTGATTGTAATGGGTGATACGAAAGCTAAAGTAGGAAGAGGTAAATGTAATACCATTATAGGAGATCATGGTTTAGAAAAAAAGAAAGGAAAGAGGAGAAAGAGTAATACAATTTTGTGAAGAAAACAGGCTGATAATATCTAAGCGAATACTTTCAGGAGAAGAGGTATGATTACAGCACTTGAAGAAAAAAAATCACTAATAATCAACAATATAAAAAAACTACGTTTTTTTTCCCCGTTGTTGATAGTGATTTTTTCCGAGTGTTATAAACATACGTCTTCCCCTGCAATTATTCGTTGATCTACCACCTCGGAAGATTCCCTCTATAATAGTATTCATTTATTATTATTTGTCTCCTGATACTATATATCCTACTTTGAGCAAGAGAAAAAGAAACTATACACATGGTAAAGCCCTGCAGATAAGAAGAGGAATCAAAAGACTACATAATGATAAAACATAGGTTCCGTAATAGCGTCAAGTAAGCCAAAACCTATCCTGGAACAGATGTTAACGCAGATCACAATCCTGTAATAATTAAATTGAAAGTCAAACTAAAGAGAGAAAAAAGACTAATTCATCAACGATATCACTAGACATAATAGCTTTAAATAAAAATATGTTAAAGATATGCAATACAAGTAAAGAGCACATATCTGAAGCTATTAGAAGAAGGGATTGAGCAGTACAGAAGAGAAAATCATGATGAAAAATTTGCAACCAAACGGTAATGCATAAAGAAAAGCATGCAAGAAACTTGTGACATTATAACTAAAAAAAGAAATGAATAAAAAACAAAAATGGATAACTGACGCCATCTTGGAAAAATGGAAGAAAGAAGACAAGCTAAAAAACCACTCAATTATCTACAATTACTTAATGAAATAAACATGACAAGCAAACTATATGGATTAGATACGAATATCAGAAATACTAAAACTAAGATCATACACAAAGATAATACTCAAAACTACAAGCGGATATCAAAGTTAAAGGATTAGACCTGGAGTTCACAGCTACACCTAACTTGGACATACTATAACCAGTGATGTAAAACCGAATTGAACAGAAGAATAGAAATGGCAAAAAGTAATTTTAGTACCATGAAAAATATAAAAGTAATTTTAGTGCCATGAAAAATATAAAAGTTATTTTAATGCCATGAAAAATATAACAGTTATTTTAATGCCATGAAAAATAAACTAACATCAAAACAAATAACACCAGGGCTAAAATTCTACTTCTGCGATTATACTTCGTTCAGACTAGGACTCCCGACTCTCTTATGAAGGCAGCTGTCTGTTTAAATGATTCGGTTGCCCCGTATTGTTTCTCTTCCAGGGAAGTGGGTGTGGGCCACATTGTCCTCCACAGACATGTGTGCTAAGGGCAA
Organism: Megaustenia siamemsis; assembly: GCA_032433765.1. Taxonomy (NCBI): domain Eukaryota; kingdom Metazoa; phylum Mollusca; class Gastropoda; order Stylommatophora; family Ariophantidae; genus Megaustenia; species Megaustenia siamemsis. Next base: position 34,320,221 of record JAVIAB010000125.1, read on the forward strand.
TCCTGTAGGATGTGTTTTACTGTCAAGTTATCCAGAGTACAGTGGCACTGGCTGGTATGTCTAGAGTTTATGAGGAATAGGTTGTCTTTTTCTCATTCTCCCACTTCTTCACCTAGAGCGTTGGATTCCTTATATCTCCATCTTTCAGAGTGTGTATATATATATATATATATATATATATATATATATATATATATATATATATGAAAACTATGTTAACCTCAGATGGTAGATATACTAACGGGGGTGAGATGCAGAGTGGCTCAGGCAAAAGCAGTTTTCCAAAAAATGAGGAAGATGCTATACAATCAATTTTTGACAATAGAAAAAAAAAAGAGTTCTGAAATGTTATGTAAAGTCAGTCTTAACATATGGATGTGAATCATGGGCAAAAGGACAACAGACAAGAAAATCACTGGAGGCTGTAGAAATGTTGCATTACAGAAGAATGTTGAGAATACCAGGCACAGCAAAGAAGAGTAATGAAAACGTTCTGAAAGAGGCCAAAGCAAAGAGAGAGCTAATTTCAAATATTAGAAGAAAAAAAACATCATTTTTTTGACCACGTAATGAGAAGGGAACAGCTGGAATATATTGTAACAACTGAAAAAGTTGAGAGACGAAGAGATAGAGGGAAGCAAAGAGCAAAGAGAAAAGATACAAGACATCTTAAGAGAATAGCTTTGGCAGAAGGTCAACAACAGAAATGATAAATAGCTGCCGAGATCGAAAGTTGTGGAGAGACATGATCATATACGCCAGCAGGCATGGTGATAGATGATGATGATAATGATGATATATATATTTGTATATATGTAAAACACGATTAGTTATCAAGAAACGGAAGGGCCACAGAAGACAAAAGGTTGGTAAACACTGATCTATTCCAACAATGGCTTGTATATAGCTCAAAAGCACAGAAACAAACTGCCACGAGAAATATCCAGTACCTATAATTTAAAAAAATATTTTTAAAACTAGTATTTAATGACGTGAAGTCTAAATGACACCATCAAACAGGAAATAGAACAAAAGAAAAAAAATACAATGCGTGTTCCAAGTTGAGTATTTTATGTTCATTTTGAATCCAGTCTGAACAACAGGGTGGATCGACAGCTGGCTATTAATTTGGCTATTTCCGTGTAAAAGGATTAAAAGAGAAATAACAAGGTTTCATCTAGAAAATCGACCACGCAATAGCAGTGTCTTCTCTATCAATATGGGTAAGAGATATGCGGTCTAAGGTTTCTAGAAGTTATTTCCAGGTAAAATGAGTAAATGTAATTCAATAGTAAGCGGTGTACATGAAATCGTGTATTTTTGGAAAAATTTGAGAAGAATTTCGAACTATTTCTAACTTTAAAAAAAAAAATCAGCCAGGTACCCATTTTCACTGATCGGGCGACGACTGCTTATATGTGAAATAAAGAACGAACTCGCTAACTTGTAAACACGGCTGTAAAGTCAGGACAAAATCTACGGTTGTTTCATATCAAAGAAAGAATACAAAGAGCATGCACCTCCAGAACTTTCGACTTCTCGTGATAAATTCAAAGCTGAAACATCTCGATTGAAACAGGCCAACAAAAGGCGAATGAGAGCCACATAGACGTGACATTATCTCAAACAAATTATAAGAATCATAGGGATAAATAAAAGAACAATTCTGATATGATGTGAGAGCCAATGCATACACGCAGCTTATCTAATTGATTTGAAACATAGCATTAAAAAATGTGAAATGAGATTCATGGAGGAGCTGGGCTGAGGGTCGACTCATCTTATTGGGCAGACTTCTGGCTGAGCATAGGAAATGGATAAGTTAAGAAAAAAAGGAATAGCTGACAGGTTTTTTAAAAAAGGGAGAAGCCTCGGTGGCTGAGTGGTTAGTGCGCTCGTTTCTCGATCTGAAGGGTCTGTTTTCGATCCCCAGAAATGACGGATTTTGTTTTGGACAAACAAGGCTCCGGGGTTCACCCAAACCTCTAAAAATGGGTATCAGGGTTTTTTTATGAATGTTAAAGCCGGCTTGGTGTGATACCGACCACATCACCCAAAACTGTGCCGTGGTCACAGAAAAATCTGGTAACTAACACCATATTCTACATACACCTAGCAAGTCGTAGAGGGAACTTTTTACTGACAAAAAAGAGGTGGCGGAGTAGTATCACTCACCTTGGTCAAACTCAGCATCTGCACCACCATTGCTAACTTGACAAAATGGTTCTATTGTACCCATGTAACACATGATAAATGTTGTGCTCGTATGGTACCGACATAACATACCGTAGATAATGATAAGGAGAAAACTGTAAAAGAAGGTTTCAAGTGTTGCTCCCATATAGTCATCACCATCATGTGCCATACCGGTTGGCGTAGGCGATCATGTCACCACAATCTTCTATCTACAGTGCATCGTATCAGTTCTGTTGTTGACTGTTTTCCATGCCATGACACCAAGCTATCCAGTATTTTCTCTCTTTGTCGTCCGCGATCTTTCTTTCCTTCTATTTTGCCAGTTGTAACCAAGTATTCCAACTTTCCTCTTCTCAAGATGTGCCTGAAAAATCTTTATTGGTTCTTTCTTATGTTTTTTAGGAGCTGCCATTTTGCACCCATAAAGCAGACAGCAATATCTTGAAACGACAATACGTAGGAAGAGTAAGACCAGTCCTTGAGTATGGAGTCACAGCCTGGGCTACAGCTTCCAAATCACAGCTTAGCAAAATTAACAGAACACAAAACCAGGCTGCCCTTATCATCACTGGTGCTATGAAATCTACACCTATCGAGACTCTAGAAACAGTAACAGGTTTACAACCCTTAGAAGACAGACGGAAAACTAAAGTAGAGCAACAAGCGGAGAAATATAAAAGGTTTTCTAACCACCCCATCATCATCATTGAGTGCCGTCTCCGCAACGAAGGTTGGCTACCATGGAGCGCCATTTTGCTCTATCTCTTGCTTTGATGGTGCAGGTTGTCATCGGTTGATTTGTCCATCTTTTGATGTTACTCGTCCATGTTAATCTTGGTCTGCCTCTGCCTCTTTTACCTTGTATTTTCCCCTCCAGGATCACTTTCAGTAGGCTGTTGTGTCTTTTAACATGGCCTAAGAATCGCATTTGTCTTGTTCTAATTGTGTTCAGAAGTTCTCTTTTCATTTTTAGTTGTTTTAAGACTTTGTCATTTGTTTTATTCCACCCCATGCACCAAGTATAATTGCTTTCGGAAAAGAAAGACTAAAGAGGCGCAACTTCGCTGCAATCTCTAAAGAACTGCCAACTAGTGACCCAGTACTGTCCCAAACAATACCGAAATCCAAAAACCCATCTGATATGACTCCTCATGGGAAACATAAAATACCAGAACTTAAGGAAGACATAATAGGAATCATGAAAAAGGCACCCAGACAGAGAGAAAACACATGGCAGAAAAACACACAAATAACAACTACCCACAGGACTCCTGGTCACACATATACACAGATGGCTCTGCTACAAATTCCACCAGAAATGGAGGAGGAGGTGCGTTCTAAAGGCTGAATAACCAGGAAGAGGTCACCAAGTCAATAGCTACTGGGAAATTTTCAAACAACTATAAAGCAGAAACTGAAGCCCTCAAAGATGCTGCAAAACTGGCTATCCAACACAAAAATAACATACACAAGCAATAGGTGATACTGACTGATGCACTGTCAGTCCTAACAGCTCTAAAAAAAAAAAATCCAGGAACAGTGAGCTAGATGACTTGAGAACATACCTAGACCAACTGTGCAATAACTTCCAGAGAGTGGACATCCAGTGGATACCATCACACTGTAATATACACGGAAATGAACGCGCAGACAAATTAGCTAAAGAAGGAGGGAGATTACCACAAGAGAACCATCTGGTTAGCTACGATGAAGCCAAATCCATCATCAAAGGCAAGTATCTTGAAAAATGAAAACAAGGACACCCAAAGTATAACGAGAGGGATGAATACCTCCAACTATCAAGGAGGGATCAATACATCATACTTCGCCTATGTACTGGCCACAACAGAATGAGAAACCACATGTCCACCAAACTCAAAATAGGAACAACCAGCCAATGTACACTGGATAACATGACAACAAAACCTGTTCTACAGGACTTCCCCCAGTACACAGACCTAAGAAGGACAATGTGGTCCACACCCACCTCCCTGGAAGAGAAACTATACGGGGTAACCGAATCACTTAAACAGATAGCTGCCTTCATAAGAGAGTCCGGAATCCTAGTCTGAATGCGCCATGATCGCAGAAAAAGATATTGATAAGGAGAAAGCTGTATAATAAGGTTTGAAATATTGCCCCCATATGGTATCGACATAACATTCCTTAGATATTGATAAGGAGAAAGCTGTATAACAAGGTTTGAAATATTGCCCCCATATGGTATCGACATAACATACCTTAGATATTGAAAAGGAGAAGAAAGCTGTAAATTTGAAATATTGCACCCATATGATATTGACATGCACACCTTAAATATTAATAAGGAGACAACTGTATCTATCTTACGTTCGCCTGAAATATTGTCCATATAAATGCAATGTCGTTTCCTGTAAAAATTTTACTGTCTTTTGTAATTCTTAGAAAACTTTATAAGAAGGTTTGAAGTATTGCACCCATATGGTATTGACATAACACATCATAGATATTGATTAATACACGGCTGTACTATATAAAAAAACATGAGGACATGTTCACCCAGGCGTTCACATGATTGCAAGGATTAAACAACGAAGAACAATCAATAATGTTAAGCTGGACAGGACTCACTATTTTTAAAAGCTGTGATAAGCTCAAGGGGAATGAGGAGATTTGATATTTTGAAAAGAGATTTGATATTTGGAGAAGAGATTTGATATTTGGAGAAAAGATTTGATATTTCATGCGTAGATTTTAGATGAGAGTAAAGAACAGTGCTTTGAAGTTAAACGAGAATAAAAAATATCACAGGAGAAAGAGTTGTTAATTACAAGAGGGTAGTAAAGATTGTGAATCCGTTAGTGTTGAATCTTAATTCGAGATTCTTGTTCTGAAGTATGCATAATAGCCTGGAGAGTGTCACAACTCTGACAGTTGCCTTTTACACCATAAAAGCAACCACTTACGGATTTAGAGTTCTACAGATTTATAGTCGGGGCCATAACAAGTATTTCTATGTATGTAAGACTTCACCGAGCATCAAGACATTTAACCAACCAGATGAGCTTGTGAAAGCTTCACTAAAAAGCAGCGTCAATAAACTTGTGAATCTAATCAATACTTCAAGTAATCATATGAAGTGTTGAGGACAAGCGTTGTGTTGGACATAGTTGCAATGTATCTGTGATGCTACAATTGTTCATGTTGTGCTCGTCACTATTGCAGAGGAAGAAAATGTTAAATGGAGTGGAAGAACGGAGGGTGATACAAATTGAGGAAAAAGAATATGAAATAAGAGAAGAGGAAGAAAAGCAAAATAGGAGAAAGGAGGAGGAAGCAGGAGGAGGAGATGGAATGAAATAAATAAGAAGAAATTTGGCATCACGATATATATCAAAGATATATGCTATAACCTGTCTCGCTTGTAATAAGCAACAATGAACAAGTAACATAGAAAAGTGAGCTCGTCAATCATTACAAAGTTATCTGTAATCGCGAGTTGAAAGTAATTTTTAAAATAAATTTAATTTTTAAAAAGGGACCAAGGACAATTCCATTGCATATACTGTTGGCTTGAGAACCTATGAAATTAAAATTCGACAGAAAGCTAATTCAATGAACGTGCAAACGAAATAGTTACAACTCCTAACAAGATACATAAAATTAATTGTCTCAGGAGACCAGCTTGGCGCCACCTAGATCATATAGTAAACTTGCTTCTGTTTGATGACCATTTCGTGTCGATCGTTACTACAACTTTGGTGTTAGCACGGACTATGACAATGCATGAGATTAATAAACTCAAAAGCGAGTGTGCAAAGGACCAACAGTGTTAGATGGAGTACAATGGCAACTACGGTAAGTTGTAAGACAGAAAAAGTAGGAAGTGTGCCCCGTGACAGATCTGTGTATGCCCTCACGGCTCTTTGTTTTCATCTCAAAGTGACATTTTAGTTCTAGTCATGGAAGTGTAGCAGCGTTTATGGAAGACGATGTCCTGAGCCAGGAACATTCAAACTTATTCTTAATATTGATACTTTAACATCATCATTGAGTGCCGTCTCCACATCGAAGGTTGGCTACCATGGAGCGCCATTCAGCTCTGTCTCTTGCTTTGATCGTACAGATTGTCATAGGCTGACCTGTCCATTCTTTGATGTTACTTGTCCATGTTCATCTTGGTCTGCCTTTGGTGTCTTTTACCTTGTATTTTCCCTTGCAATATTACTTTTAGTAGGCTGTTGTGTCTTTTAACATGCCCCCCAAAATGTCATTTGTCTTGTTCTAATTGTGTTTAGTAGTTCTCTTTTCATTTTTAGTTGTTTTAAAACTTCATCATTTGTTTTTTTTTCTTTCTATCCAATTCTATCTATTCTTCTATAAATCCACATTTCAAAGGCTTCAATTTTCTGTTCTGTTTTCTTGTCTAATGTCCATGTTTCTGCACCATACAGGAATATTGAGAAGATGTAACATTTTGCTATTCTTAGTTTTAGCCCTGGTGTTATTTGTTTTGATATTAGTTTAATTTTTCATAGCATCAACATTGATACTTTATGGAAACGGCTTTAATTCGTGACACAAAATGTAAACTTGTTGTGCTATAGTAAATGTTTCTGTATGAATGCTGTTCAGTAGTTCATGCTTGTAGCAACAATATCAAAGAAGGGCAAAACTGAAAATTTCAGGAATGCAAATTTTATTTATTAACCATAATTTTTTTTCTTCCTTTATTTTAAAATACAGCTTCTTCTAATCACTTTCAATGTGTAAATAGAAGCATGTGCATTTTATCTTCATAGACAGATACAAATGAGCAAATCAACTAAAGTGTCAATGATAAATACATGTGCATAGGGGTTTGAAGTATTAAACTTCGTCGTACTAGGCCAAAGCATTTGGAGGTGAGGAGGTCAGTGTTCTACCTCGTTATTTACATTCTCTATCTCGCTGAGTAGTCAATTACACTTTTTTTTCCAGCTGGGTCGCTTCGACAGCATCAAGTTGTTATTGGATCCATGTCTACTTTGTCACCAAAACAGCGCGCTAGCTCGGGCGCTGCCTCAAGCGCTGCTAGACTAGGAAGAGCTGTTAATCAATAACTGGGAGGATGGGGTTCAAGTCGGGAGCCGAGATGGTTCAGTGGTTAGTGAACTGGACTACAAAGGACAAGAAGTAAGGTTCGATCCCAACCGACGGCTTCCAGGTGCACCCAGTCTTTAATGGGTACCGGATTTTTTTTCTGGGAAAGTAAAGCGGCGCGGGCGTATTACCGACCACATTAACCCAAAAATCATGTGCCGAAGGTCTGTAAAATTTATGGTCACTAACATCATATTCCCTGTACGCCACTTGGCGTGACGGGGGCACTTTACTTGTTTTATATGGGGTTCAAGTGGATGGATGGTGTACAAAATGGGATGAGGAGGTTCATTTAGGAGGATATGGGTCAAATCAGATGAGGGGTTCAATTGGAAGGATGAGGTTCAATTGGGAGAACATGGTTCGATTGTGAGAAAGGGGTTCAATTGGGATAAGGGGTTCAAATGGGACGAGGGGTTCAAATGGGATGAGTTCATATGTGATGAGAGAGTTAATGGGCAGGACGCGCTTCAATTAGGAGGAAGGAGTTCAATTGGGATGAGGGGTTTAATTGAGAGTACGAGGTTCAAAAATGATGAGGCTCAACTCGGAGGAGCCAATTGGAAAGACAATGTTCAAATATGATGAGGCTCAACTGGGAGGAGCCAATTGGAAAGACGAGGTTTAAATACGATGAGGCTCAACAGGAAGGAGCCAAATGGAAAGACGAGGTTCAAATATGATGAGGCACAACTGGGAGGAGCCAATTGGAAAGACGAGGTTCAAGTAGGTGGACATAGTTCATGCAGGATGAGGAGGTTCAATTGGAATATTTGAATTCAAATGGAATGAGAAGGTCAACTGGAAGGACGGGGTTAAAATGTGAGATGTTCAACTTGGAGGACAGGGTTTAATTGGAAGAACGGGGTTAAAATGTGAGATGTTCAACTTGGAGGACAGGGTTTAATTGGGAGAACGGGGTTAAAATGTGAGATGTTCAACTTGGAGGACGGGGTTCAATTGAGAGAACGGGGTTAAAATGTGAGATGTTCAACTTGGAGGACAGGGTTTAATTGGGAGAACGGGGTTAAAATGTGAGATGTTCAACTTGGAGGACAGGGTTTAATTGGGAGAACGGGGTTAAAATGTGAGATGTTCAACTTGGAGGACGGGGTTTAATTGGGAGAACGGGGTTAAAATGTGAAAGTTTCATCTTGGAGGACAGGATTCAATTGGGAGAACGGGTTTAAATGTGAGAGGTTCAACTTGGAGACCGGGGTTCAATTGGGAGAACGGGGTTGAAATGTACGAGTTTCATCTTGGAGGACGGGGTTCAATTGGGAGAACGGGGTTAAAATGTGAGAGTTTCATCTTGGAGGACGGGGTTCAATTGGGAGAACGGGGTTAAAATGTGAGAGTTTCAACTTGGAGGACGGGGTTCAATTGGGAGAACGGTGTTAAAATGTGAGAGTTTCAACTTGGAGGACGGGGTTCAATTGGGAGAACGGTGTTAAAATGTGAGAGTTTCATCTTGGAGGACAGGGTTCAATTGGGAGAACGGAGTTAATATGTGAGAGGTTCAACTTGGAGGACGGGGTTCAATGGGAGAACGGGGTTAAAATGTGAGAGGTTCAACTTGGAGGACAGGGTTCAATTGGGAGAACGGGGTTAAAATGTGAGAGGTTCAACTTGGAGGACGGGATTCAATTGGGAGAACGGGGTTAAAATGTGAGAGGTTCAACTTGGAGGACGGGGTTCAATTGGGAGAACGGGGTTAAAATGTGAGAAGTTCAACTTGGAGGACGGGGTTAAAATGTAAGAGGTTCAACTTGGAGGACGGGGTTCAAGTGGGAGAACGGGGGTTAAAATGTGAGAGGTTCAACTTGGAGGACGGGGTTCAAGTGGGAGAACGGGGGTTAAAATGTGAGAGGTTCAACTTGGAGGACGGAGATCAAGTGGGAAAACGGAGCTAAAATGTGAGAGGTTCAACTTGGAGGACGAGGTTCAATTGGGAAAACGATGTCAAGTGAAATGTGAAACGTTTCCAAAAGTAAAGAAGGAAATGCTGCCAGAAATGGGAGAGGGGATATTCAAATGTAATAAAGTTAAAGGGTTCAGAAGTAATGGATGAAATCGCTTCAGAGAATCAAATACGAAAAGTGCTGAAAATGTAGGAGGAAAGGGTGTTCGAAACAACTAAAAGTAACTGTCTAAAATCAAAGCAAAGACTCAAGTTACTTTTTTAATTAATTAAATTAACTAATTAAAATTTTATAACTATAAAAAATAATTCATTAAGGGATGAAAGGTGTTTAAAATAATACCATGGAGAGTGTTAGAATAATTAAAGGAAGGGCGTCAAAAACGATGAAAGAGGGGAAAATATCACAACAATTGGAAAGGAAGTGTATTTTAAAAAGAGGTACAACCGATAAAATGGTGTAAACGTAAATGGAAGAAGGGTGTTAAATAATGAATGAGCGGTGACTCACATAAAGACAGGGGCGATGTTAAAAATAAAATAGGAACTGATGTCAAACAAACAACAACTAAAAACAGTGGAGGTGTGTCCAAAATAAAGGTGGACAGGCGGTATAAATAAAGAGGGTTGGGAGGGGGCGTGTCAAAAATAATTAATGGTGTAAAAATAATGTAAGGGAGCTTTTAAATAATAATTTTAAAAATAGTTCACGGAGCGTTTTAAAATTATTTAAAGGAAGGTTGCAAATAATAATGAACGGAAGAATATTGAGAGGAAACGAAGAGAGAATTTGAAATTTACGATAATAGATGTCATAAACAAAAATGGGAGTGGTGTCAACAATAAAGAGATAAAGATTGTCAAACAAAGATAGAGAAAGGAGAGTGTCAAAAATAAGAGAGGAACTGTGTTAAAAACAAAGGAGAAGTGTCTAAAATATGGCGATAATTTGTGTCAAAAATAAAAGGAAAAATCTCGTCGAAAAGTAGGTGGTTAAAAAAGTACAAATGATACTATATATGTGGGTGTATGTGAGTTGACAAATTATTTGCATCTGCATGCGCGCGCGCGTGTGTGTGTATGTACACGCGTTGTTCAGAGTGTAGAGGTCCCCTAGAAGAAAACACTTACACACTAACCCGCCAAATAACGCGAGTTTTCACGCAACACGAGCAGATGTGGCTGCTGTACTTTACATATTCAATCCAAGGCGATGACCGGAAAATAAAAAACATGTGCATTCGATGCTTCCGTGAATTCGGGTGAAAGAATTAGCAAAGGAGAAAGAAAAGAAACATGATAGATGGGTTTAAATTGTACGAGTTAGGGTGGTGGGGGGATTAAAAGAGTGTCAGTATAGGGGACAGTGTGTAGTTAATTTAAGTGAGCGAAGACATCAGACAAGAGGCAAGGAGATAATGAGATAAATCGGAGTTATTAGGAAAATGTGAAGCTCGAGATTAAAAAGTAGAAAGTAAGCATTGAGAGAAAAGAAGGAAGAGAGACTGAGCGACAAACAAAGGGCAAGAGAAAATAAAGATGAAAGATTGAGTGAGAATCAAAGCTCAAGAGGGAAGAAAGCCATAGTGAGAAGCAAAGAAGAAAGAGAGAGAGAGAGTAAGAGAACAGAAAGAAGAAAGACTGAGTGAGAAACAGAGAGCGAAAAGAACAGGAAGAAAAAAGATTAAGTGAGAAAGAGAGAAAAGAACAGGAAGAAGAAAGACAGTGTGAAATAAAGAGAGCCAGAAAAAAGAAAAGAGTAAAAGCTTTGAAAAGGAGAGTGAGACGGTGTATTCAGAAGAGAAAGAAACTATAGTAAGAGAAGAACTGCAAATAGATGAAACAACGAAAGTGCAAATACAAGAACTACTGTGTGCAGAAAACGACAAGATTTGTTAAAAACATTAGCTTCTTTCTCGACGCTGTGAGGTACATGAAGAGAGAGAGAGAGAGAGAGAGAGAGAGAGATACATGCATACACACATACAGAGAGAGAGAGAGAGAGAGAGAGAGTTTAAAAAGCTAAAATTTTGCTATATTTTCACCTTTACACAATATTAAGGTTACCAGACATACATGATTTCATCAGAGTTATGCTGCTTTTAGGTTTGTGTTACAAGGGGAAAAATACAGGGAAAGTGATATTGTGGACGACAAAGAGGGAAAATACTAAATAGCTTGATGTCGTGGTACCGTAAACAGTCAACAACAGAACTGATGATACGATGCAATGACAGAGACTCGTGGAAGGACATGATAGCCGGTGCCAACCAATAAGGCACATGATGACGATGAAACTCGTTTTGTGGGTGTGTGTGGTTTTTTTGTATATCACACAAAATAATTGTATAGCCAGATCATTTCCTTCCTTCCTTTTAAACAAATGAGTGGAGGCAAACAAAACAATTGTATAGTCAGATCATTTCTTTCCTTTTAAACAAATGAATGGAGGCAAACAAAACAATTGTATAGCCAGATTATTTCTTTCCTTTTAACTAAATGAAAGGAGACAAACAAAACAATTGTATAGCAAGATCATTTCTTTCCTTTTAACTAAATGAAAGGAGGCAAACAAAACAATTGTATAGCCAGATCATTTCTTCCCTTTTAACTAAATGAAAGGAGGCAAACAAAACAATTGTATAGCCAGATCATTTCCTTCCTTTTAACTAAATGAAAGGAGGCAAACAAAACAATTGTATAGCCAGATCATTTCCTTCCTTTTAAACAAATGAATGGAGGCAAACAAAACAATTGTATAGCCAGATCATTTCCTTCCTTTTAACTAAATTAAAGGAGGCAAACAAAACAATTGTATAGCCAGATCATTTCTTTCCTTTTAACTAAATGAAAGGAGGCAAACAAAACAATTGTATAGCCAGATCATTTCCTTCCTTTTAACTAAATGAAAGGAGGCAAACAAAACAATTGTATAGCCAGATCATTTCCTTCCTTTTAAACAAATGAATGGAGGCAAACAAAACAATTGTATAGCCAGATCATTTCCTTCCTTTTAAACAAATGAATGGAGGCAAACAAAACAATTGTATAGCCAGATCATTTCCTTCCTTTTAAACAAATGAATGGAGCAAGTGCATCTCACAGCAGCAGAACTGGAAGCTGTCAGCGAATTACAGCTGATGGCTTGCGCCAGGATCGGTGAACCAGAACCATCTAGATCAGGGGTGGCCAAATGGCGGCCCGCCAGCCTAGTTTTCTTGGCCCGCGAAGCTCCACGGACTTACTTCATTTTTTACCCCTAATAGCGGATTTCTCCTAGTTTTAACACACACTGTGGAAGCCAACTGAGAGTATTACACAACAGACCCTTTTTTGGAATCCCCAGGGGAAAAGACAATGAGGAAGACCAAGGAATTCTTGGAGAAGACAGATGGAAGCAGAGATGAAGATGATGGGGAAGACATTGAATGATCTTAAAAGAAATGGTTAATCCGTGTCGGAGTTAACTCTTCTATCGTTCAAGAATACACAATTTGAAAATCTCTGTCAAAATTTCTCGCAACAGCTAGATTGGCAACATAATTTCAAATATCACGCACGCACGCACGCACGCACGCACGCACGCACGCACGCGCTCACACACACACACACACACACACAGAGAGAGAGAGAGAGAGAGAGAGAGAGAGAGAGAGAGAGAGAGCACAACTAATGGTGCCGACAATATTCAAAGTCTTTGCTTCGAGTTGGTACCGCAAAGTTGCTTTATTGTCAGTGCGGTGATAGCGTCAGATCTTTGGCTCAACATTTGTCGTCTGGACTTGTGGTGGCTCTTTCATTTCGCGGTAAGGGGTTAATGAGGTTGGGAGGGACAGGGGTGAGGGGACTTCGTAGCTCTAATTCTGTCTTTGAAGTTACATTCAAAATGTTTCACTGTTCGCCTTCATTCCCTTTGATCCCATCGTCTTGTCTTGTCCATAAAATGACTGCAACGTGTTTATTTGGTCACAATCTTTTGATTTCATTGTCAAACACAAGTCTGTGTATAACTGTCAAATCTGGACTTATTTTCGATAGTGGACCAACATTCTGTGACTTTTAACTTTGATGTGAGATTTTGTATTAAATCATGTTAAAACGTAGAAAAGTTGATTGTGAAAATCGCATATTTAAACCTGAATGGGAATTAGATTATTTGTTCATCTTCAATAAGGATAGTAAACCTCAGTGCTTAATTTGCGTTCAAGTGTTAGCCGTTTTGAAGGAATATAATTTAAAACGGCACTATGCCACACATCATCAAAACATGTATGAGAAACATAGCATTGAAGCTAGGAAGCTTTTGGTTGAACAGCTGAAGACAAAGTTGAATCAACAGCAAAGTATGTATACAAAGGGCAATAAAATTAAAGAGTCATCGATCATTGCATCATATACAGTTACCTATGAGCTTGCAAAATCTAAAAAACCCTTTACTGACGGAAATTTTGTGAAGAAATGTGCGATTCAAATGGCAAAGGCATTCGGTCAAGAAAAAATAGCCAAAGAATTTGAATCTGTGCCTCTTTCAAAACAAACTGTAGCCAGAAGAACAGAAGACATCAGTCTGCAACTGTCTCAAAGTTTAAAATCTTGTATTGAAAACTGCTCATATTTTTCGCTCGCGATTGATGAAAGTACTGACATCACTGACACTTGCCAGCTTCTTATTTTTGTTAAAGTTATCCAGGAGGATTTTACTGTTATTGAAGAATTGTTGAAAGTTTGCTCTTTGCATGACACTTGTAGAGGGACAGACATATTTTCTGCAGTTCATAGTGCCGTAGATGAAGTAGGTGGTTTTGGAAAGTTGTCTGCAGTGTGTACTGATGGTTGCAAAGCTTTTATTGGTTCAAATACTGGTTTTGTTGGACTTCTAAAGCAAAACAAATTAACGTACCTACATTGCATTGCATAATTCATCAAGAGGCCCTTTGTGCAAAGTCCATAAATCTAAAAGACACCATGGCTACTGTTGTGAAAATAACAAATTTGATAAGAGGAGGACACCAGTCTTTAAATCACAGGAAGTTTTTATCATTTTTAGAGGAAGTAGATTCTAGCTACGGTGATCTCCTGCTTTATACAGAAGTAAGATGGCTTAGTCGAGGGAAATGTTTAATAATATTTTTGAACTGAAGAATGACATTTATGACTTCCTGCGAGAGAACTTACCATGCTCCATTGATCTTCAACATGCACTCAAAGACATTAATTTCCTTCATAATCTGGCATATCTCACAGACATCACACAACATTTGAACATATTGAATTTGCAGCTACAAGGGGAAAAGCAAACCATTTTTCAATTGATGGGATATGTTGATGGTTTTAAAAAGAAGCTGAATCTATTTAGACTTTCTTTGCAAAAAAATGATCTGTTCCATTTTTCAAGTTGTAAGCAGTTGTTGTCAGAGATAGAAAGTGCAAACTTCAGTAAGTACGCAGCTGACATTGAACATTTGATTTGTGAATTTGATCGACGATTTCAAGATTTTGAAATGTTTCGTCCGCAAACGGAACTTTTTAATAACCCAATTAAGTGCACAGTGGAGTGCCAGCCATCAGATCTTCAACTAGAGTTGTGTGACCTTCAGTGTGACCCCTTCCTCAGTACTGTAAAGGCATTAGGAGCTGACTACTGGAAATTGCTACCAAATGAACGTTACCCGTGTCTGAGAAAATGGGCACTAAAGATGTGCTCTATATTCGGCAGCACATATCTCTGCGAGACAACATTCTCTTCCATGAAGTTAATTAAATCTAAGACCAGGAACAGAATGACCGATTCGACATTGTCCCATACTCTCCGAATCGCCACGTCAAAAATGGAAGTGGACTTCAAATCTCTGGTGGAAAGCTGTGACAAGTCACAATCGTCGCACTGAGACATTAAAGGTAATTTTAAAATGAATAATTAATGGATTTGTTACAAATCAAATATGTAGTCAAAGTGCAAGCATTATTTATATATTACTATATCGCATAGGTCCCTACTGTCATTTTTGACGATATTCTTAAGTGTGGCCCGCGGGTCTTGGCCTTGGCTTTAATCCGGCCCTCGGGCAACCTCAAGTTGGCCACCACTGATCTAGATCCTAATCCACCTCTTCACGGTGCCTCCACAAACAGACTAACCTCTCTAGTCTGGTCAAGTGATTGGTGATCGAAGAGGTACGACAATCTGGTAGTCAAAGATAACATGCTGAAGTCGGATGTGTGGGCCACAAGGCGCGCAAATATCACAGTTTACTGCATACCACAACTCAACACATATACGCCCACTTAATGCCTTTCTAAGGACGGATGATGAAGAGGACATCAATTCCTTTAGTAGTCATCGGATGAACGACAAGAAAGAAGGAAACAAATGAATTACCGCCCTTGAAGAAGATCTTATAACCCTAATACGCAGTGGCGTAGCATAAGGGAGGCAGGGGCATCTGTCCTCGGGCGCCGCCAAAAATTCAGATTGAATTTTTAGTTCTTCGGTTTTGGAATACGGTACTTGCCAAGATTGGCCAGGTTTAGAAAATACTTCAGGGCCACACCGTGAATTTCCACAATGCTGCTCAAGATATTCAGACTTTTACAAGAGTTCATTCATCATGTGCCATACCGGTTGGCGTAGGCGATCATGTCCTTCCACAATCTTCTATCTACAGTGCATCGTATCAGTTCTGTTGTTGACTGCTTTCCATGCCATAACACCAAGCCATCTAGTATTTTCTCTCTTTGTCGTCCGCGATCTCTCTTTCCTGTTATTTTGCCAGTTGTAACCAAGTATTCCAACTTTCCTCTTCTTATGATGTTCCCGAAAAATGTTGATTGTTTCTTTCTTATGTTTTTAGGAGCTGCCTTTTTGTGTTGGCCTCTTTGAGAACTTCCTCATTGGTCTTTTTAGCTGTCCAGGAAACTGGATACACACGGAGTTTACAAGAATACTTCCTAGAAAGAAGTGATGCCATAGGCAACATTTCTCTTAAAGAAGCGATGGAACTGTGCACTACTCGTGATGTTCAAGCTGAGAGACGACAGAGGAACAAGAAGAAAATGCCTGGAGAAACAACAGATGGTGTAGGGCTCATGGCAGAAAATGAAATGCTACAATTATTGAGAAGTATAATTGACAAATACACAAATGGGAGACAGATTCATCAGCTTGAAGAAACTGAACTCTAGTTTTCGCTCTATTTTAGACATCAAGGAACTGATGTGCACAACTAATGAATATAGCTTGAAACAGAGAAGCATGTTGATGGGGTAAAGGCATCACGAGGCATAGAAATGTGAAGTTGTATTTTTATTGGAAGCTTTTATAATAAAGACTTGTATGGCTTGGAGATGTTCAGTGAAATAATGGACTGCTGAATGCTACTCAAGACAAGTGTTGATGCTTTCAAAACCAGAGGACCTGCTTCGCTTCATTGTGCAGTAAGGGGATGATGTATTTCCAAATGTTGCTCTTCAGATCTGACTGACTGTTACAACATTCCTTGCCAGTTGTGAAAGGTCTTTTAGTTAAGTTACAACTGATCTTGTCCCACCTGAGATCATCCATGGGACAGGAAAGATTGTCAGCCTTGGCTTTATTGAGTGAGCAGCGGGAGGTTACCGATGGCATACATTTTGAGGAACAAATCGATAAATTTGCAGCAGCAAAGTCAAGAAGAATTTATCTTTGAAGTTTACATAATTACATCTAAACCATCACATGGAACTATTTCTTTTACTTCATGTTAACTTTTCAGGTTATTATTCACAAAGTAATGTTTGAAGTTTTCCCAATGTTATATCTGACTAATATTTTAGTTTAAAATAATTCAGCATTAATTTTTTATATGCATTTGTATTCCTTCATTCTGCCCTTCTCTGTTATTCAATTGTATTTTCAAAGTACCATTGTTGCCTTCATTATTTTACTTTTATAATCTTCTTCATACACTAAAAATATGCCACAAATTGCAGGTTTTCACTTTCTAAAACTCAAACATTTCAAAGAAAGCATGGCGGACCCCTTTAAAAGCCCACACCTTGTCACGTGGGGACGCGAAAACAGATTTTCTTCCCGGGCGCTGAAACACCTAGCTACGCCTCTACTAACAAGTTAGCTTGAATGTTAACAGCGGATCTCAAACATCTCCTATCTAGTCCATCTCTTGTGGTTCAGCTATCATTGTTGCATTCAAGAATGCCACCAGGTCCGCAACCGAGCCCCACATCTAACCTGGACAGGAAATTCTTCCTGCAAAAAATACTAAATATCGATGCCTATTTCAGGGACATATGCACTGTGCTCTCATATATTTTTTTTTCGGGCACTGATTTGTACAGGCTCCACGACTGGAGAAAGTGCTCCATATGTTTCTACAGACTGATAACATTATCCCTAAATTTGAATTTGACCCTAAGTTTGAATTTGGAAAATGTTTTGTTTACATCTGTTGTGGTCAGTTCATTGTTTAAAACCATCATTTGTTTCAGAAAGAAAAATTAATTTGATTTGTCTTATTATCATACTGCTCAATGGAGAGTCTAAACAAAGCCATTTGCTTTCGACACGGCATGGTCGGCGGCCCACAGCTGACTAAGCCCTTAACCTTCCAGTGGGCTCTGCATTAACAGCCTGTGTAAAAACTGGGTTTGCAAACAAGGTGGTAGGGTCAAGTGATATAAAGATCCAGTATTGTCGTATCTCTAAGCCGAATAATGTCGTACCTCTAAGCCGGACAATGTCATACCTCTAAGCCGGACAATGTCGTACCTCTAAGCCGGACAATGTCGTACCTCTAAGCCGGACAATGTCGTACCTCTAAGCTAGACAATGTCGAACCTCTAAGCCAGACAATGTCGTACCTCTAAGCCAGACAATGTCGAACCTCTAAGCCGGACAATGTCGTACCTCTAAGCCAGACAATGTCGTATCTCTAAGCCGGACAATGTCGTATCACTAAGCCGGACAATGTCGTACTTATAAGGCGGACAATGTCGTACCTCTAAGCCAGACAATGTCGAACCTCTAAGCCGGACAATGTCGTACCTCTAAGCCAGACAATGTCGTATCTCTAAGCCGGACAATGTCGTATCACTAAGCCGGACAATGTCGTACTTATAAGGCGGACAATGTCGTACCTCTAAGCCAGACAATGTCGTATCTCTAAGCCGGACAATGTCGTACCTCTAAGCCGGACAATGTCGTATCTCTAAGCCGGACAATGTCGTACCTATAAGGCAGACAATCAAGAGAAGCTTTCATTGCACTGGGGAACATGGAAATCCAAAGAATTTAGGTTAAATACAAAAATAAAAATTGTCAACTCAAATGTTAAGTCGGTCCTATTATATGGCTGTGAAACACGGAGAACAAACAAAATTGACAATCATGAAGATACAGACGTTCATTAATGGACACTTATGCAGAATGAAAGGATTTAAACAGCAGGACAAAATCACTAACATAGAATTATGGAAATGCACCAGTCAAATACCAGTGGATAAAGAGATACAGTGAAGACGATGGCGCTGGATAGGACACACTGCAGAAGCCAACTGAGAGTATTACACAACAGGCCCTTTTTTGGAATGTCCAGGGGAAAAGACAAAGAGGAAGAACAAGGAATTTTTGGAGAAGACAGATAGAAGCAGAGATGAAGATGATGGGGAAGACATGGAATGATCTTAAAAGAATGGCAAAAAACAGAACAACTTGGAAAGTGATTGTTGAAGACATATGCTCCATTGGGAGCTAAAAAGGTAGAAGAACGAAGAAGCCGGACAATGTCGTACCTTTAGGCCAGACAAGGTCAAAATTCTCCAGCTGAACCCGGAATTGCAAGAAAGTCATTCAGACCTCCGCATATTCGAGAGCAAAAAGGTAACATGCCAGCCCCCAGACAACCGGAAATCAATCAAACTGTTCAATAATTATAGTGGGTTTTTTTTTTATCTTTAGATAACTTCAAACATTTTTTAAAGTGACATTATAATTTGCCCCTAGAAGTCATTGCGTGCCAGGCAAGATCATTTTAATACTCCCATTCTAGGAATCATAAAACTTACTCCTTGGATACGGTTCCTGGAAATTGATGCCACCAAGAAATATCAGTTACCTATCTTCATCAGTGCTTGTGTTAACAAAGTGCCCCCACCCCACTCCAATCTGTTTCCTATAACGTCATAATCCTTTTTGCGATGACAACCGGATGTTATAACTGATTGCAGGCACCCCTCGCTCTACGATTTTTCATCCACCTTTATTTTCTTTTTTACTTCTCTCTCCCCCTCCGACATTCCCTCCCCTTTTTTCCCTCTCGCCAGAGATGAAAGAAAGAAAAAAAAGAAAGAATCCCCAAATACTTAACAGAATAAATTGTCGTGTTAAAAGGAAGGATAAGATCGTTGATAAAAACAAGTAAAGAGTGAAGGCTGTTATTAAAACAGTCACAGAGCTGATTAATTTAAAGAAAGAAACAGAAAGGAAAGAAAGAAAGAAAGAAAGAAAGAAAGAAAGAAAGAAAGAAAGAAAGAAAGAAAGAAAGAAAGAAAGAAAGAAAGAAAGAAAGAAAGAGAAGAAAGAAAGAAAGAAAGAAAGAAAGAAAGAAAGAAAGAAAGAAAGAAAAAAAAAAAGAAAGAAAGAAAGAAACATTCACTTTAAATTTTTGTTCACTACAACTGACTTAGTCACGCTATGACTGTATTATAAAAGGGAAACAATCGATGCGTGAGACGATAACTGGCGGCAGAATGGGAAAGTTAGTGGCGTGGCACAGGGGAGGGAAAGGGGAGAAAGAAGAAAAAAAAAATATTGAACAGAGAGAACCTCACGTGACGGAGACTCAATTTGTGTGTGTGTGGGGGTGGGGGGGGGAGAGAAATGGAAACTGAATAGAGAAGGGTAAATCTTAGAGGAATTGGGACGCAAGAGAGCAATTAGGATATAAGGATCAGTGAGTGACAGACGGGTCAACTAGTGAAATCGAAGACGGATAATGTGTGTAGTGAGTGTATGGGTGGTCGGAGGGAAGAAGTGGGACTTAGAACAGAAGGTAAAATATCTGTTAGCATTCATTACTTTATAAATGATTTTTTTTTTTATTTATTTAGTATTTATTGAAATTTATTTTTATGTATTTATTGTTATGGAAACAGATCATAGATTTTAGAAGCAGTGATCTCTGCAATATGTGCCATTTTGGCACGCAAGGTTTGTTTTTGAGATTGTGGTTCTGCCCTATGTTCCGTCTTCGGCTCGAAAGGACGATAGATAGAAAGATAGATTTATTGAAGATAATATAGGAATGGTTTATTAATTTACAATCATACACTGTTAAAGTTAACATGCCAGCACTCCAGGGAAACTCATAGGTACTCAGTTGCATTGAGAAGTTGATGAAGTGTGCACAGTGATGGCTTTATTAGTTCGCTGGTTGTGCATACACGTAGTTCACCCTATTAGTTACATCATCAGGTCGCGTGTCCTTGGCAGTACGTTGCATTCACAACAGCCCGTCTTAGAGAATCTGTCTCTATCCAAAACTCCCACTTCTCTTGCTCCTCTTAGTTTATTCAACTTTATATTCCAAACACCTACAGCCCCCAGATTGTATCCACTGTATCCTTATACAACATTCAATCACTGAGGATCTTGAAGGCATTGCACTTCTATATTGTCCATCATCTCCACTAATGACACACCTGAGGACAACCAATCAACTCTTTCATTGCAATAAAACCCCACATGATGTGGACAGCAGTTGTGTCATGGTCTAAGACTTTTATAAGCGTCATCCATTCAAGTCAATAAAACATTGGCCTGAATCTTCCTAGGCAATGACTGTGTCTCCTGCACTACAGCTGACCAATCCAATTGTATTTTTCCAGCCAACCTCAAAGCAGTAGAAGCTGCTGGAGGAAAAGTGCGGAATTAAAAGATAAGCAATTAGAAAAGTACTGCCCTGAAGAAGCTGCCCTTATGGGAGTATTAGACACACACATCTGACTTTTTAAAATGTAAATGTTGACCAATCACATTTTTTTTCCTGTCTGCACTATTTGAGTTTCTTCTGAGAAGAAGTAGAAGAGAAGGAAAGAGCACCAACCATCCCCATCGTCTGTCACAAAGGGAGTATGGTGTTAGTGCCTATATTTCTTCACCAAAAATTAGGTACGTTTTAAGGTCATGTGGTTAATCCTAGGATCTTCTAAAAAAAAAAAATA
This sequence comes from Megaustenia siamemsis, assembly GCA_032433765.1. NCBI lineage: Eukaryota > Metazoa > Mollusca > Gastropoda > Stylommatophora > Ariophantidae > Megaustenia > Megaustenia siamemsis. Next base: position 34,341,675 of record JAVIAB010000125.1, read on the forward strand.
TGGAGGACAGATTAGCTGAGTTTTCATGCACAGGACCAGGGTTAGAATTGTTTGCAGGCACTCCAGGTGGAAAAAGTGAATACCTGGTCTTTTGTATGAGAAGGAATATATAATATGGGTTGTGATCAACTTAATAATGTGTTCAATGAAGTTGAGGGAAAACAGGTGAGTTGTGATCAACTTAATGATGTGTTCAAGAAAGTTGAGGGGAGGCATGTAGTTTGCGATCAACTTAACGATGTGCTCAATGGGTAAAAGCATCAAGAACATAGAAATATGAAGCTGATATAAAGCTGATGATAACATTGAAAATTTTAAAAAAAAAAAAAGTGGTATGGTAACAGGCCTTCAACAGGAACAACAAACCACAACACGCATGTAGTTAGATTTCTGTGCAAATACTTATATATTTTGATGTTATGGTTTGTTGTTCCTGCTGAAGGCCTTTTGGCTGAAACATCATTCTACTTTTGTTTCGTTTCTCACTTACGTAAAGCTGTTACCATACCACTCTTTCCTTTTTTTAATTTTCATGGTGTGTTCAAGAAAGTTGAGGGAAGACGTGTGGATTGTGATCAACTTAATATTGCGCTCAAAAAAGCTGAGGTCCAGCACTCCAGACCTCAATGGCAACAAAGTCATGGGATACTCCCAAAGGAGATAATCACTGATAGGGAACACATCTGTACAGGTTGATTAACGGATAAAGTTTCAAGTTAACAAAATTCATTTAGAACCATATTACCTCAATTCAACTCTAATGACAGTTTCCTCAACACATTTCCCCTGATTTAATTTTCTTTTTTTTTTTTTTAAACTAAAATGAATAACTGAACAGTTAGAATTAGGATGGTGGCCCCATACTATGCAATTTGTGCACTGTGTGGAGATTATTTTGTGCGACCATAATAAAATCAAAGTACTTATGATCATTGGGAGCCGCGATAGCTTAGTGGTTAGTGGACTAGATAATAAAGGACAAGCGGTTGGGTTTGATCCTGATTGATGGCTTCCAAGTTCACCCAGCCTTAAATGGGTACCAGACTTTTTTTCTGGGAAAGTAAAGCAGCACGGGTGTAATACCAACCACATTACCCCAAAAATCATGTGCCGAAGATCTATAGAATTTATGGTCACAAACACCATATTCCCTATACGCAACTTGGCATGACAGGGTTAATTTACTAATGAACATTGCTCCAGTACTATGATAATGGTTCTATATACAGGAACAAAAACTAACAGTAAGTAAACAGCCCTTGAGGCTTCTGCTATGACTTCTCAAATCTCCTCCCTTTGTGTTCATGATGTAAGTATTACACTGGCAATAGGTACTGTACAAATATAGCTTGTTCATAAAACAAACTAAGCATAGAAGTATATACAAAAGGGGAAGGTTGCAGTAAAGCTGGTGTAAAGTAAGGGAAGGATAACTTCATATAAAAAATGTTATGTCACAGCTTTAATGATATAAGACATGACTGACCAGCCATGTAGTCAGTGGTCCCAGACAAGATGATTGAGATAAGCATTATATTATCTTTAATCCTTGTTTCTACTTATGTAATCCATTGAACTCCTGTCTTTCTTTTCGTCTACTGATGTAGACTATGTAAGTCAGAATGTCTGTTATCTACTTCCATCTTACTTCCATAAAGTTATAACATACAATCTCATCATCGAGTGCCATCTCCGCATCGAAAGTTGCCTGCCATAAAGCATCATTCTGCTCATCACATGCTTTGATAGTGTAGGTTGTTATAGGCTGACTTGCTTATCTTTTGGTGCTACTCGTCCATGTTAGTCTTTGTCTGCTTCTGCCTCTTTTACCTTTTGTTTCCCCTTATTCTTATTTTTCCTTTAAGATTATTTTTAGTAGGCAGCCATGTCTTCTAACATGAATAAAAAATCTCATTTGTCTTATTTGAATTGTGTTTAGTAGTTCTCTTTTCATTTATAGTTGTTTTAAGACTTCATCGTTTGTTTTCTTTTCCTTCCATCTAATTCTCCCTATTCTCCTATAAATCAACATTTCAAAGGTTTCAATTTTCTGTTATGTTTTCTTGTCTAATGTCCATGTTTCTGCACCACACAGGAATGGTGAGAAGATATAACATTTTCCTAAACTTAGTTTTAGCCCTGATGACATACAATCTATATGTGATTATTTTTTCCTGTGTTCTGAAAACCTTAACAATACATCACCTGTAAATATTTTATAAATATATCATGCTGGTCAATTTGCATGCACACGCTATTCGTTGTGATGGTACCAGAATCATACTGCACAGAATGTATTGGGAAAAAAGGCACAGATATTGCACCTTTGTCATAAACAGTATCACAACACATCCACACCATCTTAACAAGTGAACACTAAGAAGAAGTTATTAAGTTATTTGTGGATGATCATCATTGCACTCCGAACATGTCCATAGGTGCTCAGATCCCCTCCTCGGCAAGTCCCATAGTGTCCAGTGACTGACGACTCCAGCTCTGTGTTGGTTGATAAGTCTTCTTATATGCCCACTAAGTTTCTAATTACTGGATGTGTCCATCTTATGGAAGCACATTTCCAATATGTAAAGCGCATTACTTTAGGGCTAGCCTCTCACATTTCAAACATTTCATACACATTCCGGAACATTTGCCTTTTCTTGTTTTCCTTTTTTGATGTTGTTGTTTAGGCTTCATCTGAATGCTTCTTGTTGATTTTGTTACTGAAAGTTGATGCTGTGGATGGTCTAGACTCATGCGCACTCAGTCACATGGTCCAGAACCTGTTTCCACGTTATAGACTGGCCAATCACAGTTATCTCTTCGGCACGTGTATACAATGTGAGTTTTTATTTTCTTCATTTAGAAGAAGTACTGCACAATACTTATGGGAGCCGCGATAGCTCAGTGGTTAGTGAACTGGACTACAAAGGACAAGGGGTAGGGTTCGATCCCAACCGACGGCTTCCGGGTTCACCCAGCCTTTAATGGGTACCGGATTTTTTTCTGGGAAAGTGAAGCGGCACGGGCATAATACCGACCACATTACCCCAAAAATCATGTGCCGAAGGTCTGTAAAATTATGGTCACTAACACCATATTCCCTATACGCCACTTGGTGTGACGGGGTACAACTTGTAATAAGGGAAAGAATGCTTACTTTAGCTACAGAAAATATTTAAGTAGAACAAATGACTCCCTTGGTAAAGATTCTAATTTTCCACATATCCCATCAACCAAATGGTAGCAAAACCACTAACTAATCAATAAAGTTTTTAGAGAACATTATAAAAAATGAGAGACTAAAGATTAATTTTTTAATAAAACATGATTAATATGTATTTAAATGATAAACAATCTAACATTACAACGAACACCGGACTCATAGGCCAAACCATGAAAAAGATGGAGTGATAGAATATTAGAAAAACTAGAAAAAAACAGCAGCAGAGTTTAACAGAAGAGCAAAATACCGCAAATTATATCTCCCCTTAACGGTGAAAGACAAATGAGGAGGGGAAGAAGAACATTACAACAATTGTTCTAGAAAGTACTTCATAATCTACATGTTAAAAAAAAGATGTCCTCCACATTCCCATTCTCTGCATTTATAAAACATGATCATTGCTGAAAGTGCATAAAACAGAGCATATCCTTCATAACTCTTGTGTCTATTATATATTCCACCATAAACCAGAAAATGTAGCACAAATTAAAGCTTGAACAAAATCTCTGCTTGAAATGAACACTCAAGTGAAGAAGAATATTTTTTTTTTAAATAAAGCTACATCATTTAAATAAAAAAATAAACAAGAAGCGTCATCAGCTCCAGAGACATTAAAGATGAAAACCAAAATCTACATCGCCAGCACTGAGGAAAAAAATATAGGTCAAAGTACAGCTTATAAGTTACAACAGAAATGAGCTTACCCTGTTAGAATATGCCAGCTCCATTGATTCTGCTGATAATTTGCATAAGGCGTCAATCAAATGGTGGAGAGCTACATCATCAAGATATCTGTTTTTTAAAAAAATGCATTCTACAAGTGGTGATGCAATCATGAAATAACAATTGTTATTTCAAATGTTTCATCAAAGCTGGTGGCTAAAAAAAAAATAAGGAAAGAAAAAAAAAAGAAACAAGAAATAGCAATAAATAAAAGTCAAACACAAACATGGTGTGACAGAGATGAAATTAAGATGATAAATCTTACTTAAACAGTTACATAACAAATGAAGATGCTACCCCAGAAATGAGGTGCTTTAAGAAATCTGCAGAAGAGGCCAAAAGAGGCTGAATTTGGAATAAGACAACAAGAGAAAGAATTGGCATAGAATCAATCTTAAACAACATAATGTATACATACAAAGATGACAAAATACCCACCAGGAAAGAGTATTTTGCAATTTCATACCGTACAATCACTCATATAGAGAAGGAGGAAGATACAGAGCAAAAGGCAGACTTAGACTACGATTAAGTGACGTCTAAGATCCTCTGATTTCCATTCACCATGCTTGCTTGCAAAGTCCCTCATTTCTCTTCACAATTTTCTATCTCTACAGCTGTACTTCTCGGAAGAACGTTGAGAGTTCCCCGAACTGCTAAAAGAACCAAAAAGGAAATTCTCAAAGTGCCCAACACAAAAATGGAGCTCCTAAGAAAACATCAGAAAGAAACAATCAACATTTTTGGGCACATAATGAGAAGAGGAAAGCTGGAATATTTGGTTACACTTGGCAAAACACAAAGTAAAAAAAGACAGTAGTTAATAAAGAGAAAAGATACCACTAGATAGATTGGTGTCATGGCACAGAAAACAGTCAACAACAGAATTGACAAGATGCATTGTAGATAGGAAAATGTGGAAGCAAGTGGTTGCCTATGTCAGCCAGTATGGTACATGAGGACGGTCTATCTTTTCCAGTTGTTTTTTCCTTTGTTAATATCCTATGCCATTCACTTTAAAATGTCTGGCATATTAGCTCACTCTTTTCTTCTATCTCTTCTTCCCTCCAATTTTCCAATTGTCACAAAATGTCCCAGCTCTTCCCTTTTCATATGCTCCTCCAGATGGGCTTTCATTTTATTCGGACTTCATCTCATTTAGAACCTTCTCATTACTCTTTTCACTTGTTCATTGTATTCTCTTAAAAATTACATTTCTATGGTTTCAAAAGATATTCTTGCCTGTTGACCAACTGTCCAGGATTAACTTCCACATATCAAGACAGGCTCTACAAAACAATGAAGAACTCTTTTTCTAACCTCCAATGTCAAAAATGATAAATGTAATATTTTTTTTTTACTTTTTTGAATATAGTCTCCACCTGAGCTGTACAACATTTCACTTTTGCTGTATATCCAACATTTGAAGTTATTTTTTGTTCCCAAGCGTTTGAATTCATTTACTTGTTTTAATAAAAAAAAAAAAGGAAAAAGTGCACTGTCGCGCCAATGGTGTAGAGCTAATATGGTGTTAGTGACCATAATTTTTATAGACCATTGGTACTTGATTTTTTAGGGTAATGTGGTCGGTATTATGCCTGTGCTGCTTTACTATCCCCGAAAAAATCCGGTTCCCATTTAAGGCTGGTTGAACACGGAAGCCGTTGGTCAGGATCGAACGAGACCTCTTGTCCTTTGTATTCCAGCTCACTAACCACTGAGCTATCATGACTCCCACCTGTTGTAATAGTGTTAGATATATTTTTTAAAATTTGTTTAATTTTTAAAATTTTTATCTTTTGTTGCAATCATTACATTATCTTTCTGCTGTCGAGGCTAGGGCATTTGTTTTTGCTTTCCATAACTATAACATTACAATCATATCAAGGAACTAGTGGTGGGGTATAACTTGTACTCCTACAAGGTATGGTGACAGCTTTACAAAAAAGTAACACACACAAAATACTGACATTTCTCCTACATGCAGCCATCTTCAGAAAATAAGAACAACACAAACAGACAACAAAATTTATGATAAATGTAACTAAATCTAGAATGAACATGACAAGTAAAGCAAAGAGAGATAAGAATAGAGATAAGAAATTAAATGATAAAATAAAAGGGACAAGTACTACATATTAAGAGAATAACAATTGATAACACATAAAAATTAATAAGCTAAAATATTGTAAAATTAATATGAGACAGCTGAGATGATCCAGAAGCACACACAGTATGGATGACTGTAAGTCAAATGCAGATGTAATGAGATGTGAGTGAGGGATGAGGAGAAAAATCTGTCACATTATTAAATGAGAGGTCTGATCACATGACTGATTTTTTTTTCCCCAGTTGATCATGGTGTCTTTTTATGTGTGCAAAAATATCATTTGTCTCAGCATGTCACTGATAATTTACAACATCCAACTCCATTTCCAGCATTCTTAACTGTGACTTGCATTGAATTCAGAAAAACCAGATTAAGACTGATCAGCAAGCAGGACAACTCTCTCTCTTCTCTGCATCTCTCTTACTCTCTCACTCACTTTCACTCTCTCACTCATTCTCTCTCTCTCTCTCTCTCACACGCATAATAAACTAGTTATACCACAAGCTAGTTTTAGAAAAGGAATAGGAATGGCAAAAAGTAATTTTAATGTCATGAATAACACACTAACATCAAAACAAATAACACCAGTGCTAAAACTAAGAATATCAAAATGTTACATTTTCTCAATATTCCTATATGGTGCAGAGACATGGACATTAGACAAGAAAATAGAACAGAGAATTGAAGCCTTTAAAATGTGGATATATAGAAGAATAGGTAGAATTGGATGGAAGGAAAAGAAAACAAACGATGAAGTCTTAAAACAACTAAAGATGAAAAGAGAACTACTAAACACAATTCAAACAAGACAAATGTGATTTTTGGGCCATGTTAAAAGACACAACAGCCTACTAAAAGTAATCCTGGAGGGGAAAATACAAGGTAAAAGAGGCAGAGGCAGACCAAGACTAACATGGACGAGTAACATCAAAAGATGGACAAACCAGCCTATGATAACCTGCACCATCAAAGCAAGAGACAGAGCAGAATGGCCCTCAATTGTAGCCAACCTTCGTTGTGGAGATGGCATTTGATGATGCTGATGAGTTTTAAAAGATAGTGCACAATGTGTTTTAAGCTGCTGTCATCATCACTCTCTACAACAATAATTTTGTTTACAAGGACAATAATAAGTTACCTATATTAATGCTCTTGCATGACTTGTGCTGATAAATTTATAGATGAGGACCTTTTAATGGTTATTCCCAAAGTATTAAAAAAATAGAATTTATTACGTACTGAGAGCTTTCAAACAACCGTGACAGCATGGCTGAGAGAACTGGTAGGTCAGCCATTGCAGCTGTGGTGATGATGTTGCTGCTGCCATCACTGATCTGTTGTCCAGCCCGAAGGCTTCCACCAGAAGAAGGTTTGAGACCCAGAATCCACACAAGGTGCTGGAGGCAAAGGTCAAAGTGTTGTTCCATTGATTAGCATATCGTACACAATAAAATTGCATGTCACTAAGATGATTAGTAAATAAAAAAAGTCAAGGTTCATTCCATGCCATAACCATATAGAGTACAGAAAACTATGGTATTAGTGTGTTTATAATTTGTAATGACCAGTGCTTTTAGGTACATTTTATAGTTTGTGTGTCCATGTCATGCCAGTCTGCATTACTTTCCCAGAAAAAAAAATCCTGCTGCCAATTTTTTAGTTTAGTCTAGTAGACAGACCATCTTCATTGCACAATTGATAACTCCTCTGATAGCCTCATCAGCATGTTCTCCAGTATGAAGCACACCTGCCATTTTTTGGAGGCTTTGTAAAACATAAAACTGTGCAGGTTGCTGCATTTAGGAACAGAACCAAGACTCTTTACCAGTAACAAGTGAACTAACCTCTCTGCCACTGCAGATTACAGTAAGTCAATGAAATTGTATAAAAAAATTTTTAAGTCACTAACAACTTGATCAATCTGTTTAATATGTCTAGAGTTACAACATTTATAAATTTGTATAAAATATTATTATTGAATCACTACATTAATAAACTTGTTAAAGATACTCTGTGGTCACTAACTCTATAAATCTATTGAAAATACTCTGAGTCTAGAAAAAAACAAATTATTATAATGTTATTTGTTGTTTTGCTATATGCAAGGGAAAATAGCAGCACCATTTCAAAGTGAAGAAAGATAAAGAATTAACTAATTACCCAGAGCTCTAAGGCTCTTTTCTTTATCTTATAACCCTGAATGTTTTTAGGACACTAATGATAAACTTAGTCACCCTTATCCATCTCTCACTATCTTTGGTAAGTAAATAGCAGTATATAGGCACAAAGATAGATAAGAAAAAATAGCAAGCTGGAGTCACAGATTATCAAATTTGAAAATTATAATGTTTTAAATTGAAAGTATTTGAAGGCTAACATTCACACCACCATTCAAGAATTATTTTTTATTTTGTCACAATTTTTAAAATACAATTACCTGCAATGTGGTCAGCACCAAATGCCATGCGGTGCCAAGAATATCTCCATGGCAGTGAGCCAAACTCAACAATGCTCGCATTACCTGAATATTTTTTGCAGTCAGCTGAAAAAATAAAATATATATTTATTAATGAACTAACTATATATGTACGTAGGGAGGTCAAAAAGTAATGCACACCAATTTTTTTCTCGGCTAATAATAAAGATAGGAATATGAAATTTTGCACACTTGGAATATGACATGTTCCAATTATGTGCACCAAATTGCACAGCATTCTGAAAAATATTACGCAATCTATGAACCGTTAAAATGGAGCTTGTCAACAATGTCCGTTACAAACAGCGAATTGTCATAGAATTTCTGGTTGCGGAAAAAGAAACTGTGGCAAACATTCATAAACGACTGTGTGCAGTGTACAAATGTTCTGCAGTCGATAGGAGCACAGTTAGTCGCTGGGTTCAGAGAATTAAAGCTGCAGAAAGTGTACGTATGGAGCTGCATGATTTACCGCGTTCTGGACGTGTTGCCTCGGCTACCAGCACAGACATGTTAAACCGGGCTGATGCCATTATTCGTAAGGATAGGCGTATCACTAGTCAGCAATTGGCATTGCAGCTTACAGTCAGCAAGGGGAGTGCAATCGCAATTTTTAAAACTCTCGGATATTCAAAGATTTGCGCTCGATGGGTTCCTCGGTGCCTAACAAATGATCACAGAGTTCAAAGGAAAACATTCTGTTCTGAATTGTTGGAGCGTTTCGGTGTTGAAGGAGAAATGTTTTTGTCAAAAAATTGTTACCGGTGACGAAACGTGGGCACATTATTATGAGCCTGAAACAAAAATGCAGTCAATGGAATGGCATCATCCGCAGTCACCAAAAAGAAAAAAATTCAAAACATCTCCATCAGCCGGAAAGGTGATGATCACTGTCTTCTGGGACATTGATGGTGTGATTCTTGTTGATGTAATGACAAGAGGTGAGACAATCAACTCGACAGCTTACATCAATACACTGACAAAACTCAAAAATCGGTTCCACAGAGTTCGGCCTAATAAGCCATCTGCAGATTTGTTGCTTCAACATGACAATGTACGCCCTCACACAAGTCTGGTAACACGGGAAGCAATCAACAAATTTGGTTGGACTGTACTGCCCCATCCTCCTTACAGCCCTGATCTGGCTCCCTCAGATTTCCATCTGTTTGGACCACTCAAAAAATTCCTGCGTGGGACACACTTTGACAATGATGAGGATGTGATCCGTGCAGTTAAAAAATGGCTACGCCAGCAGGACAAAACTTGGTACAAACGAGGCATTCATGACCTAGTTTTGCATTGGCATAAGGCAATACGCTTGGACGGAGATTATGTTGAAAAATAGGTAGTGTAAAGGGGATGTTCAGCTACAATCTGTGAAAATTTCACACATTTGCCCGAATAGTTTCCGAGAAAAAAAATTGGTGTGCATTACTTTTTGACCTCCCTTCAGTACATGTGATTTTGAAATAGAAATAATAACAAAAATATTGAATGATATCTACAAAACCGGATATATACCAGACGACTTACTCAAATCAATATTCATAGCCCTACCAAAGAAATCTGGTGCGATTGAATGTGATGATCATCGTACAATAAGTCTTATGAGTCACATGACTAAAATATTACTAAGAATCATCATGCGAAGACAAAACAAAATCAGTCCAGAAATTAGCGATGAACAGTGTGGTTTTGTTGGAGGTAAAGGAACGAGCAATGTCATATATATATATAAGATCTTTAAGAGTGATAGACATAGAGGTGAAAACAGATCTATACCTATGTTTTATAGATTATACCAAAGCATTTGACAAAGTAAAGCACCAAGAAATAATCAAAATTTTAGAAAGCATAAACGTAGACAGCAAAGATCTAAGATTAATAAAGAACATGGAATGGCAACAAACAGCAGCCATAAGAACTGGAAACCAATTGGGAATGTTTCAACAAATAAAACAAGGTTGTGTGCTGTCACCAGATTTGTTAATATTTATAGTGACATTATTTTAAATTCCATAAGGGGCATGCCTGGAATAACAACTGGAGGTCATAATACAAATAATCTAAGGTATGCTGAGGATACAGTCTTAATCGCTAAGAGTGAAAATGAGTTACAAGAAATGTTGGACATTATATTGAAAGAAAGCAAAAAATAAAGGACTCAGCCTTAATAGCAAAAAGACAGAAGTAATGCTAACAACAAAGAAAAAGCCATCACCTCAGTGTAAAATAAAGACAAGTGGAACAATATTAAAGCAGGTAAATGTATTTAAATATTTGGGAACTTTTTTAACCTCAGATGGAAGATGTACAAAAGAGGTGAGATGCAGAATGGCTCAGGCAAAAGCAGCTTTCCAAAAAATGAGGAAGATATTATGCAATCCATTTTTGACAATAGAAACAAGAAAAAAAAAGTTCTTAAATGTTATGAAGAGCCAGTCTTAACATATGGATGCGAATCCTGGACAATAGGACAATAGACAAGAAAATCACTGGAGGCTGTACAAATGTGGTTTTACAGAAGAATGTTAAGAATACTATGGACAGCTAAGAAGAGTAATGAAAATGTCCTGAAAGAGGTCAATGTAAAAAGAGAGCTAATTTCCAATATTAGGAAGAAACAATCATCATTTTTTGGCCATGTAATGAGAAGGAAACAGCTGGAATATATTGTAACAACTGGAAAAATTGAGGGACAAAGAGATAGTGGGAAGCAAAGAGAAAAGATACTAGACAGCTTAAGAGAATGGCTTAGCAGAAAGTCAACAACAGATATGATATGTAACTGTCAAGGTCTATCGAAAGTTGTGGAAAGACATGATCACATATGCCAGCAGGCATGGTACTAGATAATGATAATGATCCTAAGTCTTTCTAAATACAGTTTATTTGGTGCAAATATCAAATTGATTTCATGTACAGTTTTGCCCTTGACTTTAGAAAATAAAAAACTAATTTAGCCAAAAGTGTATATCAATCAATATTGAAAGTACAAAGCACACTGGTATTGTTCGGAAGTATTAATGAAAACTATTCTAGGTTTATAGCTCGTTTCAAAACACTTGCCCAACTTCAAAATGCTATTGTTCAGTAACCGTTTGTTAAAAACTGTTGAAATTTTCCAAATGTTATTAGAATGCAAAAGACCATTTAAATGTATATTTAACAAATATCTTGCAGCTGCAGTTTCTTAAAGCGGTGAATTTCTTTGATGTTTGTCAAAATTGTAAATTGTGAACCCCTAAATAATAGAAATTACCGTAGTTGCTGGTCTATGATTAATTTTCACTAGGTAAAGGCGTGGCCGTAATGGGGAAATACCAGGAGAATTATTGTCTTCTCAGTTCGAGGACGGACGATAATATCAAGGTATACCTGTATGTCCAATTTTCATAGTTGTGTGGTCCTGATAAGGACCGTTTGTTGAACTAATTTAAGGTAATATAGGGGCCAACATTGTGGGGGCTATATACTTTCATTCTGAATCAGACGAGTCTAAAAGATTAATAACTGTTTGGGGTTGAACATTCCACAAACCATCATTTTTCCAATATTCCTCTTCCTGATTTAAGACGTGGTCTTCACATTCAGCCCAATAATCTTTGTCTATATTTAATAAAGCGAGATTAGCAAGAGTTTTTACATTGCATATTTTGAATGTTGTATTTTCATCTGCCACTTGTCCTTTTAATTTTGCCCAGATTAGTTCTATTGGATTTAAATTAGCATGGTAAGGTGGCAGCCTCAAACTTATATGACCGTGCTCTTGGATAATCTTATCTATTTGAAAAATCTTTGTCCTTTGTTTTTGCTTTACTAGAGATAGTAATTCAGGTTTTAAATACATGTTATTAAATTGTATGTGCTCCTTGTGAGCCATATCTTAATAGCATCTTTTGTACTGGATGACGTCGGGACTTTATCTTCAAGTGCAACAATGTTGTGGTACGCTGCATTGTCCATTATTAGGCAAGACGGTCGATCTAGTGATGGGAGAACAGAATTTTCAATCCAATGTCTAAATATGTGACCATTCATCTCAGAGTGATAATCCCGATTGTCTATGGATTTTGAAAGAAAAATGAACTCTGCATTCTGTATTAGTCCATGTTGTTGACTACCTGCATGAGCAATTATCAAGCGCTGTCCTTTGCTGCTAGGTATTAATCTCTTAATCTTTCCATCTGATGACTGCCATTCCCTTTGGTTAGTGTGGTGAGCATTGATCCATGTTTCATCCAAGCACACAATATCATAACCTTGCTTGCGCACCTCTTTTACTTCATGTAAGTACTTGCTTCTCATGACTACTATATGTGGCTTCTCACAGATGATGTTTCGTCCATTGGAATACTTTCTGAATGTAAAGCCTGCAGCTCTCACATTCCTCCATAATATAGACTTTGATATTTCAATACTATTGTTCTTTTTCAGCGAAACTTTTAATTTTCTTATTGTAACAGTTTCATTCATACCCAACATTTTGCGAATTTCACGTCTACACCTCTGAATGAACGGAAATGGAACACACAATTTCTCAAGTGTCTAATTGTGTCAAAAAAACCACGGCGAAAGCGTGCAAACACGTCAATTTTACCGTGTATGGATTTTACTCGCTATTTTTAACTTAAAATACTGTAAACATTAAGTTTTGACTACATCAATGGATCATTATAAATTTATATAAATCAAATAAGCAACAATAATAACCAAATGTTTTGTTTTAATGAAATTAATTCCCTGTTGGGTTCTAATCATTATAACTTTACATGTAAATTTTGAACAACTTACAACAAGCGGTTAAAAAGCTATCGATTTTAAAAGTTGGGCACGAGTTATGAAACAAGCTATAGTAGTAAAGTATTGGTCAATATAAAATCCAATTAGTAAGGGTAAAGTACGAGACTTGAATCAGCGTTTTAGTACGCAAGTTTTCACCAATATGTGCTTGGCTGCCTATCCAGAAGTGTTTGGAGACTTTTGGATAGTGTCGCTTCAAGCATTGAAAATCACGATGTGAGGCGTCATTCCTCACCCTCCCAGAGTACTACCATGGTACCCATTTCTGTCAGCAGCTGGGTCGATCGCGGGGGTACTTTTTTTTCCAGCCACGAGTATGACTCACACTGCGTCCAGCAGGAATCGAACACGGGTTGTCCAAACGTCAGTGGTCTAGTTGGGTGCTTTTCCTAACTAGGCTACCAAGACCCCCACCCAATTAGTACTTTATATAACAAAAATTGAACAGTGACCATCAGAACTAACATATCGATTAATGGTCTGGTAAGGTTTCAATGGTGGCCCAACATATTAGAAAATGGTCCAGAAATTGTTAAATAACGTAACAAATATAAATACATTAATTCATAACAGTGTATTACTTTTTGCATCTAATGAAATCTGCATTAAAAATATTTGAATTCATATTTGTTTTTACCTCGGAGCATAAATTTATCTACACCGTCTGTTCATCTTATTATTCCGCTCAATTTTTTTAAAAACTGTTCATTTTATTATTCCACTCAATTTTTTTTAAATTCCATCATTGGACTTTTTATTTTAAAATGACAACAAATAAAATATAAAATAACAATAGCTATATTAAATACAAAAATTAGTTAATATGAAAGACATAATTTATGGAAATGGGCTGCCAATTGGTAGATATATGAAAAAAATTGGTGCTACAAAAAATATACTCAAAAAAATTAAACATGGTTTTTTTTCAGTTTCAAATTTAGCAAATTATTTTTTTTTGGTACAGAAGTTTCCATTAATAAATGGGGGGGTGGGTGATGTCCGCTCTTGACATCACCAAAAGGTATTTTGAAGCGTTCATACCCTCTCATTTGCCAGGCTCAGTGGATATCGGATAACAAAACCTCTCTGTTTTGACAAAATCCTCTCCGGTTTTGATGGACTAAATTCAACTCCACTGGGCTTCTGTGTCCAAGGTCACACCTACACGTGGTCCCCCTGTTATCGCAAAGTTGGTCTTGGGCGTGACCAAGCTCCCAGCGGTATAACTGGGCCGGAAGGAGGAGAGCCCCAAGAGATGCAGGGCTAGAGCCAACCAACATGTGGGATACGCCATGGCTCTCATCTAATCACCCTCACTCTCCCTTGAGTGAGTGTCTTTTCTATCTTATTACTATTTCTATAGGAACCCTCTGTGGACAGGGTGAGAGCTTCAGCGAAACCGCCTCGAGACCATCTACTGGCATACTTGAAGACAAATGACTCTAGTACTGACTAGAAGTCCATCATGTTTCTTTTTAACAGTCCTGTAGTACATCGTATAGACACAAGTGACCCAGGACGTGATGATCCTCTGTAGATACATTTGGCCCCCATATGATACACCTGAATGAACGGAGTAAGTGTCAGTGACAGTAGGTGGCGGGGAATGGGCTGTTGTGAATCCTGCTTGAATACTGGGCCTAGAAAGTGAACACATGGATGGATGATATGTCAACAGAGACAGAGACAATATATGCCATGGATGGAATTGAGGCGAGGATTTGCAAAACCTTCACCCTGGGGTAGGAAGATATCCCACAGGTCCCCCAGTTTTAACAATGCCATGTACATCAAGACTATAAATCAATACGAGCTCAGACGCCGCCTCGGTCAACAAGGCCCGCACCAGACAGTGAGCGACCAGGCTGGACTGCGCGATAAATTAGCTACTGGAAGAAACTCAAACAACTCATACAAAAACCAGAAACCTCGAATCCAACAAACTTCAATATATAAATATTTTAATGGAAGAAAGAGCATGAAGATTGGTCAGAGTGAAAAAACAAATAAATTAAACATACTACAACTTAATATTTCAGGCCTCAAAAACAAGAAAACAGAGCTAACCAAAACCATATACGAATACCAGATCCATATTGCCCTA
Organism: Megaustenia siamemsis; assembly: GCA_032433765.1. Taxonomy (NCBI): domain Eukaryota; kingdom Metazoa; phylum Mollusca; class Gastropoda; order Stylommatophora; family Ariophantidae; genus Megaustenia; species Megaustenia siamemsis. The sequence continues at coordinate 34,357,114 of JAVIAB010000125.1, forward strand.
CCGCAGGAAATACTAAACAAGAACATTGACACATGTATAGCAGGTTACACCAGCTATCCATGTAAGTGTACCAACAACTGCAGGGGTATAATCACCTACATCAAAAACAATATACAGGGAGATGTAGTGTCATTAACTAATGCCAAACTAACAGATGTTCAGAAAGCCACAATTTGGTTTGCAACCAGCAAATATAATATTTATAATGTTTACAATCCACCAGGCACAAATTGTAACATAACAGAACTTGATCAAGTCAACTACCATAGAACTATCTTGGCTGGAGATTTTAATGGACATTCAACACAATGGGGATATTCTAACTCAAATCCCACAGGAAAATACATAAAAGATCTTTGCCAATCAACTAATCTTACTGTCAAGCAGGACGCAGAATCAACACCAACTCTCCTACATAGAGCCCATCTCTCCCTTAGTAGACCCGATTTGACCATTTGCTCAGCTGATCTCATAAGCTACTGCCACATTGAAGTTATTGATGACATTGGCAGTGATCACAGACCCATAGTCACCATAGTAGACACAAAAACAACAAAAATCCAAATAAAACAGAGAACGAGATGGAATTTCAAGAAAGCTGACTGGAAGCTATATTAAGAAAAATCCGACCAACTCCTGAACAATCTGACAGACAAAAGCATAGAAAAATTAAACGAGATGTTCACACAAATAATACTCAACACTGCAGAACAAACTATACCTAAAGGATGTAGAACACAATATCGACCATTTTGGAACACAGAACTGGAGACACCAGAACAATACTTGAGCAGAACCCAACTTTAAATAATAAAATAAGCCATACAAAGCTAGCGCTAAGATCAAACTAATTACTAAAAAAGCAAAGAAAGAGAAATGGCAAGAAATATGCAATAAACTCGATCTGTGACATGAAGGAAATAAAGCATGGAGACTTATGCAACATTTGTCTGGTGATAAAAGAGAACCAAACCCTAAACCAATCAAATTTAATAATGAAACCATCAGCTCAAAAAAAATATGGTTAAAAAATGTAATAGTTACTTTGCTTCAGTCAACAGAGCGAGCAAACTTACAGATAGCGATAAAATCCATCTACGTAATTTAAAATTAATTGAAAGAGCCCCAACAACAAATGTTGCAATATTTGAAAATTTTAACATGAGGGAACTAGAAAAGGCATTAAGAAAATTAAAATTGTGAAAATCCCCAGGGCCTGACAAGATACACAATGAGATGATAAAGCATCTCGACAAGTCAGGTAAAGAAACATTACTCAGACTGATCAACAAGTCAAAGAAAAATGGAAAATTCCCAAGACATGGAGAAATGCCTATATAGTGCCATTGCTCAAAAAGAACAAGCCTCCAGATGACTCCAGAAGCTATCGTCCCCTATCCCTAACATCATGCATAGGTAAAATAGCTGAGAGAATGGTCAATAGCAGACTATACTGGTATCTGGAAACCTCTAATACCCTGTGCTACGAACAAGCTGGTTTCAGGGCAGGCAATAACACAGAAGACCAAATCTTCAGGTTAATACAACAGGTCCAAGATTGATTTCAGAAGAGACAACATACTCTAGCCATCCTAGTAGACCTGCAGCAGGCTTACGATAGAGTCTAGCGTGAGGGGCTTTATTGAAGATGAGACATGTCGGAATACATGAGGAAACTACAAATGGGTCAAATATTTCCTAGTTGACAGAACAATACAAACTAAATTAAATGAATCCTTATCAGGCAAAGAGGTGCTAGAAGAAGGATTACCACAGGGATCACCACTCAGTTGTACCCTTTTTTTTTATATATATCAATGATCTGACCAAAACCCTGATAAATAAAGAAAACTCTATAAGCGGATGATCTGGTCATGTGGAGTACGAATGAAAATATTAGAACAACTGAAGCACAACTAAATAAAGACCTGAGACACATAGAAGAATACTGTAATACCTGGAAAATGAAAATAAATATACAGAAAACAGTATATACAGTATTTACTAAAAGTAACAAAATAGCTAAGGCAAACATCAAACTCAATCTCCAACACAATAGTCTACAAAAAGTGGAACACCCTACATATTTAGGAATACAACCAGATCGACAATTGAACATGAAGAAACACATAGAGAATCTCACAACATAAACACTCCAACTAATGAAAAGGCTTTCCAGTACCTTATGGGGAGCAGATAAAGAAACACTTAGAAATCTCTATCTGGGATATGTTCGCTCTGTTTGGATCATGGTAGCTCACTCCTAGTGACATGCAGCAAAACAACTAACATGTCACTGAGCAAGATACAAAATAATGCATTATGACATATTAGTGGTGCAATGAGGTCCACTCCAGTTGCAGCCTGCGAAATTCACTGTAATGTGGAACCTTTAGAGTTGAGGAGAAACAAGGCCGCTATGGTGCTCTATGAAAGACAAAAAAGAATGGAGAAGGACCACTCTAACAGAAAATTAATAGATACATGGACTCCAAAACAAAAAATTATGCAGATGTCAGTATTACAACATGTTAGAAATATACAAGAGAAATTCCATCTACCTGAAAAATGACTACAAACATCAAGAGTCATCAAATAAATGCCACCACGTACGAATTTTAAAAATCCTGAAATAAATGTAGAGATATGTGACAGAATAGATAAAAGGGCAGACCCAGTATCAGTAACACTAGCAGCAAGGAAAACAATAGATACTTATCCAGAGGATTGGATACATATATACACAGATGGAGCAGCAGAAGAAATATGTGGACCTTTTGGTGAAGTCTGTAATAATTATGAAGCAGAAATAACAGCTATAGAAACAGCAATTTATCGTTTAAATACGATTTTCGATACCACACCATCGAAGAAAACAAACACAGTTATATTTACGGATTCCAAATCAGCTCTGCAAGCACTGGAAAACAACACGAACAAAACAGAACTCACACAGCTTATCATAGACACAGACAAACTCATTGAAACACATAACATAAGATTGGTAATGCAATGGGATCTCGGGACACTCAAATATACCAGGAAATGATAAGGCAGATACATTAGCTAAGAGAGGATCCAGACAAACACAGATACATACATCCATCACACTAAGACACAGCCAAACAAGTCATAAACTCCAACAGTAGAGAGGAGTGGCTGAATGGATGGGCCTTAGGGAAAACAGGGAGAGAGCTTTTCAAATATAAGGCAAGACCAAATCCACAACCTAAGACCCTAAGACAACATCAACAACCTAACAAGAAAAGACCAAACCACCATCTTCAGACTGAGAACAGGACATGTTATGCTAAATAACCACATTAATAGAATACAACAAAACCATACCCCAGTATGTCCACTCTGTGATCACCCACAAGAAACTGTAGAACATCACCTGTTTCAATGTTTAAAGCTCACTGACATCAGAACAACACTACTTCCTCAAAGACCCTCCAAATGGAACACTGTACGGAACAACAGCAGAACTTAAAAATACCTGCAGATACTACTACATGGCATTGGGCCGAAGGGCATCAGCTCAAAGGTCGCTGGATCCAAAACAACAACAACATTATTAAATATGCCAAATACTGTTTTCTCAAAGATAATTCTAAAACTAATGAAATTATCAGTGATTTGTCATTGTATCTTTTTCCATCAGTTATTTATTTACTGTAAGACTGCAGTACCTCAGGTTCTAATGATACACACTCACCACAACTTGACTCAGGTGTGATCCTGCTGGAAGTGAAGCTGTTGGAAGAGCCGTACCAACTGCTACAACTTGACTCCTTTCCACCTGATCACCAGAGCTTGTAAGATCCTGGCTACCAGAACTACTCAGCACTGAAGGAGCAATCAAATGTTGATATTATTAAACCATTTCCATCTATTCTGATAATTTTCTTTCTGCAAAAAATGTAATTCCAATTTAACTTTGTGTGGTTAAAAAAATAGATTACTACAAAGTATATTATTTCACAGAAGAGTGAAGAGATATAACCTTATAGTATCAAACTGTAACATTTAGAGGAAATATGACTATTTCTTCTTGTTGTATGTATAATTAAGGTACCAATTTTTAATATGGGGTCAAATAGAGTGTAGCAAACAAACCCATGACATTTTTCTGGCATAAAATCATGTATTATAGCATCATTCTATATTTATTATATCAGGAATTGTTAGTCATTATACACTATACACAACAGCAGCAGAATAAAATCTAGGGAAGGAGCTTATGAAGAAACAGACACTTTACAGGGGTGATGTCTTCAAACTGGGATTCACAATAAAACATAATAGAGGAAAGAAATGTATATAAATTATGTTGATTTCAAAAAGGTTTCAGACAGCATCAAAGAGTTATAGTCAGAGGTGTGGGTATAACAACATCAACAGCCAAAGTTACAAAATGGGAACAATAAAAAACAGAATAAAATTAAAAGAGAGAAGGTCGCAAATTCAAAACATTATCTCCAATAATATATTTCCAGTACTGTGTATAATTGGGGGCCATGATAGCTCAGTGGTTAGTGAACTGAACTACTAAGGACAAGTCAGACTTGATCCTGATCGACAGTTTCCAGGATCACCCAGCACACTGGAAACATTTGTTTCTGGGAATGTAAAACAGTATGGGCATAATACCAACCACATTACCCCAAATATAATGTGCCAGGGGTCTATAAAAAACATGAGCACTAAATTGATATTTCCTGTATGCCATGCGGCATGATAGGTTCGTTATTTTTTGTTTAACTGTGAATAATATGTCTTTATTAGGAATAAGGTAAATTGCAACAGAATCAGGGATAAGAAAAGGCATTTTGAGCTGTACCTTTATGCTGACTACTTCCGAGAGTACCTCCTCCACCAACATGCGTGTTGAGAACAGTCAGTGTATAGTGGGGTGGTAATGAGGCCTTGCACAGGGCAGTAATAAAGGCATCTCTGGGTGTGCTCATACTGAGGTGTCCACACATGTTAGCGTACAACTCTTGAGCTTTCAGAATCATTTCTGTGGCACTCTCATCGGTACTGTCAGGAAGAAGATAGAAAGTAAAATTCAAAAAATGTTTCTCTTTTAACACCAACACATAATCCTGCAAACATACTAGTAGTTTTCCAAGCAAAGAATAGTCAAATCCAATGTTCATATTTTTAAATGATCATTGTAAAGAAAGCTTCAACTATGATATAACTTCCACAGGCTAGCTTTGTATAAGCCAACAATTAGCATTCAGACATTCACCAACTAATTATTGCATTATATTTTCCTATTAAATTATCTTATTACCAATAAAAAATATTTTTGTTAAAATTAAAATCTATTAAGTTGGACAATTATATGTGGTTTAAGAGGTGTTTATGTGTAACTTTATGTTTTATTTATTTTATGTGGGAGAGAGTGGGAAGGTAGGTAGAAGTCATTAGTTTCTCAAAATTTTATTTCATTAGTAAAGGAATTTCTTAAGTTATTTTTTAAAGAGAAATACAGTCATTACTATTTTTAATTGTTACCATAGTTACTGAGCCAAGTTCCAATTGAGGACAAGCAGCTAGATGATGATGAGTCTCAGAATATAAAGTACAGCAACCACAGTCACATAACAGACAAAACTATTCCTGGTTGATTCTTAGTTGTTGGTCATATATAGTTTAATTAACTGACAGCCTTGATTTGATTAATGTTCGCTGCAGAATTCCTTTATATCATAGATGAACTCTAACTACATGTAGATGTATAGCCTCTGCTGATAGATGATGCAAGCTTTGAATAAACACAATTCAATTGAGCACATAATTTAGTGGCCTTTGTAAAGATGAATTAGGAAAGCATTAATAAATAATATAGAGCAACTATCAGCATAGATCATTAACATAGAATTATGGAAAAGTACCAGTGAAATAAAAGTGGACAAAGAGATACAATGAAAATGATGACGCTGGATCGGACACACACTGTGGGAGCCAACTGAGGGTATTACATAACAGGTCCTTTTATTGAAACCCCTCTGGGAACAGACAAAGAGGAAAACCAAAATATTCTTGGAGAAGACAGGTGGAAGACAGGTGGATCTATGCTCCACGGGGAGTTGAAAGAAATAAGAACTATCAACACGAATACTTTATACTATCTATAGAATGAGACAGGGTACCTATGGGTCTGTCTGAAGTACAGTGAGATAAATCTTGTAATCCAGTGGCCAATATCTTATAACCACAAATTATTCATTTCTTGTTTACTCCAACAATGCAGAATTTTCCATATAAATTTTACATAAAATAAACTTTCTATTATTTATTTTTAATCTGAATGCAATCATACCAACTTTAAATTACAAATATTTGTACTATTATTCAACTAAAAATCTTCCCAATCATTTATTTTAAATTCTCATTAATTACAATCCTGCCAATTAGATGAGATCATTTTTAGGATTTAAAATAAAAAAAGTATTGGCATATTGATTATAGAATATCATGATGACCTCACAATAACTTTTGCCATCAGCTAAATTCATAAATGTACAACATTCCATACAGGTTGCTATTTCTGTATTAATTTATCATCTCTACATAATAAATGAAACTCAATACAAAAAAATTAATAAAACACCTATAAAAACTATATTCATTTCATTGATTATTCTGTTAATATCATCATCTGCAAGAATCTCAATTTCAAATACAACCAAATAAATGTTTCCTATGACGAATTATGCAAAATGAATAACTAAAAACATGCAAATTTTTAGTGGACATTATGCAGTTATTGTGCATGTATAACCAAAGTAGGACATTGAATTCATTTAACATAAAGCAACAATAAGAGACATTTAAAAAAATGTGTTTTCACATTTTAACAAACTATTATAAGAATATCGGTTGGCTTACCACGGCAACAGCCGGGGTTCGTACCCTGGCGAGGACACCTGGGTTTTACTAATTCCCTAAAAATTAGTGGGAGCCGTGATAGCTCAGTGGTTAGTGAACTGGACTACTACGGACAAGGGGTAGGGTTCGATCCCAACCGACGGCTCCGGGTTCACCCAGCCTTAAATGGGTACCGGATTTTTTCTGGGAAAGTAAAGCAGCACGGGTGTAATACCGACCACATTACCCAAAAAATCATGTGCTGAAGGTCTGTAAAATATAGGGTCACTAACACCATATTTCCCTATACGCCACTTGGCGTGACGGGGGGTACTTTACTTTACTTATTATAAGAATATGCAAATTTCTCTTAATTTACCTCTGTGGGACATTCAGTGTATTAACATGAAATTTAGGAGATTTTGCTAATGAGTTTTAAAAACAGCATACAGATATTAGGATAAATGTGCTAATGTTATCACTGTACATACCTGGCATCAAGTAGTAGTGACAGAGCTGCCAATATTCCACACCAGGAGGAGTTGATTAACTCAGTGTGTAATAGTCTGTCCTCCTCAGCTTCAAAATTAATTTTAAAAATAAGGGAATAAGCAGAAGATGAGGTGATTAGTAAATATTACTGAATGTAGGGTCTAATATAATATGACCATTGGCGTATTGACAGATAGTTGGTAGCATGCAATCATGATAAGTCAGTAGTTTGGTAAAAAATATTAGTGTATTATGCTGGATGCTGCATTGTTGAACAGTTTCTCTAGTGGCAGAATCTGCCAATATTGGACCAAAGTATACAGAAATTAATAGATAGATGTTGTATCAAGATTCTCTCTGCACCTTGATAGGTATATGATGATTACAGTGTTAGTGACCATATGATCTGTATATCAATGGCTGATCTTGTCAGACTACCTTTATTTTCTAGAAAAAACTCTGGTATTCAAATATGAAGGTTGAGTGAAAGTCTTGTTGGTCAAAAATAAATTGTCACCTCTGGAGTTGAACATGGACCCTTCTGATCAGTAGCAGCACAAAAAGTACTCAGTCACCAAGGCTAATTTTATTATATAACTCTTAAACTTCAGAAAAATGTTCATCATCATCATCAAGTACCGGGCCTACTGGCGTAGGTGATCATGTCTCTCCACAACCTTAGTTCTCGGCACCTATTTATCATTTCTGTTGTTGACCTTCTGCCAAGCCATTCTCTAAAGCTGTCTGTTATTTTTTTTTCTTTGCTTCCCTCTATCTCTTTGTCCTTCAATTTTTCCAGTTGTTACAATATATTCCAGTTGTTCTCTTCTCATTACATGGCCAAAAAATGATGATTGTTTCTTCCTAATATTGGAAATTAGCTCTCTTTTTGCTTTGACCTCTCTCAGAACATCTTCATTACTCTTCTTAGCTGTCCATGGTACTCTCAACATTCTTCTGTAAAACCACATTTCTACAGACTCCAGTGATTTTCTTGTCTGTTGTCCTATTGTCCATGATTCGCATCCATATGTTAAGACTGGCTCTACATAACGTTTAAGAACTCTTTTTTTTGTTTCTATTATCAAAAATGGATTGCATAGTATCCTCCTCATTTTTTGAAAGGCTGCTTTTGCCTGAGCCATTCTGCATCTCAACTCTTTTGTGCATCTTCCGTCTGAGGTTAACAAAGTTCCCAGATATTTAAATTCATTTACCTGTTTGTAATATTGTTCCACTTGTCTTTATTTTGCATGGAGGTGATGTCTTTAAAAATGTTACTAATGTCTAAAACTATTACATGTATGTCCGGATATTATTGTGTCCTTTAAGTATTATTTTTGTGTTCTGAAGAATTTTTTTTTTAAAGACATCATGACCAATTTAATTATAATAAAATATTTATATAGAAGTAGTTCATTGACTAAACCATCATCACCAATCTAGAGTTCATTGATTGAACCATGATCACCAAGCCAGAGCTCATTGTTTGAACCATGATTACCAAGCCAGAGCTCATTGTTTGAACCATGATCACCAAGCCAGAGCTCATTGTTTGAACCATGATCACAAAACTATCATCTCCAAATCAGAGCTCATTGACTAAACCATCATCACTAAGTCAGAGTTCATTGACTAAAGCATCATCACTAAGCTATAAGCTCTTTGAGTGAACCATCATCACCAAGCTATAAGCTCATTTATTGAACCATCATCACCAAGCTATAAGCTCATTGAGTGAACCATCATCACCAAGCTATAAGCTCATTGATTGAACCATCATCACCAAGCTATAAGCTCATTGATTGAATCATCATCACCAAGCTATAAGCTCATTGAGTGAACCATCATCACCAATCTATAAACTCATTGATTGAACCATCATAACTAAGCTATAAGCTCATTGACTAAAGCATCATCACCAAGCTATAAGCTCTTTGAGTGAACCATCATCACTAAGCTATAAGCTAATTGAGTGAACCATCATCACCAAGCTATAAGCTCATTGATTGAACCATCATCACTAAGCTATAAGCTCATTGAGTGAACCATCATCACCAAGCTATAAGCTCATTGAGTGAACCATCATCACCAAGCTATAAGCTCATTGATTGAACCATCATCACTAAGCTACCATCATCACCAAGCTATAAGCTCATTGATTGAACCATCATCACTAAGCTATAAGCTCATTGAGTGAACCATCATCACCAAGATATAAGCTCATTGATTGAACCATCATCACCAAGCTATAAGCTCATTGATTGAACCATCATCACTAAGCTATAAGCTCATTGAGTGAACCATCATCACCAAGCTATAAGCTCATTTATTGAACCATCATCACCAAGTTCCATCAGAGTGCAGTACATCCTTTCTCATCATCATCACATTAGGTAGAGATGTAGACAACAAAACCCATTGGTTGTTGAGGCAGAAGTTCAGGCCTTGATTTTTTAGAACTCTTTTTATATATCTATTGACCTTTCAAGCCGTAGCCGGCCCATAGGGCATAGACCAAGATACTCCCTCTCTTATCTGAATTTTTTTTCTAGCAGTTTTCAATTTTTTTAAAGATATTTTATCAAATCTCGCCATTTGTCTCTGTTCTGTGCAAGCAGCTCTATCTCACCGAGGAAGCCGATTCCTGCTGCTCTTGTCTCTCTCATTAATGTTCTTCTCAGAACACTGTTCTTCTCACTCTTCTTATAGGGACACAGTTATTTACACAGCTTTGCATGCTGGACTGGAGACAGACCTGTAGGATATGCCTTGCTGTCATATCTGCTAGGGTTCAAAGGCACTGTACAATGGTACCCATCTTTAATTTTGAGTACAGGTGGTGACTCTTTCTACTGCTGCTAATGTGAAAGTGGGGTATGATATGCTTTTCTGGATAGTTAGTAATATGTAACCTCCTTGTTGTATCTGGGATGGTCTTGCCTCCACTTCTGGAGCCACAGCAAAGCAGTGGTTAATGAATGGTCTACTGTTAATAAGGTCTCAGGTTTGATCCTGATCAACAGCTTCTAGGTTCACCCCCTCTCAAATGGGTACTGTTGGGGAGAAAACACAGGCATAATGCTGACCAAAATTACCCTAAAAATATGGCAATACTAAATAAAATATGGATGCTAGCACCATATTCTCTAAATGCCACAGGATCTGATAGGGCTATTTCTTTTCTTGCTTCTATACACCGTAGTGTCCTTGGGGGATAGATCTTGCTTCATATTAGTTAAAGGATAGTTTTATTCTTCTGGTTTTTACTTTCAGATAAAGCAATACATAAGGCAATTAACATGTCATCACGGTCTATGATTTCAGAGGATTAAAAATAGATAACTGAAGTTCTGAACAATGAAAAGGCCATCAGGTTAGTTTCAAATAATTCATTAGAGGCAATGTGTGAAAATAAAGGTGGCATACCTGGATCACTGTATGATATCAATTTGAATGAGGACATGAAAACTAAAGATGATTCAATCCAGAGAATGCAAGAAATTGGAATCAAGTTTAGCACAACCAGGAGGGAAAATGAAGGGAGGAGAGATGAGGGAGCATATGATCAATTGGAAGTACCAGTTTGCATACTCCATACCACATGCTTAAGGAAAGCTCAGCACCTTGGAGGCTGTTGTGAGTGAAATAAGGTCCATATTGTCAACTATCAAACTAGGTTACATGTTTAGAATATCATTTCAGTCGCACAATAACAATCAGATCAGAACGAAGTTTAAACTTACTTAGATATGCATACCTTCATATTGTAAAAGTTTTCCTTAACTTGTAAGGATCTTTCTACAAATTGAACTTATTATCCTTACAAGGTAATTTGTATGAGAAAACAGACCATTTGTGATTTTGGATGACTATTGTTATTTCTACTACAGAAGTAATGGTCATATCAAAGAAACAATCATCACCAGCATGCAGCATAACAATAAACAGGACAAATTTGAAACAAGTGCAACGCGTCAAATACTTGGGCACAATAATAACATCGGATGGAAGATGCACCACGGAAATAAAAAGCAGAATAGCTCAGGCCAAAATAGCATTTCAGAAAATGAAAAATATCTTATGTAACAATCTATGTCAATAGAAATGAGAAACAGAGTTCATCGGTGCTATATAGAACCAATTCTGACCTATGGATGCGAATCATGGACAGTAGACAAACAAATGAAAAGACAATTAGAGACCACAGAGATGGGATTTCTCAGAAAAATGTTGAAAGTTCCCTGGACAGCTAAAAAGACCAATGAGGAAGTTCTCAAAGAGGCCAACATAAAAAGGAATCGGCTCCCTCATTGAGATAGAGCTGCTTGCACAGAACAGAGACAAATGGCTAGATTTTATAAAATATCTATTAAAGAATTTAAAACTGCTAGAACAAAAATTCAGATAACAGAAGGAGTATCTTAGTCTACGCCCTAAGGGGCCGGCTACAGCTCGAAAGGTCAATAGATAGATAGATAGATACTTAGATGATTCAACTTAAATGTATTATCAACTCTTACCTATGAATGTGAAAGCTGATAACAACAAAAGAGATTGAGAGATAACTAAATATTTTTTAAGACAATGCCTAAGAAGAATACTCTGTGTACACTGGAGTGAATTCATGGCTACTATAGAGATAAGAGGGACCCGTGATAGCTCCGTGGTTAGTGAACTGGACTACGAAGGATAAGAGGTTGGGTTCGATCCCAACCGACTGCTTCCGGTTCACCCAGCCTTTAATGGGTACCAGATTTTTTTCTGGGAAAATAAGGCAGCACTGGCACAATACTGACCACATTACCCCAAAAATCTACAAAGGACAAGAAGTAGGGTTTGATCCCAACCAATGGCTTCCGGTTCACCAAGCCTTAAATGGGCACCGGATTTTTTTCTGGGAAAGTAAAGCAGCACAGGCGTAATACCAACCACATTATCCCAAAAATCATGTGCCGAAGGTCTGTAAAATTTATGGTCACTAACACCATATTCCCTTTACGCCACTTGGCATGACGGGGGTACTTTACTGTACTATAGAGATAAAAGAAATGGTCATCAACCAACAGTCTCATCTACATTTAGGAAGAGAAGATGGGCATATATCAGATATGTATTGAGAAGAGAAAATAAAAGAATTCCATAGCATGCTCTTCTATGGTAAACATAAGACTCAGAAGAGACACTAAAAATAACAATTATAAGTTGGCAGGCAAAAACTCATTTGAAAAAATTGAACATCTCACCAAGAATAAAGACGGATGACGAAAAACACTACAAGCCCTATGCAATATCTAGCGACGCTGGAAGGATCATGATCAAGATGCACAAGTTTGCCTTTAAAAAATATGGAAGCTATATGGATACATTCGCTGACAAGGAAATAAAATAATCAAATCACTCCTAACAGAAACTTAATCATTCATGTTTATTTCCAGGTCAAGGACATTCTGACAGAGGACAATGAAAACTGGGGTGAATAGTGTGGACCAGACATGGGGCACTTAGTGAAGGATGATCACAGACACCACGAAGTTGAGTAACAATGTTGTTGCCTTACAAGACACCACACAGCATAAAAGCTATTGACTACTTTGTCATTCTATGGCCAAAAAAAAAAAGAAAATAAAGAATATAGTTTTATATTTCACAACCTGTGATACCAGATACAATCTTTAATCGATCAAAAAAGTTGAACATACATGTTTCTGTAACATCGACCTCCCTCTTTGTTCTATTTCCTGACTCCCCATCAACTCCTTCCCCCATGACCAAAGTATGAACTGTCTTAGTCAGCTCCATCAGACAACGAAATGACAAGGAAACTCCATACCCATCAGGAACAGATGGAGGCTCAATCTTGTCAAGTAACTCCAAGCTTTCAAAGATGAAAGAAAACATGACCATATATCACAATAGATGCATGTTATTTAAATAGTTTATTGAAAGAAATCAAAACTAAAAGATGTGCTAATGTTACAGTGATTCTTACTTAACATTACCCCAACATTTTGGCTTTTAGCACTACCGGACCAAAATTCATTAGAGACTGTTCACTACTTTAATTAAAATGTTTATATATTGTGTTAGTTTTTCAATGGAGTAGTTGCTATAGGTTTCTAGGATCACATTCTTTACAAATCAGTCAACCAAATATCCATTAGGAAGAACATATGCAATCATCAATATAATTTTTGCTACTTCTTATTTTATTGCTAATACTTATTGCACACCTCTAAATGTTGATTGGTAAATATCTTCAGAAGTTCCAACCATAAGGTTCTAAATCTTCTGACTGTCTTCAGTACCATTCTTTTTATATTTCTAATCTTTAGTACTGTTTGATTAATGATCCAGTAGATTCATGTGTTTTTTTGTTAAATTAATGTCGTGTGCATCGACAAGTGTTTGTAGTTGATTTGTAACATACATACGCCATGCCCTTCTCTCCAATTGATGAGGGAAGTGTTCATGATCGCTATCAGTCTCCTCCATTTTTTTCTATCTCACGATATTCTTTTCTGAGCTTACAAAGTTGAAATATATATCTTTTATTTTATGTTGTCTTTCCACCTCAGTTTCTGTCAATCTCTGCACATTCTGTAACACGTTAACACCATAACATCCAGCAAATGTTTCAACTGACTGTTAATTAATTGGTCATGCAATAACATTTTTTTTTAAATATGAGATGTTTCAGATTAGCAGATAAGATAACAAACCAAGCTGAAACATACCATTATTTATTTTATTTGATTATGAAACTTCATATTATTATTTATATCTGAAACATCTTATTTTTTTGTTTCATTATTATTTTGTTTATCTAAACCAGCATTCCTGCAGCCCTTATATGGTCTTCATGTCTACTCCCATTATCAATTGTCTATAACATGTATTATTTTATCATGACCGACTGCATATAACCTTGAAACTTACATTTTCCTTTCATCCTTAAAAAAAAAACAAAGTGTGTTAACATTTAGGATTCTCATTTGACTTTATAAAACTGTCACAACTTACAATCCAGCCTTGACCTGGCCCTGTGGTATGCTTGTTATAAGTGGAATCCACACACCTCTGTAAATGAATGCTGGCTGTGGGCTTACCCCTCCACCTACTGGCATGCCTCCTACAATAGCTGGAGGAGTCCCCTGGGTATCAGGCATCTTTCCTCCTACACAAAATCATATGAATGAATTGTATCTGAGCAGCCATTGACAGAAAACTTTACACTCATAATGTAAATGATATCACATTGTTAGTAAGGCCAATGAAAATGTAAAACTAAAGAAAAATTCCCAATTAAAAGTGTACTGGATTGGAATACAAGGTATAAAGCACAAAGCACTAAAGTTCAATGTTTGAATGAAGAAAAAGTATTAAATTATCAGAAACATGAACATATTTGTAGAAATATAAAACATTAAGTAAACCCTGAAGGTCATAGATCAATGTTTGCATTCAATAGCTTCTACCTCTAGCAAAAGCCCCTTTAGGCCTGTGGGCTCTTTTAGCGACTGAATTTTGTGCAAATATCTGTTTTGTTTCCAGTATACTCTTGCATGCTTAGTACTAAGCTGAGAGTGTCAGTGTGAAATGGTGTCCATCACCATATAAACAGATTTTCTCTTATTTCAGGTACTCATATTTTTATTATCGAGAGTCTGACATTACAGGTAGAATTTTTTTCTAACAATTTTGCCTGAGATGATGTCTGTTTTGGCCTAGTCTTATAAACTGTAACTGCCACTAGTTCTTTAACATCCACAGAATTCACACAGAACTTTCTGAGTTTCATCACAATCAGAGAAGGCTAGACATTGTATCTCACTAATCAGGACCGGGTGATGGTAAAGCCACAAAATTATTTGAAGAGAACAATTCCCACCACCTTTGGCAGGATTCAAACTCAGAACCTTTATGCCCAGAGGCCAACCTGACAAATCATACATCTAAACCAGTCTGACCACTTAAGGATTAATGAAATAGCTAGCATTATAACTAACACCATACATGAGATACATTACACAGCACTGACCCCAACACTCATTTTCTCTCATTACTGAAAGCATGAATGATGAGAAGTGGAAAATGAAAAAGCTTAATAACAAAATAAACTTTAAAAAATAAGAAGAAATAGAACAAAATAGAGTAGGCACAATAAATAGAAAAAAGATTTAAACTAAAATTTTACATGAATAATAGAATAAACATGAAGTTAAAACACAGAAACAAATAAATACAAATTTTAAAAAATAAGTAATAACTGGTAGATGAAGTTACAAAAGCTGTCAGTGGAAACAGAAAAACACTAAAAACAAAAAATGTTATGAAAAAAAGTAAATGAAAATAGTATCTCCACTGGGAAACAATAGAAATAAGAAAATGTATAGCACAAAGAATACCTTTATCAACACACAAGCAGCTTATTAAAAAAAAAAAAGAAATGAAAACAAATTGTATTGACCAAAGAAAAAGTTCAATGTTTATTTCCATAACAGTTTTACTGCCTGATCCTTAAACAAAATTATAAATAGTCAGTAGGAGTGACTTAACAGAGCTAAATATTCAACAGAAGTAGCTTATGGGAGATAAAAGTTAAAAACATAACCACAAATCAAAAGTCATTGTGGAGAAGAAAAAAAATCCAAAAATAACATAATTATCAAGTGTTTATTGAAATATTTATGTAAAGTAAAATATCCAAACAAAAATATTTGCACTCATTTCTTTGAATACTTCAAACAATACAATAAGTTGGAGAGGGTTTTACCTCCTTGTGCTGGGAGGCCTGCGGGTGAGTTCATAAACTGGGACTGAATAAAGGCACCAAGAGCATTGACAATATCTCTGAAAATCTTGGTCGAGTGAGGCTTCATGTCATATGATTGGCAAAAACTCCTGAAATTGATGGATAAATGTGATTACTATCAGTTCTTGAAGGCATGTCATAAAATTAAATTATATTTGTCAATAATAAACAATAATCTTCAAGTTAAAAAAAAAAGTAAAAAATATATCTTCAAGCACCAATTATAAATCTGTTATGATGTTTACAAATGCAATTAAGACTAAGGAGTTTGAGGTCAAGGGGTCTTCGCCAGTTCTACAGAGTTTGTGTGTTTGAGCTTAATCCATCTTTAGAGATTTTGCTAGTGTGTAGCAGCCATGCTTCATACGGGAAATGTGCTGAGGAGGGGATTTGAGCACTGGGAAGTTGTCTGTTATGCAATGAAGATGATCTGTCGATTGAACTAAACAGAGGAGGGTACCTGAGCACTATGATGTTGTCTGTGGTGCAATAAAGATGATCTGTCAACTGAGCTAATCTAAAGTAAATTAGTGGGCACATAAGAGGACTTATCAACCAACACATAGTTGAGAGTCGTCAGTCGCTGGATGCTGCAGGACATAGTGAGGAGGGGAAATGAGCACCTATGGACATGTTTAGAGTGCAACGATGATAACCCAAAAATAACTCTGTGAAAAGACTTACATCAGTTAGAAATTAGCATCCACAACGTTTTTCAGAAAACATACAAAGTGGAGCTTATATTTAAAAAGTTAACTTTTTTTTTTTACTAACATTCAGCAATGAACTTTTGTGAACATACAAAAATGGGTTTTGACGATTTACAGTTACTGCACAATCAAAATTAATGATCTGCAAAAAGTTGACTTTCAAAAGATTCTGATAAAACTAAATTATTTTTAGGTTTTATCAAATTTTCAAATCAGAAAAAGACAAGATATTTGTATTTACTAAAAGATTAGAAACAGAAGATCAGAGAAAGAAAATTTATCATAAAAATATTCTATTTATACAATAATCATTTAAAGGTTATATCAGGGCAACAGAAGAATGAATCAATTTAACTAATAAAAAAAAAGTAAAGTACCCACATCACGCCAAGTGGCGTATAGGGAATATGGTGTTAGTGACCATAAATTTTATAGACCTTTGGCACATGATTTTGGGTAATGTGGTCAGTATTACGCCCGTGCCGCTTTACTTTCCCAGAAAAAAAATCCGGTACCCATTAAAGGCTGGGTGAACCCGGAAAACGTCGGTTGGGATCGAACCCTACCTCTTGTCCTTTGTAGTCCAGTTCACTAACCACTGAGCTATCGCGGCTCAATTTAACTAATACTAACATTAATTGTTGTTTTGGTAAAATACTTCTCATGAAACATTTGCTTCTAACACTCACTTGATCAATTCTGTTTGGACAGATAGTTTGTGCATGACTTCCAAGGATAGACATCGCTGCCAAAGTGGCTTTTCTGGGTCTAAAAACTTTACCAGCAGTGACAAGAAGATCTCACATTCAGTGACCTGTCAATGGAAAATATTTGTTCATGATCAGTGTTAAAAAAAAATACATGATGATTAAAACATGCAATGATGATGATGATATATGCTGGAAGCATTGTAATACCATTTGAAGGAGCCAAAGAAGGTAACAAAAAGATACACAGATATACCTTGACTTAAATGGGGTTATGTTCTGAAAAACTAATTGTATATCAAAAGAAGAACGTAGCTTATATCATCATCATCATCAGGTCGCACGTCCTTTACAGAACATTGCATTTGCCACAGTCCATCTGAAAGAATCTCTGTCTCTAGACAGATATAACATTTGTTCTGTTGTCATGTTCAAGGTCTCCTTGATGTCTTGAAATCACCTTATTCATGGTCTGCCCCTGGTGTATTACATGTATTTATGGGCCTTTAGATACTTTAAGACATTGTCAGTGTCTTTGCAGTCGAGGTAACCTAGACAGCATCCCCCCCCCCCCCCCACTCATGTATTTTTAGAACCCTTCACCTGACCAGAGGGTATAATTACAGCTACACCCGTGTGGCCATTCCTTTCCCATTCTGACCATGGTCCATGACATAGGGAAGTCATTTTTCTTTTCTTTAACCAATTTTGATTATTTTGTTTTGGATGTTTCGTTACTAATTAGCTATGTAGGATTAGTTTTATTTACTTACATATCTGTGTGTGCGTGTTGTTTGTTTGTTCCTGCTGAAGGCCTATTGAGCTGAAACGTCGTTCAAATCCCTGTCATCTACTAATCACATAAAGCTTTTACCATACCATTTTATCTATTTTTTTCAATTTTCCCTGATGGATTGCACAGGAACCATGCCTTAGAATTTGATAACAAAACCAAATAGAGGACCTACTCTGGATGTCAGACTACCAAGGTTTACCCTTGACTACAGTGATGAAAGAATTTAATGGTTACCTGGGACAAGTATAAGTCACTTATAGAGATTGAGCTGAGAGTAGTCATGTGACCCATAGGTGACAGCAGGATTGAGGGTCAGTGAACCAAAACTGACCAAAACCATATTCTACCTTTTCTACCTATCTATTGACCTTTTGAGCCGTAGCCGGCCCATAGGGCGCAGACCAAGATACTCCTTCTCTTATCTGAATTTTTTGTTCCAGCAGTTTTCAATTCTTTTAAAGATGTTTTATCAAATCTCGCCATTTGTCTCTGTTCTGCGCAAGCAGCTCTATCTCATTGAGGGAGCCGATTCCTGCTGCTCTTGCCTCTCTCATCAATGTTCTTCTCAGTGTCTCTCTGGGTTATATTCTACCTTTTAATCAACCTTTATTCCAAAGCACGCTAGCTAGCCTGGCCAAATGAGCATGAATCTAAAATTGGAAGGGTTAAACCAGGTCCCTCCAAAAAAAATATTAGTTCAAGATAAATTAGTCAAATCATTACAGTCCACTCTAAATTATGACATAGTAAAGCTTACACTAATTTCTTTCATATAAAAAAGATTAACTTAAAATTAATATGAAATAATATCATATATTTAATTAATTAACTACAAGTAATGAAATCTAATGTTTGTTAATGGAGAAACAACTTACAAGTAATCTGAAGCAAAACTTTATATAATTAATTCAAAACTAATGATTGATAGAGATGTAACTACTTACAAGCAATGGGTAGTAGCTTTTGATAAGCACTGCCACAATACGAAGAAGTCTCATCACTATGGGGAAGAATGGCTTTTCAACAGGAGCTGGAGATGGTGCAGGGGCAGGCCCTGGCGGTACTTGAGACTTGGTGAAAACAGTTTTATCACAAGAGGACATACCCGTTCCTTCAGCATAAAACCAAATTCTGGATGCTATGAATGAATTAGAATTAATACAACAGTTTAAATGATACCTAAAATATTATCATGATTGTTCATTTCCATTATTTTCCACTATATATTTCCATTATATATATATAGGGAGCCGCGATAGCTCAGTGGTTAGTGAACTGGACTACAAGGGACAAGAAGTAGGGTTCGATCCCAACCGGGATCGGTATATATATATATATATATATATAATATATATATACATCTTATATATCTTCTTTAGTATAATAATAGTATATAATAGTATATATATATATATCTTCTTTGGAAAGCTTTAAAGTGGAGCCGAGAGGGGTGTAGTGCATTTTGGAAAAAGCACTATCTTCATATTATTGGGCCCAAGCATAGCGAGCAAACAGAAGTGTCAATTCCATCCTCATTAGTACACAGCAGAAGGAAAACACCATGTCTGTCTCACACTCGACACAAGGACCATATGTCCTGAATCAACCCCACGAATGTACAAAACATAAGTCAAGGCAGTGCTGAAATAAAATTCAGAAGACAAATGGCGCAGGAGAAAGGAAATGAGGCTTGGCACCTAAATATGTCCTGTACATTCTGCTGATGGATAAAAGCGTAATTCCTCTCTAGGTATTGCAAACTTTAAGACTGCCTTTTTTAGGTAATTTGATAATGATCCCTTTCTTCTAAAATTTTATTAAATAACATTCTTAAACAGATAAATAGTCCACTTAAAAAAAAAAGCTAATGACAATATTAATCTGAGATATTATTTTATCCAAATAATTTAACAGTAATTTTTATTGTGCATCAGTCTGAAAAATCCTGTCAGGAAATTAAGTCAGGACATAAAGCACTGGTCAAAGTTACACAGTTGCACACCATAAGGTCACCTTAATAAATGTTTCAGAATAGCTGGTCAATACTGACTCCACAAGCTCAAGACCAAATGTTCGTGTCATCTCTGTCATCCCTGTCAACCAGAAGGGCTGGTCAGCATTCACAAGTTGACACAGGTCCTAAAAGAATAAAACATAATATAACTTTAGAGTGTGTTCACTTAATAAATATTATATTTCAGCCAATCCATCCTGAAGATTACAAATGTATGGATTTTGCACCAATAGAAGGATTTTGGCTGAAGTTGTGGCCAAATTCTTCCTTTGTTTGTGCAATAAGGGGGATTATAGTTTAACCATTTTCTCCTATACTGGATGCATTTGAAAACAAATACCTGAAGAAAATACTTTGTATACCACGAAATTAATTCAAGACTAGTGCAGAAATAAGAGAAATGACAAAGCATTCAAAAATATTAACTATAATCAAGAGAAAGTGGTCATATAGATGTTGGCTATGTGATAAGAAGAGAAAGGAAAAGAAGCTCAAAGCAGACCCTCAAATGGGGAACCATAGGGTAAAAGAAAAAGAGACCAACCTTGAGGAACACTAAAAAAAACATTAAAGTGAGAGGCAACAACAGCAGGCATCAGTTCCCTCACTGAGATAGAGCAACTCACCCAGAACAAAGCTGTGTGGAAAGACACAATGCAGGTCCTGTGCAAGGAGGTCTGACAGTTGAAAGATCGTGAGACACAAGAGTATAGAATTTCTACCCTATGTGCTGTCTTCAGCTCGACAATAGACAGATAGACAGGCAGGCAGGAAGACAGACAGATAGACAGACAGATAGATTTTCTTCAATTACATTTTAAGTCTACTATCAGCAAGACCTATCTTTGACAAGCTCTTCTCAAATAGCTGTAGTTCACATTTAAAAATAAATATGTAACAGAGGGAGGTTTTTCATATGAATCTTTTATCACAGGCTAACTCTCCATATAAAATGTTACAGCAAAAGTGGCATTGACAGCTAATAATATTTGTTAACTTCTTTAAGTTGTTCTTATTATATGCTCTGGTCTATCAACATTAAGCAACATCCAGCAACAAAAAGTGAAAAATTGTTGATAACAAATACTGAGGCTAATTGATACCTGGAACAGTAGATAAGCATCACCAGCACAGGGTCTCAGAGATGAAGGAGGTGTCCTGCCACCAGCTTTCAGTTCCTCTATATTTACTGACTCTTTGGGCTCTGAACAGGATAAATACAAAGATTGTTCAAATTTTCATAGAACAAATACATTTTAGGATAAATTCTCTGTCTTCAAATTTCACTTGTTCAAATTCTCACAAATTTTTCATTGAAGAGACTTTTAAAAAAAAATATATATTTTTTTAATTGAAGCCACATCAGCATTTATCAGGTCATAGAGATGAGAAAGTAAAAAAAGTAAAGTAAAGTAAAGTCACGCCAAGTGGCGTATAGGGAATATGGTGTTAGTGACCATAATTTTTATAGACCTTCGGCACAAGATTTTTGATTTTTGGGGTAATGTGGTTGGTATTACACCCGTGCCGCTTTACTTTCCCAGAAAAAATCTGGTACCCATTTAAGGCTGGGTGAACCCGGAAGCCATCGGTTGGGATTGAACCTTATCTCTTGTCCTTTGTGCTCCCTGATAAATGCTTCAGAACTAACTAAAAATAACTGTGCAACATCTGCTTTAATTTGAGCTCTCTTCATGTGGGTCTTTACTGTAATTGATGATCAAGTTGTAACATTATCTATCTATCTTTGACCTTTTGAGCCATAGCCTGCCCAGGGTGTAGACCCAGATACTCCTTCTCTTATCTAAATTTTTATTCTAGCAGTTTTCAATCCTTGTCAAAGTTTTCAATCTTTTATCAAATCTCGTCATTTGTCTGTTCTGTGCAAGTAGCCCTATCTCATTGAGGGAGCCAATTCCTACTGCTCTTGCCTCTCTCATCAATGTTCTTCTCAGTGTCTCTCTGGGTCTTCCTCTTTTCCTCTTACCTGTTGTTTCCCGCATGAGGGCTTTTTTTGCTATTCGGTTATTATCTCTTCTCATCACATGTCCAACATATGACCATCATCTTTTCTTAATTACTGAAGATATTAGTGGTTGAGCAACATTATAATAGCTCCATTAAATAAAAGCCAGATGGTTAATTGATATATTCAAACTGTCAGTAAAAATGTATGAATTTTCATTCTATCATATTCAAACTGTCAGTAAAAATGTATGAATTTTCATTCTATCATATTCAAACTTTCAGTAAAAATGTATGAATTTTCATGCTATCAAGTAAGGAAGCATGGGTTGATTTCAAGTACTTGGTAACCAGAGATTATCCTTATATTTACATTTCTCTTCCATTTACTTGTGCTACATTTCACCCAACCATTTCCATTTTAATCTATGAGCTTTTCATGCATTCTTTAGTGGTTCATTCATTCATTTCAACTACTCGGACATGACCAAACCATGTGTTTAATCAACTTCTGTCCATAGCAGTTACATTTAATAAGCTCTCTATTTTGCTTCATATGAACACACTGAAAGCTTTTCATAATTTCTTTGTTTGGAGTTGGCCTCTGCAGACTTTCTTAGCTTTATGTCTTTTATAAACAAATTGCCCACTTCCACTCCTGTTCTTATAGTCTAGTTGACAATACAATACTGCTCAGATCCCCACCTAAGCACTTCTACCAGTATGAAGCACTCCTGCCACACACTAACAGCACTCAAAATGGCTTAAGCTCAGATCTACAAACTCCATAGCACCAGTAAAAACCTTAACCCCCAACTTCTTTAATCGCTGCTTATGACTGGCATGGAAAGTAACAGTGGCTCTATTCTTTTCTCCCCTAAGTGGTCAGGGCCTCAGTAGCCACATATTTTTATTAAATAAACAAGCAAAAGCACTGCTATGTATACTTTTAATTTGTACCTGTTGTTGGTAGTTTATCCTCTAACACAACGCGATCAAAAATTGCTGATACAAGCTGTTTGGTGGCTGCTGCTGCTGTGTTAATTGTAGTGCTGTCTTTTGTGAAATGGAGACGGAAACACAGAACAAGTGCCTGGAAAATATCAAAGGAAAGTTGAATGAAAAGAGAACATAAAGCCTATAATATGAAAGGTTATAACCCTTTCATTTAAGAGTTAAAATTCTAAAAATTAAATGAAACTTTTATTTGTATTTTCATTTTATTTAAACGCATTATTTTTATTTGTTTTTGAGTGCTCTTTCTTATTCCATAACATACAGTACATTATAACAATACTGATGGGTTATAACACTCAAGAATTCAGGTTACAAACCTTAGCAAGAGATTCATGCTGGACAACAGAATTAATGGTGAGCAGCAATATTGCAGTCTGAAGCAGCTTGAGTTCCTCCAGACCTGCTTCCATCAATCGCCACAGCATGCCAATCACTGCATCAGCAGCTGTCTGTTAACAAATAATGTTTAATAACACATTTCAAATTGCTAGTTAGATATATACAAGTACATATATAACTACTATATAAATAAGTAAACAAAATGAAGCATATTTCTTTCTTTCCACTTTTTCCTATACACTATTGAGTTTAAGGGGAGATACAAGGTTCTAGTTCTTGCCCTTCTGGCAGCCTCTACCATTGTCAATTGATGGTTTTTGTAGCATTTCTCAGATGTTGTTAGTTCCATCTCCTCTTGTAATAAATGTCTTGTATGGTATAGAATCTATTGGCATTCTTTTCAGATAAGCAAACCAATTCATTTTTTTGTCATGAAGTATCAATTAACAAAAACAAACAAACCGTAGAGACAGCTTCATGTGAGATCATTCTCTGCACAGCAACGAGACACATAGGTAGAAGCTTGGGATTCTTTGTATCACATCCCAGCACAAATGGCTGAACAACATCAGCACTCATAGAAAGAAGACCTAAATGGGAAAAAAAACGTACAGATCTTATTGAGTTATTGAGTTATTTGCGGGTCATCATCATTGCACTCCGAACATGTACAGATCTTATATAAATATAGAAACTTTATATCTGTTGCTACCACTGTCAGTTAATCAGTGTTACTTTACTTATATTTTACACAACATCGTCATGTTATTACATACCATGAGAGGCTAGTTATATTTAATTAACATATAATGACAGCTAGACCATGTTACTGTATACTCTTGTGACTTAATGAGAACAAGTTTCTTTTTTATTTTATTTTAAAAGAAAACATCAATGTCCTTTATATAAACAAAATAAATTTCAATGATAAAATATCTTCAGGCATTTGTTTCACACTATAACAAGTTCAATTAATTATTAGTAAAATGCTTATGTATAGACTTCATTTTCATTACACAACCTTACATCATGAATAACAGTAGAGAAACCGCTATTTTGCAAATAAGGGTACCCTTAGTTAGACAGTCACGCATCTTTGAACCTCAACCACTCCCCAAGCTATGCCAATGGAAGTTTTCTATTTATGTTGGTTTTAAAAAACCAAAATGGTCAGCATAATTAAGTGTGCGAAAAAATGGGACACCTTAATTCTCCATGTTTGGAGAGACAGAATATGGTTAGAAAAAGGTATGTTATAGAAATAACAACATACAACTGCCATGGCCATGATGTAGTCTCTGTAAAGAATTCAAAAGAGAGGCAGTTGAAGAGCAACCTGGAAGAAAACAGTAGAAACAGATAACAAACTGTGCTGAACAAACATAGGCCACTTTGCAAAGTATGAGAAACAGGCCATACAAAGTAGAGGAACTTTGATGTTGCTCTAAAAGATGTCACATGAGATGTAATCTGCTTTGTCAGTTTGTGGTCAATGGAAAAAAGAAGAATTGTTGATTATTACAGTACACACCTGCAATGATGTCCTCGCTTCTGGTAGAGATAGTCCTGAGTTTAACCTGAACAGTCTCTGCGTACTGTAGAAACAAAATAACAATTTTAAAGAATTTCTTATAATAACAAAAACAAGAACAACAACAGCAAAATACAAAAATTATGTAACAACAGAAAAATAGTTACTTGATCTTTCTATGGAATTCTGCAAGCAGCACTATCTATGTGACATATGCTGTTTTGATAGCTGTTGATTTGCATCAAGGGCTAGCTGGAACAGTCTTCCAACAATGTCTTTCACTTTGTTAGTACAATCAGACAGACTGATATTGGTCCATTTCATTATATTATATGGCCCTTTTCATCTTGTCAGATGGTTTAGTGGAGGCTATTGTGTATTTTTTTTTAGGTTTTGCTTTTATCAAACAGCTTCTTTTGTGGCTTATTCTACGAATGTTTGACAAACACACACGTCCACAGAATGAACAAGTCAGGCCCACTGATCCACAGGGTTTTCCATCCTTTTTCATGAGTCTTTTCTCCTCCATGTTTTGCCATAGCACAGCATCAAAGGATGTTATGCCATTCCTTATACAGGCTCTCCATGATGTGTGATCTTCATTATATTAAATTTCCAATTATATAACAGTCTAGTCTAATTGTCTATTAATATTTCTATTTTGTCTGATCTACAGCATGATGTCATGTCATTTAATAAGAATAAAATATTTCACGTTTGTAGGTGTTTGCTTTCGAACGTGCTTGCGTGCGTGATTGTGTGTGTGTATGGTGAGGAAGGGAGGGGAGAATTGTTTTTGCATCACAAAATGTGTTATATCTATCTGTATATGTATATCTTGCAAACTTATATCTTACCTTCCAGCTTCTAAATTTATCCATTCAAAATGCAATATTAATATAGCATTTGACAATTATAAAATTATATTTCTTATTATTTACTTAGATGATGTGGCTACTTTTCATATCTAAAACACATCTTTTCCTAATTTCAATACTTTTAATAATCTTATTTTCAAATCCACCATTGGCTGTTACTATGTATGCTTGTAAAGTTATACAAGATATAAGTACATTTCTTACTTTCTCTGTTGTCTTTTCTGCTAGTTCAAAAAGAAAGAATTTCAATGGAGTAATAATTATTTCCAGCCAAAAATTCTGCTACATAAACAAACTTTGCTGCAAGAGTAATTAGTCACTTTCTGAAAAAATTTTTTAGTAAAAATGATTTTATGTTGATTGCCACCTTGACTTAGAAAACCTACAACTACCACATAGGAAGTACATTGTCAAATTAAAATTCCGGAAATTAAATTATAATTCTCACATACAATTAGATTGATATAACAATTATAATATAAAGCAATTTTTAATATGAAGATTGTTATTATCATAAACTGTAGATTGTTTTTAAATTACAATGATTTCAAGTTGACAGGATAAATTTGTTCTATAAATATAAATAAAACTAGAACATCTGTTTCAAACAGCTGCTATATTAACAACAAAAAATTGTTCATATGACTATATCAATTCAGTCAATCAATCAAGTACCGGGCCTGCTGGCGTAGGTGATCATGTCTCTCTACAACTTTTTATCTCGACAGTTATTTATCATTTCTGTTGTTGACCTTCTGCCAAGCCATTCACTGTCTGTTATTTTTTCTCTTTGCTTTCCTCTATCTCTTCATCCCTCAATTTCCCCAGTTGTTACAATATATTCCAGTTGTTCTCTTCGCATTACATGGCCAAAAAATGATGATTGTTTCTTCCTAATTATCATCATCATGTGCCGTACCGGTTGGTGTTGGCGATCATGTCCTTCCACAATCTTCTATCCACAGTGCATCGTATGAGTTCTGTTGTTGACTGTTTTCCATGCCATGACACCAAGCTATCCAGTATTTTTTCCCTTTGTCATCCGCGATCTCTTTTTCCTTTTATTTTGCCAGTTGTAACCAAGTATTACAACTTTCCTCTTCTCATGATGTGCCCAAAAAATGTTGAATGCTTCTTTCTGATGTTTTTTAAATTCTTCCTAATACTATATCAATTAGGAGATATTTATTATAGTATATCATACCACTAATTAAACATCTATTAGAGAAAAAATAAAGTATCACATTAAATATAAGATGTGCTACTCATTCTCAGTATGACAATTCTTTTCTTCATCAGTGCTGACCCATTAAATGGGCATGCATGCATTGTATCGCTAGTTTAAGGTAAAGCCGCAATATCTGCATCTTTTGGTCCAACACATCCACCGTCGACATGGATAGATCTGTAGTTACTTAATAATTTTACTTGGAGAAAGGCCATTTTCTTCTACTCATTTTGACTTCTAACTTGAGAGATGTCAATCTACATAGAGACCAGGAGAGGGTAAAGCCATAATGAAACCACTCATATGAAGAGAATAATTCTCAAAACCTTTAGCTGGATTAAAACCCAGAACTTTCTTGTCCACAGGCTGACATCTTACCTCTAGAGCACCTAGCCTCCATATGACAGTAAGGTTTATTAAAACAAATTTTTCAAAATAACTACTAAACTTTCAAAGTTGTGTTATGTTTGTGAAACTAAAAAATATCATACAAAATAGCAATTACATAAGGTTAAATAAATGCACAAAACAAACCTCCTTCACTTCTGGATGTTTCCGTTTACACTCTGCAGATAAAGTTCGTAAATCATTTTGCATGCTGTCTAACAACTTTTTGGCCAGAGCTGGATTGTTCTGCCCACGACCTGCCATTATGGATTAGGACTTTCACTATCCAAATGTCCTCCTGCTTTAAGAATCACAGCTATATACACAAAGTCTAGAAATGTGTGCGTTCTGCAAAAGATGAAAGAAGATGAAGAAGGTTAAGAAAATGAAATTATAGACATGTTAATCAGTTGGAATAGACATGAAACCCATGAGTAACCAGTGCCAGAACACAAATTTGTATCATTCGTTTATAATGAAAGCAAAAGTAAAGTTATGGCAAAAGTAACATTTTAAACATTTTTTAAAAATAAATTACACACAACAAACAACAATAGAATTAATTGATTGCACTTGTTAGTAAACTCATCTATATAATCACTTTACAGTGTTGTAAATTGAGATGCATTAGCAACTGGACCTGATGACTGTGAAGGAAGATAAGTTGGTGAAGTAGATGAGGAAAGAGATGGGAAGATAACATCACAACAAAGAATGGACAGGCCTTAACTTCGAAAAGTCCCAAAGATAGACTGATGATAGAGCTCAATTCAGAAGGTTGATGATAAAGTCTGTCAGCAGTGCCCCAATGAACCCCAGAGTTAAGAAATTAAGAAGATAAAGAACAAAAAGGATTACTATTTACTTAAATGTAATCACATTCTGCCTTTCACCTATAGAGATACACTCAATTCAATCGTATATAAAAAAAACAATAAATATTCTAAATAATACTTTTGTCAGAAAAGTAATGCAATACTTTCAAAAATGGATTATTACACATATTTTATGTTGGCAAACTATGTTTAAAATTTTAATTTAAAAAAAAAAAGCATTAAGGTTTTCCTCCAATATTCTTAAAATAAAAAGCTAAATTTTTACAATAGTTTAACAATTAGATGATCATTTATAATCATCAATAACTGTTACAAACTGCCTTCTTAGACAATTTTCATACTGCACTCATGCACAAGGCTTTGTTGAATAGTTTATATTATTAGAAATTATGAATATATTACTTTACTAAGTGTACATCATAAAATAAAACTATAAATTGCATAATCAATTTTTTCTACTGATAATGTATACAAAATTTTGATTAAGCCACACATCAAAAAACGAGAAATAATAGCATTTATATCGACTACTACAATTTGAACTAGTAAGAAAAATTACTAAAATTTAATTCTTATATTTCCTCAGCAACTTTCAGTATATGTTAAATAGCAGCTAAGTGGAACAAAGGCTTACTACATGTGATCAGAAATAAAATAAATGGAAATCACTGATGAAACTAAATATTAATTCCTTAATCTTAATTTAGAAAGCTTGGAGAAAATTGTTGAATAATTATTCCTAGAAAGGAAATAAATATTTTCCATAATCAGAGGGAAAAAAATATCACAATATTTATCTTCTTCTTCTTTTCTCTTTTCACTGATACCCAAAAGGTGTCGTGGTTTATATCATTTGTCGTTCTTGTGCTGCTCGAATTGTCTGAATTAGTGATTTTCCTTTGTTGTTACATGTCTCTGTCACTGCATCTATCTATCTTCTTCTGGGTCTTCCTCTTGGTCTTTTTCCATGCATTCTCGAGAAAAACGCCCTTCATGGTGATTGGTGAGGATTCATTCTGACCAGGTGACCAAACCTTTTAAGTTGTTGTTGTTCTACATATTCTTGGCAGGGTTTTGTTCCTACTATTTTTCTTATGGTTTCATTTGGTATTCTATCTCTCCTTGTATTGTTTGTTACTTTTCTCAAGCAACGCATCTCACATGTATTGATCTTTCTTAAATGTGATTTAGAAAGGGTTCATGTTTGACTTTCATAGCACAAAGTTGGTATGAAGATAATATTTATCATTTGTTGTTTAGCTGGCATAGAAATATATATTTATCAATGTAATCAAAGTAATGATTAACTAGAAAGAAAAAATATCAAATGCCAGCCGTGAATATCCCATTCTCTTACGTCACTAAATCAATTAACTCTTTTTTATTCATGTATTCCATTCAGTCTCTTTTGAGCAAGCAATACAAATTATGAATTGGTTAAGTTAAAGCCGAGGTTATTAAAACTACTAGAGGCTTAATGCTTTGGACAAAAGAAAAAAAAAGCTAATTACACTTAGCTAAGCACAAGATATCCAAAATAAATGCTGCATAATATACATACATTCTGTCTAAAACAGTAAAGATTGAATCAAATAATTTAATTATGTTAATAATTACTATAGTAGAAATAAAAAAAAAGCATATCAGCAATGTTAAAATTAGTCTAATTTTAAATTGATGATTAGTTATTTTATATTTTAAAGAAATAGTAAATAATAGAAAGTTCAGTTTGAGTAAACAATTAATGTTTAAATATTGAATCAATTACAAAAATGAAAAATGTAATCATGATTTGATTATTGAATGGTGTAAATTTATTTATTTTACAACACAGAACACTAATCAACAATTTAACAAGAAATATGCTGTATAATACTATATGATGTTAACATAATTTTCAATTGAAATAAATCAAACCTTCGTGGCAATTGTAATATTTTATGTTTTAAGAATAGTAATATTTTTTTCTTTCTTTCACAAATAATCAGAAAGTCATAAACAGAGTTGGTACACCACAAAAACGATAAATGTGACAATAATAATTAACCACTTGTTGGTATCAGATAACAAAACACAAACTATTTGTCAATGAAAATAGCAGACGATAGAAATCAAGTGGGCGGGGTTTAAAAACTATTTATTATTTTAAAAATTTACTTAAAAATTTGTATTACTTACTATAACTAGTTTATAATTTCGTAAAGTAGAATTATTACAATTTACTGGCGTCATCAAACAACGAAAATATAAGAACAGTTCTTGAACAGAAATTAGTCAGACACAGGAGGCTGCCATGTTGGAACTGTGACGATGTCAACTAAAGAGGGGTTACTCTGAACTCTAGTGACAGTCACAGTCGTTCATAGTGAACTTCGATCTTTATTTGAAGAGGACATGGACAGCAAACACTTCTCTATATTTTTTTAAATAAATAATGAGCATGGACTGAGAAAATTAATAGTTTAAACAAACTAAATGTATAGACTATACGTACATAACGCGAATCAATGGACTGGAGATGTTGCAATGACTGTTTGGCAGCGATTTGACAAGATTCGATGCCATCGTATGTTTGTCTGTGACAGGATGACATCAGAGGGAAGAAAAGAAAAACTGCACTTTTTCACAAACGTGGTAGAAACCAGTCTTATATACTAAAAGGAAATCTCAAGATTTATCCATTTCATTGAACATTTTTGCCCCTATTGTATCGTTTTGTATGGTCTTTTCTTGGTAGCAAGCTGCAACCAAACTGTTTCTTTTATTTTTTAAATAAATGTCCCCTATATTCAGCTTTTCGCAGTCAAAGTACTTGTCGTCTATTCATTCTTCTATGTATCAAACAAAGTAATCTGAACAGAGGAATATAAAAACATCTGGGAAAGTAGTGATAAATAGATGATCCAAGCATTCCCTAACGACATAAGCGAGTCGCGCCAAGTGATTTTAACGACAAAAACCTACCTAAATTGGTTGCATTACTTCCTGTGATGTACAGTATTAATTTACACACGCTGATAAAGGTTTGCTCACCTTCAGAGAATACCATGTTATTTTCTATCATACAAGCGGTCTGTGTTTGTATGATCATGTCGACCATGTGATAACAAAAGCTCGCAAACTACAAGCCGCCATGAAGATAATGACAGCTGCCAACATTGAGCAGAGGCTGCTTACAATTCTGTTCCAGTGACTAGTCCTCGCACCAATTGAGAACCCCCTGACAAGTATCACTGTTAGTACGACGCAGATCGATAGGCTAGAGAAATTACAAAAGGATGTGATGGGCATTATCTTGGGGTGTACGAGAGACATCCCCTGAGTAGGAATGAGGTACCTTCTTGATGTTCCAACCAAGAATAACATGAGCAAGATCGAGAGGGCATGAGCAGCATACCTGAAGAGAAGTGTACAAAATGAACATATATTGCACATTATTAGAACCAAGATCGCGTGTTAAGACGCCAGTTCAAGTCTCGTACTTTACCTTTACCTTTATTAGAACCAAGTGCTCAACACAGGGGAAGGTGACAGGCTAAAAAGGGGCAAAGTATAGGTGCATCGCACAGAAATGTCATCAAACAGGTCTGTGAGTTTACTAATATCAGCACTGGCGAGTGGTGTATACCGGCGTCTACTTCATTCAATGGCACATTCTCATATATTGTCACACTCGACAGGAAATGCGGTGAGCAGAATCCTGTCGTGGTCGATGCGGGGGTCAACGCCCTCATCAGGGACAAACGCCAATGAGGTAGATGTATTCATCCATACCGACTGATCGGTAATACGACACAAAAGTAGTGCAAGGGTATTTACAGAACGCTCTACACGCAGAACAGTTAAAGAAAACAGCGATGCGTACGTTATGTCCAAGAGTAGCCTGACGAAGGAGATGGCGGCATTGACCAGGACATGCATCTGTTTGGAGTCACAAGACTACACCCACGCCTGCATACTAAGTGATTCGATGAGCAGGATAAGAAACGTGCAGGCGGACTCTGTACGTAGGCAATGGGTAGAGTTGTTGCAGAAGTCAACAATACGTAAAGTCGCCTTTGTCTAAGTCCCTGGACACGCGGGAGTACGCGCAAATGAAAGATCGGACAGGTAGCTTGCTGTGCTGCCGTCAAACAACCAATGGATCAGGCAGGCGTCATCGATGTTCTTCAAGATGCGGGAAGAACACAAGACTTCGACAACCATGAGTCCACATCACTCTTTCGAATGAAAGAGATGAGAGTAAAGATAGGCACATCCAGAAACGAGAGACTTAATGGGTGCATAATATGACTTACTAACAAACATAGAACTGGAGTCATCAGTCGATGAACGTTGCGGGACATGCTGAGGAAGGGATCTGAACACATGTGGACATGTTCGGAGTGCAATGTTGATAATCCACTCAATAACAAGTGGAGAAGGAAGCACAGCTTGAAATAGACTCAAACTAAGGTTAAACGGCGGCACGGAAGAACTTATACAACAGCAAGTCTCTTCTTCTTCTGCCATTTTAGCTCCCAGTGGAGCATAGGTCGGCCATTCTTTTAAGATCATTCCATGTCTTCCCCATCATCTTCATCTCTGCTTCTGTCTGTATTCTCCAAGAATTCCTTGGTCTTAATCTTTGTCTTTTTCCCTGGGAATTCCAAAAAAGGGCCTGTTGTGTAGTACTCTCAGTTGGCTTCCGTAGTGTGTGTCCTATACAGCGCCATCGTCCAAACAACAGTAAGTGGCAATGTTATATTGTTAGTCGACGGATCATCCTCATTGCACATCGAACAAATTCATAAGTGCTCTGATCATTTCTTAAGTACTTCCCTTTTCGTATATATATATTTTTTAAAAAGTAAAGAGCCCCGTCACGCCAAGTAGCGTATAGGAATATGGTGTTAGTGATCATAAATGTTATAGACCTTCAGCACATTATTTTTTTGGGGTAATGTGTTCGGTATTACGCCCGTGTCGCTTTACTTTCCCAGAAACAATCTGGTACCCATTTAAGGCTGGGTAAACACGGAAGCCGTCGATCAGGATCGAACCCTATCTCTTGTCCTTTGTAATCCAGTTCACTAACCACTGAGCTAATACGGCTCCCCCTTATCGTGTAGCTACTGAAAAACCGCAGTTCTGTGTCGATTAACCAGTCTTCTATGGCTCCCAGTATAACGTTTTTGTCTGACATCACCTCGTTTGGTGTGATGATCTTGTAATTTATTCAAGGTTGTAGAGACTCACACTCGTGGCTTGTTCTACTTTCCGAATGTCCTCCCAGTCCATCGCTCGTTGACTCTCCATAACTGCTAACAAAGCAAATCTGTCTGCTCCTACATTCCCCCTTACACGCGAATGTCCTGGCACAAAAATGAAGCGTATTTTCGTCAGCCATGGCCATATTTAAGGACTACAATCGGTGCTGAAAACTCCCTTTTGATTTTATGAGTATATTCATTAAATCGCTAAAAAAAAAGCAAGGGAACCGCGATAGCTCAGTGGTTAGTGAACTGGACTACAAAGGACAAGAGGTAGGGTTCGATCCCAACCGACGGCTTCCGGTTCACCCAGACTTTAATGGATTTTTTTTCCTGAGAAAGTAAAGCGGCACGGGCGTAATACCGACCACATTACCCCAAAAATCATGTTCCGACAGTTTGTAAAATGTATGGTTACTAACACCATATTCCCTATACGCCACTTGGCGTGACGGGGGTACTTTACTTTTTTTTTTTTTTTTTTACTAAAAAACAAATGTGGGTATAAGTTTGTATCTCAAGCCAAACTATTGGCTTAATTACTGTCACGATCTGCTCATTTGCTTTCACATCTTCTGAGTTTTATTTTTTTCTGCGTTATTTTCTGAGTTCATTTCATAATGAGATGGGCATCAAGCATTCCTGTGGCACTCGCAGCCACTCTTCACCAGGTTCAATGTCTTCTAATGAACAAACCCTCTTTTTCTCTCGTTTTAACCTACTGTCTTTCTTACTCCTGATTTGACTGTGTAGTTGATGTGTGCTAGCGCTGAATAGAAAGTGGACATGTTCTCGACACAATTGTCCTAACTTTCATAGCGGCCAATTGTCCGTAACGGTAGGTGGCCGGCCGCCACTGCCTTGGCCGGGTGTTTATAGTAAGGGCTATGTAGACAACACATAGATAGATGTGTCGTTTACGTATCCAAGAATGATACGATGAGACTCGTCGTGTATCCTTTCTTATCTTTCTGTTTGTGTACAGCTAAGATTCAGTATAGTCAGAGCATACTCATCACATAGAATCAATCCCTTTAAGAGATAACAGGGTAACAATGTGGTCGAATCAATTCAGGGGAAGAGGTATGTTTACATCACTTGGAAAAAATGACAATCAAAAACAGAAAAAAACAAAGAACAATATATGGTCCTAAGCAGGATCGAACCCGTCTCCTTGGCACAGCGCCTTGCCACAAAAAGCCAAACGCTAGGGAACACTGCCAACTCGGCTAACTAGGATTCAAGGCGCTGTGCCAAGGAGTACGGGTTCGATCCTGCTTAAGACCATATATTGTTCTTTGTTTTTTTTTCTGTTGTTGATTTTTTGTCATGTTTTTCCAAGTGCTGTAAACATATTTCTTCCTCTGAAATGATTCGCTGATTATCGCCTCGGAAGTTTCCCTCTATAATAATATTCATTTATTATTATTTATCTCCTAGCAATGCGTTCTCTCGATTTCAAGATGGCGACGACTGCTCGTTTTTTGTAACTGCCCCTACATTTGCACGGCGAACAGTTAATTTATTATATAAGGTGATAATTGGATAAATAAAACAATTACACATTTACTTTTGTAAAAACTAGAAGCATACATTTGTATCGTCATCGACACGTGAAGTTATAAGAGTAAGTCAAGACAAACGTTTTAAGTAAGCTACGCGCACAATACTTGAGCCATCTACCAATCTAGATGTAGTCAGGCAACGAAGTGAAGTATTTAAGACATGAAGTACGGATCACAAATAACCTGGATACCATGATTTGATAAAATAATTGTTGTGAATTGGCAGAAGTTTGCAATTCCAGAAGTTGTAGTAACGAGAGAGAGAGAGAGAGAGGAGAGAGAAGCGAGAGTGAGCGAGAGAGCGAGAGGGGGGGGGGGGGGGGGAGAGAAATAAGAGATCTAGATAATATTTCTGTTTAATTAAATAATTATAGAATTAGATTGAAGAGTGAAACTACAGACCAGTAGCAGTTTTAGATAGAAGCCTAGCCTACTTGTCCACTTGTTATCACAATACACTACGTCGTACCATTGGACCTATAAGGAAATTCCACGTCTTTTTCCAAGTCTCTGTGATGGGATTTTTATCTATTAAAAATAACAAAATATTTTAAATTAAAAACCGTGCTTGCTTATGATCGTAAGCTTAAATGTAGAGAGAAGATAGTTCCAGAACTAAATTTTCATTAATGTACGGACACAAACATAGGACTACACAAACATGAGACAAACTCATAGAAACGTGGGTGTCGGGGGGGGGGGGGGGGGGGGAGTGCTACACGCCGAACAGTGATGTGTTGACAGACGCTGTGGCTCGTCATCGCTGTGGCACTAGGCGCGATGACCAGTACTGCAACGCTGGCCTGTGCTGTAAAACTGGACCACCATTAGCATGGTAGTTAGCGTGTGGCTTATTGGTACAATTGTCCTGGCTCAGTCTAAACCTGACTACGCTCAACAATCCACATTAAGAAAAGAATGGGTAGCTGATGGTTGGCTATCATTGGAGGGGGGATATTAACCGTAGGAAGTGACAGCAGTCCACCCTTCCAAACATCCAAATGCTGGAGCCTAGTACTATAAGTTTAATGGGTCACTACGCTACGGTAATATTGTTCCTGGAGTGCCGTTTTGAACAATTAAATTATTTAAACTCATTGAGATGCCAACACCCAAAATTATGTTCAAGATGTATTCAAAGCACCAAGAAATAATCAAAATTTTAGAAAGCATAAACGTAGACAGCAAAGATCTTAGAATAATAAAGAACATGTACTGGCAACAAACAGCGGCCATAAGAACTGGAAACCAATTGGGAATGTTTCAAGAAATAAAACAAGGTTGTGTGCTGTCACCAGATTTGTTTAATATTTATAGTGAGATTATTTTAAGATCCATAAGGGGCATGTCTGGAATAACAGTTGGAGGTCATAATATAAATAATCTAAGGTATGCTGATGATAGTCTTAATCGCTAAGAGTGAAAATGAGTTACAAGAAATGTTGGACATTATAGTGAAAGAAAGCAAAAATAAAGGACTCAGCGTTAATAGCAAAAAGACAGAGGTAATGGTAACAACAAAGAAAAAGACATCACCTTAGTGCAAAATAAAAAACATGTGGAACAATATTAAAACAGGTAAATGAATTTAAATATTTGGAAACTGTGTTAACCTCAGACGGAAGATGTGCAAAAGAGGTGAGATGCTGAATGGCTCAGGCAAAAGCAACTTTCCAAAAATGAGGAAGATACTATGCAATCCATTTTTGACAATAGAAACAAGAAAAAGAGTTCTTAAATGTTACGTAGAGCCAGTCTTAACATATGGATGCGAATCATGGACAATCGATAAGAAAATCACTGAGGTCTGTAGAAATGTGGTTTTACAGAAGAATGTTGAGAATACCATGGGCGGCTAAGAAGAGTAATGAAGATGTTCTGAGAGAGGTCAAAGCAAAAAGAGAGCTAATTTCCAATATTTTTAGGATGAAACAATCATCATTTTTTGGGCCATGTAATGAGAAGAGAACAACTGGAATATATTGTAACAACTGGAAAAATTGAGGGACGAAGAGATAGAGGGAAGCAAAGAGAAAAAATAACAGACAGCTTAAAAGAATGGCTTGGCAGAAGGTCAACAACAGAAATGATAAATAGCTGCCGAGATCGAAAGTTGTGGAAAGACATGATCACCTACGCCAGCAGGACCGGTACTTGATGATGATGATCATGATGTTTATGATGATGATGATGATGTTTCCAAAGACAAATTTATGTTGTAAATTGATAATTTTATTTTATCATATAAAAGTTTGGAGCCGCAATAGCTCAGTGGTTAGTGAACTGGACTACAAAGGACTAGAGTTGGGTTCGATCCTGATCGACGGCTTCCAGGTTCACCCAGCCATAAATGGGTACAGGATTTTTTTTCTGCGAAAGTAAAGCGACACGGGCGTAATACCGACTACATAACCTCGAAAATCTATATAAATTATGGCCACTAACACCATAGTCTCTATGCGCCACTTGGCGTGACGGGGCTCTTTACTTGTATTTAAAAAGTGAATACAGTGATTGTTGTTGTGAACACAGTCAACAAGAGTCAACAAGACTTTTGTCATGAGTGACTCATAGAGTGCGGCGGGTGGTAATGGCTTTGCATGTATTTTTACTGTTGAAGTTGAAGTTCGTCTAGTTCCAGGCTATGCTGGAAAACTGTGACTTTTTCTGCCTAGAGGTACAACAATACCAGGTCTTACTGTATCAGTAAGATCCACCACTATAGATTACAATGCAATCCTGGTTTTGATGTAAGCTCTACAAGGGAGGACTGACGGGAAGGTCGATAATAGGTCTCAGTCACTTGATGGGCCGCCGACCCTGCTGAATGTCGCAGGCTCTTGAGCTACCTCTCACTGCTGTGGTCGATGAAGAATTGTTAAAGTTCATCCATGTATTCGAATGAAGCACCCTTGGCTTCATTGTATGAGGACAAAGCATTCCCTACACACTAGTGTGTGATGATAGATCAGTTAACATTCACTAACGTGTCGTGCTATGACAGATCGGTTAACATTCACTAAATTGTCGTGTGTTGACAGATCGGTTAAAATTCATTGATTTGTCGTGTGCTGACAGATCGGTTAACATTCATTAACCTATCATGTGTTGACAGATCGGTTAACATTCATTAACCTGTCATGTGTTGACAGATCGGTTAACATTCATTAACTTGTCATGTGTTGACAGATCGGTTAACATTCATTAACTTGTCGTGTGTTGACAGATCGGTTAAAATTCATTGATTTGTCGTGTGCTGACAGATCGGTTAACATTCATTAACCTGTCATGTGTTGACAGATCGGTTAACATTAATTAACCTGTCATGTGTTGACAGATCGGTTAACATTCATTAACTTGTCATGTGTTGACAGACCGGTTAACATTCATTAACCTGTCATGTGTTGACAGATCGGTTAACATTCATTAACTTGTCATGTGTTGACAGACCGGTTAACATTCACTAACTTGTCGTGTGTTTTGACAGATCGGTTAACATTCATTAACTTGTCGTGTGTTTTGACAAACCGGTTAACATTCACCAACTTGTGTATTTTGACAGATCGGTTAGCATTCATTAACTTGTCGTGTTTTGACAGATCGGTTAACATTCATTAACTTGTCGTGTGTTTTAAAAGATCGGTTAACATTCACCAACTTGTGTGTTTTCACAGACCAGTTAACATTCACCAACTTGTCATGTGTTTTCACAGACCAGTTAACATTCACCAACTTGTGTGTTTTGACAGATCGGTTAACATTCACCAACTTGTCATGTGTTTTGACAGACCGGTTAACATTCACCAACTTGTCGTGTGTTTTGACAGATCGGTTAACATTCACCAACTTGTCGTGTGTTTTGACAGACCGGTTAACATTCACCAACTTGTCATGTGTTTTGACAGATCGGTTAACATTCACCAACTTGTCGTTTGTTTTGACAGATCGGTTAACATTCAAAAACTTGTTGCATGAAGATATTGCCTTCACTAGTGATTACTATCTCGGGTTCGAGTTTCCGCAGGATCTATAATTATGCGATTAATTGCGCGCTGTTCACTTTTGTGTCCCATTTAATGCGGCCATTCTTTTCCAAGAGCTTGCCGTGTCGAATTGCCACGGTGGTAATCTCTTTTAATTAACAAGGCTGATCACTTTTCAAAAGCACTCTAAATTAAGATGAAAATGTTTATATTTAATCGTCAGATCGCCATTGTAGTAATAATACATCGTAGGGGCCAGTTTGTTGATAATGCTTTAAGTGTTGGGTTTAAGGTAATCGCCTCACGAACTAAAATCCATCGATCATAATGAACCTCGATTTGAAGTTAGGCAATAACAAGTGCCTAGTCTTATCTAACACTGACAATAAAACATAGACATGTTAGCTTTACATCTGGCAAAGTCTGTAGAGAATTAGGAACTGAATTTTGCGTGTTAATCCGTTTTCCCTGGCAGTCGTATGCACAGGTGTCCCTCGCCGCACAGGCAGATAAAACCTTGTTTTCGGAGGTGCTCACATTTTTTTCCGTCGATGTACAATTGACGTTTCAAGCCGGGCCTCACTGCTGTGACCAGGGGTGGTTGCCGCAGAGAGAAATCACAAATAAAAATACCAAATGGTACAGCCTAGATTTTAACTCACAACCTCTGTCTTGAGACCGGCGTCTTGCCTCCAGACCAACCAGTCACCGAAACATAGGCATTGTGTCAAAACGGGGCATGAAAAATGTTACAATTAAGAATAGTACGTTGTGTGAAGTTACCCTGAGCTAGGAATATCTAGCTTCTTTTAAATTGTTGTATAATATATACATTAAATTATTAGTTGTGGTTATGAAAGGTCCCGGTATCACTCAAACGAATTAAAATCCATAATTGCTCAACCGCCCGTGCAAGAGGAATCATCCAAAATAATATCTCATCTCTCAAACAAAGAAAGGTAGCTGCAGTCCTCATCAGAGCAGTCTCAGCAAACGCCAAAAGACATATGGCGAAGCCGCGCAGAAAGTGGACACAGCAATCTGTTCCCCGTCATACGATATCATTATTCATCGTAAGCAATCTGAATATCAAAGCACGATCAAAACGGATGAAATACACAGCTCACGGTGTGCACAGAGCAATTAACTCAGTAGATCCAGCAGTAAACCGGACTTGGAATATGAGGAAACTGCAACAAGGAACACTTTTCAGACACATCCTTTAAAAGTTCCTGCCGCCTATCCGCCATATTGACTGGTATTCCAAGTATGTGTTGTCTCGAGCTATCTGTGTTTTGAATGCGAATACAGACATAAGAGTACAACTGCTGTCACCTCTCATTCATTCATTGGGTGCCATCTCCACATCGAAGGTTGGATGCCATGGAGCGCCATTTTACTATGTCTCTTGTCTGATGGTGCGCTTCGTTATAGATCTACCTGTGCACCTTTTGATATTGTCAGTCCACTTTAGTCTAGGTCTACATCTGACTCGTCCACCTGGTACCTTCCCTTACAAGATGTCTTCTAGACATTGTGTCTCTTCACATGTCCAACAAAATTCAGTTGTCTTTTTTAAATTGTGTTAAGTACTTCTTTTTATTCCATTTTCAGCTAATTCAGAACTTCAGTGTCTGTCTTCTTTTCCTTCCATCCAATTCTCCTCTTTTTTCTTTAGATCCACATTTAAAAGGCGTAAGTTTCCTGCTCTGTTTTCTTATTGAATGCCACATATAAAAAATTACTTTTCGATGCGCCATCCTGTGACGTAGAGTGCGCTGCAATCGTCCCAGGGAAAGCAAACCTTATGTACTCGAACTAATCCAGTGATGCATCCTAGCACCAAGCTTGTTCAATCTATACACTAAGCAAATATTTAAAAACATCATAGAGATGCTAGGCACAAACGTTAATGGGAAAATAATCAATAACCTAAGACATGCTGATGATACTGTATTACTAGCAAAATCCTAAAAATCTACAATTACTTAATGAAATGAACACGACAAGCAAAAAAAATATAGGTTAGATATGAATATCAAAAAGACTAAAACAATGATTATAAACGAAGATAACACTCAAAACCTACAAGTGAATATCAAAGCTGAAGGAATAAACATGGGGGCAGTTCAGTGCTAAAACTACATTGAACATACTGTAACCAGTTATGGAAAAATGTACAACTGAAATAAACAATATAATAGGAATGGCAAAACGTAATTTTAATGCCATGAAAAATATACTATCAAAACAAATAGCACCAGGGATAAAACCTCCCTCTATAATAATATTCACTTATTATTTGTCTCCAGTCTAAACCACTGGTAACTGCTATTCGTGCTGTTTCGACCTATAACTGTTTGTCTGCAATGCAAGTATTCAGCCCTACACTATCCGGGAGATACTTGTGTTAATGGGAAAATACATATATACAATTTATTCCCGAGTTGTGATCGTAACTCTGTGCTATAGTCATGAGTACACTTGCGTGAAAGACATCGCTAATGATAGCTACTTTTTTTTTCTACTTTTTTAAAAATTAGATAGTTGAGTTGGCCGTGCGCTCTTAGCTTTTGGTTTCTCGTGGCAAGGCGCTGTGCTAATGAGTACGGGTTCGATCCTGCTCCGGACAATATATTTTTCTTTGTTTTTTTTTTCTGTTGTTTATTATTTGTGATTTTTTCCGAGTGCTGTAAACACACTCCCTCATCTGGAATGATTAGCTGATCTATCGCCTCGGAGATTTCTCCGTTATAGGCCAGGCAGATTAAGTCACGCGGCCCACCAGGTTGATCACGTGAGCTCAATAATATTATTTATATCAAGAAACACTACTCTCTTAAACGAGGTACACCGTGCGCATTATGTTATGTTAATAGTTACTCCCCTTGTTCTATTGATCCCTGTTGTTGATGTTCAATTCTATATATAGTTATATTATATATATAGTTGCTTTTCTTCATTCGTCTGCCAACTACACTTCATCGTCTACCCTTCAGTGACGCGTCGCCATTACAACAAATTACAGTACTTTGCGCCTTTCGGCTCAAAACACCAAACCTATGTGAGGAGTCTTTTTTTTTTAAAGTTGACTTCCGTATTTGATTCCTACTAGTTAGGCCAGGCTGATTTGGTTGCTTTCAGTCTCACCACAATCA
Organism: Megaustenia siamemsis; assembly: GCA_032433765.1. Classification (NCBI taxonomy): domain Eukaryota; kingdom Metazoa; phylum Mollusca; class Gastropoda; order Stylommatophora; family Ariophantidae; genus Megaustenia; species Megaustenia siamemsis. The sequence goes on from JAVIAB010000125.1 coordinate 34,399,669, forward strand.
AGGAAGTGTATTAGGATGTTGGTCAGTCCCGGCTCACTGATTCTGACACTCAACTATGCGTCATTGAACGCTTCCAGGCATGTGCTATTAGGAGAAATGAAAAAAAAAATAGATACAGAAAAAAATAGGAAAAAAAACGATATGGTTAAAGCTTCACTTATCAAGTTAACAACAAAAACCAGAACGACGTTTCGGCTCAATAGGCCTTCAGCAGGAACAAACACAACACACACACACACACACACACACACACACACACAACATGTATTTAAAATAATATAAATACTTCTTTGACCTGTTAAGAAGTGGGAGATCTGGATAGAGACAGAGATTCGCTCCGATGGGCTGTGATAAGTGCATCTTTCAGCAAAGGACATACAGCCAGATTTCCGATTTGCGATTTGTGGGCATGTCTAAGGTACATCGAATTATTTCTGCGGACTTCTTGGTAATAGAGAGAGAGGGGGGTATTTTCTTAATTCTGTTGCCAGAACCAATTTTCAGCCAATCAATGAAGTCTCTTGGAATACGCTCGCACCACACTCACTTGATACACGGTTATCTTGAACGGAAGTGACGTTACGTTTTGTACCAACCAATGAAATATAATTATTAACTATAGTGCACTTACATATTTGACATTGTGTCATAGTTACGTAACTGAAAAGTCTCGGCTCATTTTACAGATCAGATTGATATGTTCCGTCTTATGAAGCTGGAGTTAATTGTCTTGTACACTCGAAACCTGCCCGCAATAGACGAGAAGACCTTATTTTGGAGCTGTTTTATTCAGTCCTTCATGGCACTCGACTATTTAGTGAATAATATTTTTCTGCTGACTGTTGAATTAGTTGTGTTCAACAGCCTGTTCAGGACGTAGAAGAATTCGATAAGGCATTGAAACCAAAAGGAAGCAAACAGTACAAACTATAAACAAACAAGCAGCACTAATCCTGAAATGTCCAAATGTTCATAAGTAAACAAAATACTGAAGCCTCTGAAATATGGATTTATAGAAGAATAGGTATAATCGGATGGAAAGAAAAGAAAAGAAACGTTAAAGTCTTAAAACAACTAAAAATTAAAAGAGAGCTACTAAATACAATTCAAACAGGACAAATTAGATTTTTTGTTAATAGACACAGCAGCCTACTAAATGTAATATTGGAAGGAAAAATACAAGGTAAAACAGGCTAAGGCAGACCAAGATTAACATGGACGAGTAAAATCAAAAGATGGACATGTTAGCCTATGACAACCTGCATCATCAAAGAATGAGACAGAACAGAATGGCGCTACATGGTAGCCAATCTTCAATGTGAAGACGGGACTCAATGATGATGAACCAAAATATTAATACATTATGCTGCTAACTAATGCCAGGCATAAGCTACAACTTGAAAAAACTCAAGCGTAAATTCACATCATGCGTCATGAGATGCATATGAAATGTTTCAAACAAAACAAGTAACGATAATATTGAATGGAAATAACTTAATTTTTAAAAAAAGTATTTCTTTGGTCTGTGAAAGTGCCCTTATATTTTTTGTTGTTGTCCAGGATTCATATCCATATATAGAGACCGAATCCACAAAACGACAAGGAACTATTTTGTTTCCTTATTTCCGTTGTCAAAAACGAGGTGCATAAAATATTATTTTTCATTATTTTGAATACTGCTCTTGCTACAGCTATGTAATACCTCACCTCTTGCGTACATCTACAATGTGAATTTAAAATATTTCCTTGTATTAGAATTAATTAACCTGTTTTAATACCGTTCCATGGGTAGACGACCGCTCATGTGCCAAGGATCAAATTGTAATAAAAATGTGAAGACACCAGGACCGGAGAGAGAGAGAGAGAGAGAGAGAGAGAGAGAGAGAGAGATTTGCCGGTTATCATCATTGCGCTTCGAACATGTCCATAGATGCTCATCCCTCCTCCGTAAGTCCAGCTGAGTCCAGCGAGAGACGACTCAGCGCTGTATTGACTGATACGTCCTCTTATACGCCTTCTAAATCTCTTGTTTCTGGGTGTAGCCATCTTTACTCCCATCTCATTCATCCGAGAGAGGGAGCCGCGATAGCTCAGTGGTTAGTAAACTGGACTACAAAGGACAAGAGGTAGGGTTTCGGTCCCAACTAACGGCTCCGGGTTCACCTAGCCTTTAATGGGTACCGGATTGGAAAGTAAAGCGGCACGGGCGTGATACCGACCACATTACCCCAAAAAATCATGTGCCGAAGGTCTGTAAAATTTATGGTCACTAACACCCTATTCCCTATACGCCACTTGGCGTGACGAGAGCACTTTACTTTTTACATACGTCCGAGACACGTGGACTCATGTTTGTCGACGTTCTGTGCCCTTTCTGCATCTGGATGGGTATTAATAACGCTCTCCTGATCCATTGGACAACCTTCTTCGACAACATCACAGCAAGCCAACCTGTCCGCTCATTCATTGCCCCGTACTCCCGCATGTCCAGGGACATAAACAAAGGTGACCCCACGCATCTTTGGCAATGACTTAGCCTACTCACAGAGCCCGCTTCCACTTTTCTTATCATGCTCGTCGAATCACTCAGTTTACAACCGTGTGTGTTGTCTTCTTAATGCAACCACACGAATGTCCTGGTCACTGCCATCACATCCATCACCATGCTATTCGTGGTCATGCTGGCACACATCACTGTCTAATTTTGATTTTTATGTCTGGAAAGCGTGCTGTAAATGCTCATGCACTCCTTTTGTGCCGTATTACGAATCCGTTTGTATAGCTGAATTCATCTTCCTCGTCGATGTTGTCCCAGATGAGGGCGTTGATCTCGACGTTGACCATGACTGGATTCTGCTTCATGCATTTCCTGTTGAGTGTGACAATGTATTGGAATGTACCAGTAGTATATGTGGCTGTGACCCACCCTAAAAGTGCACGCACATGCACCGAAAGACAATAGATTTGGCACCGACTTTGCACCAAACATGCACCAAAACCGTGCAAAAAAAAAAAAAAAAAAAAAAAAAATTTTTTCGAATTCGCGATTTTTTCGAACTTCATTATTTTTTTGGGGGGAATTTTTTTTTGGGGTTCGTCAGTTTGTCGAAACGGTCAACTGTGTCTGAGAGCTTAACGCAGGTAAATTCAAAAGATCGTGTGCTAATCTTCCGGTGATCCCCTCTCGCGGTGTGGCGTGACGGTCGTGCGGCTCTCGCGGTGTGCGTGAAAGAGTATTTTAAAAGAGTATATTTGTGAAAGTAAAAATTCAGAATTATTTAAAAAATATGTATTTGTGAAAGTAAACTCAGAATTATTAAAAATAAGAAATAAAAAAAAATAAAAAAAACAGTCTCCCTTCAGGATTCGAACACGGGTCTACTACGTGACAGGAGGCGACATGTAAAAAAAAATGCTGACAAGCAATGACGTTGAAGGTTAGTTTGTCGAACGGTGTACTGTATCTGAGAGATTAACGCAGGTAAATTCAAAAGATCGTGACGGCTTATTGTCCGGTGATCGGGCGTCTCTCGCTGTGTGTTAGATGAAAATATTTGTGAAAGAGTATTTTAAAAGAGTATATTTGTGAAAGTAAAAATTCAGAATTATTTTAAAAATATGTATTTGTGAAAGTAAACTCAGAATTATTAAAAATAAAAAATAAAAAAAAAAAAAAAAAAAACAGTCTCCCTTCAGGATTCGAACACGGGTCTCCTACGTGACAGGGCGACGTGTAAAAAAAAAAATGCTGACAAGCAATTATTAGTATCGTTAGCGTCATGTACCAGATTATAGCGATTTCTCTCTATTGCATATCCAAGCTAACTCAAGTCAAATAAAAATCATCATCATGTGCCTCAACACTAGCCCTTCCAACACCAGCATCAACCCTTCATGTCCTATCATCATCATCATACCACACAAAGTTTAAAACCGATTATTATTCGCCGGCGGTGGGCATGTGCGGTGGAGGGGCGGGTAATAGGCAACAGGAGGCGACATGTAAAAAAAAAATGCTGACAAGCAATGACGTTGAAGGTTAGGTTGTCAAACGGTCAACTGTGTCTGAGAGATTAACGCAGGTAAATTCAAAAGATCGGGGCGTCAAACAGTCCGGCTCAGGATATTTCCGTTAGCCAACTCAGGTAAAACCCCGATTGAAAAGAAAACGGACTTATGTTAAAAATAATAAAATAAAAGTGGTCGTGTGTGTTATCGCTACCAACATCATCATGTGTCGTGTAGTAAGGTGTGCTAATATTAAATAGTGACGCTCGCTCTTTCTCATTCAATGTAAAGCAAAACAAAATTCTATATTTCACAACTTTATTAATACATCATATATATTACTGTCCGGTTGTTGATAATTTTCATGTGCCACCCTCAACACCATCACCCCTTCATGTCCTATCATCATCAAGCCACACAAAGTATAAACCCCTTCATGGCCTATCATCATTATGTGCCACCCTCAACATCAACCTTCATATCCCATCATCATCTTGTGCCCTATCATTAAATAGTGACTCTCTCTCTCTCTCTCTCTCTCTCTCTATCGCATATCCAAGCTAACTCAAGTCAAATAAAAATCATCACCAAGCCACACAAATTGACACATCATCACCATGTGCCACCCTCAACACTATCATCATGCGCCACCCTCAACACCAGCCCTTCATGTCCTATCATCATCATGTGCCACCCTCAACACCATCATCCCTTCATGTCCTATCATCATCATGTGCCACCCTCAACACTAGCATCATGTGCCACCCTCAACACTACCATCATGTGCCTCAACACTATCATCATGTGCCTCAACACTATCATCATGTGCCACCCTCATCATCAACCTTCATATCATCATCTTGTGCCTCAACATCACCCTTCATGTCCTATCATCATCATGTGCCACCCTCAACACCATCATCCCTTCATGTCCTATCATCATCATGTGCCACCCTCAACACCATCATCAGCCCTTCAGGTCCTATCATCAAACCACACAAAGTATCAACCAGCGAAATCTCTCTCTCTCTCTCTCTCTCTCTCTCTCTCTCTGTCTCTCTCACATTCATGGTAAACCAAAACAAAATAAATCACTAAGATTTTTACCACCATAACACACAAATTTAGGGTCATATTTAAAAAAGTCGACTTAAAACCATACAAATCTACTCCCATACTCATAAAAGTTAGACACATCAAACAGATAATTACTTCCAAACTCCAAAAAAGTTAGACCAAATCACGCCTCGATCGTTCTCTAACATTGCCTCGATCGTTCTTTAACATTGCCTCCAGCGTTCTTTAACATTGCCTCCAGCGTTCTCTAACATTGCCTCAATCGTTCTATAACATTGCCTCCAGCGTTCTGTAACATTGCCTCGATCGTTCTTTAACATTACCTCGAGCGTTCTCTAACATTGCCTCGATCGTTCTTTAACATTGCCTCCAGCGTTCTCTAACATTCCCTTGCTCGTTCTCTAACATTTTCATTAGTTGGAGTCTTTGTGTTGCCTTCTTAGTGAGATTCTCTACGTGTTTTCTTCAGGCTCAATTGTCAGTCTAGTTGTATTCCTAAAAAATCTACTTCCATACTGATACTAGTTAGACACATCGATCAGATAGTTACATCCAAATCGCAAACATTTTACCCCCAGAACACAAAAATTTAGGGTCATACTAAAAAAGTCGACCTAAAAATCCAAAAAGCTACTCACATAGTCATACTAGTTAGACACAACGAGCAGGAAGTTATATTCAAGGTCCAAAATATGGACCAAATCACTAAGATTTTACCACCATAACACACAAATTTAGGGTCATATTAAAAAAGTCGACCTTAAACCATACAAATCTACTCCCATACTCATAAAAGTTAGACACATCAAACAGATAATTACTTCCAAACTCCAAAAAAGTTAGACCAAATCACGCCTCGATCGTTCTCTAACATTGCCTCGATCGTTCTTTAACATTGCCTCCAGCGTTCTCTAACATTGCCTCGATCGTTCTATAACATTGCCTCCAGCGTTCTGTAACATTGCCTCCAGCGTTCTCTAACATTGCCTCGATCGTTCTATAACATTGCCTCCAGCGTTCTGTAACATTGCCTCCAGCGTTCTGTAACATTGCCTCGATCGTTCTTTAACATTACCTCGAGCGTTCTCTAACATTGCCTCGATCGTTCTTTAACATTGCCTCCAGCGTTCTCTAACATTCCCTTGCTCGTTCTCTAACATTTTCATTAGTTGGAATCTTTGTGTTGCCTTCTTAGTGAGATTCTCTACGTGTTTCTTCAGGCTCAATTGTCAGTCTAGTTGTATTCCTAAAAAATCTACTTCCATACTGATACTAGTTAGACACATCGATCAGATAGTTACATCCAATCGCAAAAATTTATCCCAGAACACAAAAATGTAGGGTCATACTCAAAAAGTCGACCTAAAAATCCCAAAAAGCTACTCACATAGTCGTAATAGTTAGACACAACGAATAGGAAGTTATATTCTAGGTCAAAATGTTAGACCAAATCACAACGAACCACGAACCACGAACCACAACCCATGAACCCTGGACTTAACGAACCACGAACCACAACCCCACGAACATGGACTTAACGAACCATCAACTAACGAACCATGGACTGGACTTAACAAAGACAGCGTCGAGGAGAGATATAATTTGCGGTCTCTTGCTCTTCTGTTCGCCTCTGCTGCTGGTATGTTTCCTAGCGCTTCTAATTGTACATCGACCCATCCTTTTTTCGTGGTCGACAATTGGGTCTGGTGTTCTCACAACATTTTGATGAAGGCTCGTTGTGTTTTGATCTGTCTGCCTGTCACCTAGCCAAACTATTTTATCTGTTGTTTCCTTATATATTCTATGATGGGGGCTATTCCTAGCTTTCTTCTCAGTTCTCTCATTTCTGAGCTTATCTCTCAGACTGTTTCATGTCATTCGTCTAACACATTTCATCTCTGAGATCACAAAAATTTAGGCACATACTCAAAAAGTCGACCTCAAAACCATAAAAATCTACTCCACATTCAGCTAAAAGTTACACCAAAACCGCACCAGATTTGCAACGTGCAAAAACATGCACAAGTTTGACACGCGAACCAGTTTGGCACAATGCACCAATAGACATCCCCATACCAAAAATTTACTTTGATAATCACATTTATAATTGTTACGCCCCTTGATAATCACTTTTATGATTGTTACGCCCCTTACGAAGGTGCATTGTGCCAAACTGGTTCGCGTGTCAAACTTGTGCATGTTTTTGCACGTTGCAAATCTGGTGCGGTTTTGTTGTAACTTTTAGCTGAATGTGGGAGTAGATTTTTATGGTTTTGAGGTCGACTTTTTGAGTATGTGCCTAAATTTTTGTGATCTCAGAGATGAATGTGTTAGACGAATGACATGAAACAGTCTGAGAGATAAGCTCAGAAATGAAGAACTGAGAAGAAAGCTAGGAATAGCCCCCATCATAGAATATATAAGGAAACAACAGATAAAATAGTTTGGCTAGGTGACAGGGCAGACAGATCAAAACACAACGAGCCTTCATCAAAATGTTGTGAGAACACCAGACCCAATTGTCGACCACGAAAAAGGATGGGTCGATGTACAATTAGAAGCGCTAGGAAACATACCAGCAGCAGAGGCGAACAGAAGAGCAAGAGACAGCAAATTATATCTCTCCTCGACGCTGTCTTTGTTAAGTCCAGTCCATGGTTCGTTAGTTGATGGTTCGTTAAGTCCATGGTTCGTGGGGTGTGGTTCGTGGTTCGTTAAGTCCAGGGTTCATGGGTTGTGGTTCGTGGTTCGTGGTTCGTTGTGATTTGGTCTAACATTTTTGACCTAGAATATAACTTCCTATTCGTTGTGTCTAACTATTACGACTATGTGAGTAGCTTTTTGGATTTTTAGGTCGACTTTTTGAGTATGACCCTAAATTTTTGTGTTCTGGGGTAAAATGTTTGCGATTTGGATGTAACTATCTGATCGATGTGTCTAACTAGTATCAGTATGGAAGTAGATTTTTTAGGAATACAACTAGACTGACAATTGAGCCTGAAGAAACACGTAGAGAATCTCACTAAGAAGGCAACACAAGACTCCAACTAATGAAAATGTTAGAGAACGAGCAAGGGAATGTTAGAGAACGCTGGAGGCAATGTTAAAGAACGATCGAGGCAATGTTAGAGAACGATCGAGGCGTGATTTGGTCTAACTTTTTGGAGTTTGGAAGTAATTATCTGTTTGATGTGTCTAACTTTTATGAGTATGGGAGTAGATTTGTATGGTTTTAAGGTCGACTTTTTTAATATGACCCTAAATTTGTGTGTTATGGTGGTAAAAATCTTAGTGATTTGGTCCAATATTTTGGACCTTGAATATAACTTCCTGCTCGTTGTGTCTAACTAGTATGACTATGTGAGTAGCTTTTGGGATTTTTAGGTCGACTTTTTTAGTATGACCCTAAATTTTTGTGTTCTGGGGGTAAAATGTTTGCGATTTGGATGTAACTATCTGATCGATGTGTCTAACTAGTATCAGTATGGAAGTAGATTTTTTAGGAATACAACTAGACTGACAATTGAGCCTGAAGAAACACGTAGAGAATCTCACTAAGAAGGCAACACAAAGACTCCAACTAATGAAAATGTTAGAGAACGAGCAAGGGAATGTTAGAGAACGCTGGAGGCAATGTTAAAGAACGATCGAGGCAATGTTAGAGAACGCTCGAGGTAATGTTAAAGAACGATCGAGGCAATGTTACAGAACGCTGGAGGCAATGTTATAGAACGATTGAGGCAATGTTAGAGAACGCTGGAGGCAATGTTAAAGAACGCTGGAGGCAATGTTAAGAACGATCGAGGCAATGTTAGAGAACGATCGAGGCGTGATTTGGTCTAACTTTTTTGGAGTTTGGAAGTAATTATCTGTTTGATGTGTCTAACTTTTATGAGTATGGGAGTAGATTTGTATGGTTTTAAGGTCGACTTTTTTTAATATGACCCTAAATTTGTGTGTTATGGTGGTAAAAATCTTAGTGATTATTTTGTTTTGGTTTACCATGAATGTGAGAGAGACAGAGAGAGAGAGAGAGAGAGAGAGAGAGAGAGAGAGAGAATTTCGCTGGTTGATACTTTGTGTGGTTTGATGATAGGACCTGAAGGGCTGATGATGGTGTTGAGGGTGGCACATGATGATGATAGGACATGAAGGGATGATGGTGTTGAGGGTGGCACATGATGATGATAGGACATGAAGGGTGATGTTGAGGCACAAGATGATGATATGAAGGTTGATGATGAGGGTGGCACATGATGATAGTGTTGAGGCACATGATGATAGTGTTGAGGCACATGATGGTAGTGTTGAGGGTGGCACATGATGCTAGTGTTGAGGGTGGCACATGATGATGATAGGACATGAAGGGATGATGGTGTTGAGGGTGGCACATGATGATGATAGGACATGAAGGGCTGGTGTTGAGGGTGGCGCATGATGATAGTGTTGAGGGTGGCACATGGTGATGATGTGTCAATTTGTGTGGCTTGGTGATGATTTTTATTTGACTTGAGTTAGCTTGGATATGCGATAGAGAGAGAGAGAGAGAGAGAGAGAGAGAGAGAGAGAGAGAGAGAGAGAGTCACTATTTAATGATAGGGCACAAGATGATGATGGGATATGAAGGTTGATGTTGAGGGTGGCACATAATGATGATAGGCCATGAAGGGGTTTATACTTTGTGTGGCTTGATGATGATAGGACATGAAGGGGTGATGGTGTTGAGGGTGGCACATGAAAATTATCAACAACCGGACAGTAATATATATGATGTATTAATAAAGTTGTGAAATGTAGAATTTTGTTTTGCTTTACATTGAATGAGAAAGAGCGAGCGTCACTATTTAATATTAGCACACCTTACTACACGACACATGATGATGTTGGTAGCGATAACACACACGACCATTTTATTTTATTATTTTTAACATAAGTCCGTTTTCTTTTCAATCGGGGTTTTACCTGAGTTGGCTAACGGAAATATCCTGAGCCGGACTGTTTGACGCCCCGATCTTTTGAATTTACCTGCGTTAATCTCTCAGACACAGTTGACCGTTTGACAACCTAACCTTCAACGTCATTGCTTGTCAGCATTTTTTTTTTACATGTCGCTTCCTGTTGCCTATTACCCGCCCCTCCACCGCACATGCCCACCGCCGGCGAATAATAATCGGTTTTAAACTTTGTGTGGTATGATGATGATGATAGGACATGAAGGGTTGATGCTGGTGTTGGAAGGGCTAGTGTTGAGGCACATGATGATGATTTTTATTTGACTTGAGTTAGCTTGGATATGCAATAGAGAGAAATCGCTATAATCTGGTACATGACGCTAACGATACTAATAATTGCTTGTCAGCATTTTTTTTTACACGTCGCCCTGTCACGTAGGAGACCCGTGTTCGAATCCTGAAGGGAGACTGTTTTTTTTTATTTTTTTTTTATTTTTTATTTTTAATAATTCTGAGTTTACTTTCACAAATACATATTTTTAAAATAATTCTGAATTTTTACTTTCACAAATATACTCTTTTAAAATACTCTTTCACAAATATTTTCATCTAACACACAGCGAGAGACGCCCGATCACCGGACAATAAGCCGTCACGATCTTTTGAATTTACCTGCGTTAATCTCTCAGATAAGTACACCGTTCGACAAACTAACCTTCAACGTCATTGCATGTCAGCATTTTTTTTTACATGTCGCCTCCTGTCACGTAGTAGACCCGTGTTCGAATCCTGAAGGGAGACTGTTTTTTTTATTTTTTTTTATTTCTTATTTTAATAATTCTGAGTTTACTTTCACAAATACATATTTTTTAAATAATTCTGAATTTTTACTTTCACAAATATACTCTTTTAAAATACTCTTTCACGCACACCGCGAGAGCCGCACGACCGTCACGCCACACCGCGAGAGGGGATCACCGGACGATTAGCACACGATCTTTTGAATTTACCTGCGTTAAGCTCTCAGACACAGTTGACCGTTTCGACAAACTGACGAACCCCAAAAAAAATTCCCCCCCCCCAAAAAAAAATAATGAAGTTCGAAAAAATCGCGAATTCGAAAATTTTTTTTTTTTTTTTTTTTTTTTTTTGCACGGTTTTGGTGCATGTTTGGTGCAAAGTCGGTGCCAAATCTATTGTCTTTCGGTGCATGTGCGTGCACTTTTAGGTGGGTTCACAGCCACATATACTACTTGTACCCCTTATAATGCAGACACCGGTATCCACTCCTTGTCAATGTTGATACTGGTAAACTCACAGAACTGTTTGATGACATCATCTGCGTGACTCACCCATGAATTGCTTTTTAACCCTGTCACTATTCCCTGTGTTGAGCTCTTGGTGCAATAGAGGCTCTTTATCTACACTTATCTTCAGGTAAGCTCGCGTCCTTCAGATCTTGATCCTTGTATTCATGATTTGAAAATCAAGAAGATACCTCATTGCTACACACGGAGTGTCTCACGTACACCCCAAGATAATGCGCATCGTTTCTATGTGTACTTTCTCTAGCCTGTCGATCTGCGGCGTTGTACTAAAGTGAGGCATACAAGAGCATGCTCCTTTGGTACGAGTACCAATCCCTGGAATAGAAATGTAAGTAGCCTCTGTTCAACTGGCGGCTAGTCCTTTTAGGCTTTTGTTATCATACGATCGACGTGGTTCTTCAAACACAGACTGCAATCAAACTTCACTTCGAGGTATGTCATTAACTTGTCGCTGGTCACATCGTCACTTCCATTCTTACCACCGTTGCTTCCGTTTTACCAGTACGGTTGTTTAGGGAGAATCTTGTCTATGATGCTTGATTAGGATTAATCAAGGCACCAGCGGCGAACGGTGAGTTCGAAACTTGAGGAGGCCTATACATGAGACCGAACTTTTATTTTGACCTTTAACCTGCCAATTTGCGACAAAAATGTCTGCTTTTTGCGCTATGTAATTCAGTTTCTTAAATTATTGCCCTAAATTAGCATAATTATAATTGCATGTTATTGTCTTAGTTACTTGCATTATAATTTACGGAAAAAAAACATGGTTTTGCTGTTTTTTAAAAAGTCTTACAGTTTTGTTCAGATTTTTTTTTCTATATAAGGACGCGGCGCAGTGATTCTTACATTAGGCACTTGATAATTTGCCCCGCCATCGGCACTACTTCTATCTGTTTGAATAAAAAGATAGAACTTCATCTGATTAGTTAAAAAAAAAAAAAAAAGTAAAGTACCCCCGTCACGCCAAGTGGCGTAGAAGGAAATATGGTGTTAGTGACCCTATATTTTACAGACCTTCAGCACATGATTTTGGGGTTATGTGGTCGGTATTACGCCCGTGCTGCTTTACTTTCCCAGAAAAAAATCAGGTACCCATTTAAGACTTGGGTGAACCGGAAGCCGTCGGTTGGAATCGAACCCTACCCATGTCCTTTGTAGTCCAGTTCACTAACCACTGAGCTATCGCGCTATCGCGGCTCCCTCATCGGATTAGTATTTTTTTTTTTGTTTTTGTTGCCAAGAAAACGGGAAGAAAATTTCTGAAATGATCTACCTATTTCTCATGCACATTGCAAGACTGATAGATCTTGTACGGTTATAGTAGGATTAACCTCCACAAACATTGAAGCCTATTTATTAGTAATGGCTTGAGCTATTGAACTATATCACGGCCATACTAGGAAATACGGTGGCTGGTTGTACACTGACATTAAACTCATTGAACTGGTATGTGATTGGGTTATGTATTCTGATAAAATATTGGAGTCGTGGCCTCTGTTGCCTCCTCTGACATCCGCCGCTCCAAGGCACCTGATGCTTCACACCAGAAAGAGAAGCGACCGAGTGCGTATTGGAGTGTAGAGACGATTACCCTTCTTGTCGTTTTCCTGTCGGTATACTAGAATGTCATCAGTAAAAGTCATAGTTTCTTCCCATTCCATCCAGCTGTTGTTCCGTGATTGTTATTGTGTACACGTTAAATAAGACTGGCGACAGTGGTAAACATTGCGGTAGATCTGGAAAAGTTATTGTACAATGAAGTTGGACTACCAGCTTCTACATCTGAGTATCATCTTCCTCTGAAGCAGTGCTGTGGCTATTCATCTGATGAGGAAGGGGTGCATCGCCAGCTTGAGACGAACATGCATGAGTTATTCATATTGTACGTGGTGGGAGCCGCGATAGCTCAGTGGTTATTGAACTGGACTACAAGGACAAGGGTAGAGTTCGATTCCAACCGGCGGCTTCCGGGTTCACCCAGCCTTAAATGAGCACCGGATTTTTTTCTTGGAAAGTAAAGCGGCACGGGCGTAATACCGACCACATCACCCCAAAAATCATGTGCCGAAGGTCTGTAAAATTTATGGTCACTAACATCATATTAAATAGTTGAATTTATGAAGAAAAGGAACATAAAAATCTTAGGATTAGCTGACACAAGGAAGAGAGGTAAAATCATTAAAGAAATACACCAAAGCTACACACTCGTCACGAGCGGAATTAACAACATGGCGGAAGTAAACAAACACGGAGTCGGTTTCATTATCGAAAGTAATACTGCCAAAAATATACTAGAAATAGATTACATCTCGGAAAGAATTATAAGTATCAAATTAGCAGAAAAAGGAGGAAATACCACTTATATTCAAACATATGCTCCATGCAACGACACATATAGTGAGGACAGCAAACAAGAATATTTTGATGAACTATCAGCCACAATAAATAAAGTCAAAGACACAGAGAAATTGTTTGTACTAGGAGATTTCAACGGTAGAGTAGGACAAAGGAGAACACCATGGGAATTATACCTAGGACCATTTAGTGACATTAGAACAGAGTGTAACAGTAACGGTGAACACCTACTAAATATTTGTGCAGAACATGATCTTTATATAACAAACACGTTTAATCAGCACAATCATAACCAAATACTCACTTGGTATAAATGGAATGACACGGACAAGGCCTCCCAAATCGATTTTATTTTGACTAGAAGACATCAAAGGAGGGACATAACAGACTCAAGATCTATACCAAATGCAATATTAGATACAGACCATAAGCCTGTTTTACTATGGCAGAAAAAATGGATTAGGAAACTACAGATGACAAGACCTCAAGCACAAAGAATCGATCTAAAAGCAATAAAGAATGTAAACATACAAAAAGAAATAGCAAACCTAAATATAGTGTTTATAGATCAGGAAAAAGCGTTTGACCGTGTGGACAGGAACAAACTTTGGCAAACTTTAGAAACATACGGGGTAGCAGGACAACTACTAGAAAATATAATAGCACTATATAAAAACAGTCAAAGTGCCGTCAGAACATCGGAAGGTCTGTCAGAATGGTTTCAGGTTACAACAGGAGTAAGACAAGGATGTGTCCTCTCACCACTCCTCTTCATCATATATATGGACAAAATAAATCAGGAAACAACCAACAACAAGGATAAATCAAATAATAACATAGAGGTAGAAAACTCCAACATCAATGAGCTACTCTTCGCAGATGACCAATGCCTAATATATGAGGATGAAAACCTGCTACAACAGCATTTAACATCTCTAGATAAAAGCTGCACAAACTACAGTATGAAAATTAACACAGCAAAAACAGAGGCTATAAGAATAAGCAAATGAGACACCCATTAAACATCAAGATCAAAGACAAAGAAATAAAACAAGTAGAGGAATTCAAGTATTTAGGCGCAATGTTCACAGAAAATGGAAAACTAGACAGAGAAATTGACATGAGAATACAAAAAGCAAATGCTGTCACATACCAGCTTTCACCATTGTTAAGACATCCAAACATTTCTATGCCAGCTAAACAACAAATGATAAATAGCATCTTCATACCAACTTTGTGCTATGAAAGTCAAACATGGACCCTTTCTAAATCCCATTTAAGAAAGATCAATACATGTGAGATGCGATGCTTGAGAAATGTAACAAACAACACAAGAAGAGATAGAATACCAAATGAAACCATAAGAAAAATGGTAGGAACAAAACCCTGCCAAGAATATATAGAACAACAACAACTTAAATGGTTCGGCCACCTGGTCAGAATGAATCCTCACCAATCACCATCAAGGGCGTTCTTCTCGAGAATACATGGAAAAAGACCAAGAGGAAGACCCAGAAGAAGATGGATAGATGCAGTGACAGAGACATGTAACAACAAAGGAAAATCACTAATTCAGACAATTCGAGCAGCACAAGAACGACAAATGATATAAATCACGACACCTTTTAGGTATCAGTGAAAGAGAAAAGAAGAAGAGGAAGAAGAAGAAGAACATCATATTTCCTATACGCCACTTGGCGTGACGGGGGGCTCTTTACTTTTTTTTTTTTTACTTTTATTCACATTGTACTCTGCATCTTCCATATCTATCGCTGCTACACATGTCTCCTCTCGTCTGTGGAGGCCTTCGAAGACGCCATAGGCGATTGTGCCATGTTTCTTTGTTATATCTATAACACCACTATTGGGTTGGAATTTGCTGATACGTTCAAGATGACAAGTGAGTATACGGGCAACTATTTTCTCCAATAGTTTGCCAGCTGTGTTCTGCATCATGACTATTCTGTAGGCACTTATCTAAGAATGACATTGTTTGGCTTCGGTAGCGGTATTAAGTAGCTGTGCAGCCATTCCTCCGTAAACTGTCCACTCTGAATCTATCTATCTATTGACCTTTCGAGCCGTAACCGGCCCATAGGGCGTAGACCAAGATACACCTTCACCTATATGAATTTTTGTTCTAGCAGTTTTCTTTTAAAGATATTTTATCAAATCTCGCCATCTGTCTCTGTTCTGTGCAAGCAGTTCTATCTCATTGAGGGAGCCGATTCCTGCTGCTCTTGCCTCTCTCATCAATGTTCTTCTCAGTGTCTCCCTGGGTCTTCCTCTTTTTCTTTTACCTGTTGTTTCCCATATGAGGGCTTGCTTTGCTATTCGATTATTATCTCTTCTCATCACATGTCCAACGTATGACCATCGTCTTTTCTTTATTACTGAAGATATTAGTGGTTGATTGGCGATTTCTCTAATTTCCTCGTTTGTTTTGAATTCGTTCCATTCTATACCAAGTATTTTCCTTAGACATTTATTTTCGAATGCGTTCAACTTTGTTTCTATATCTCTTGTTGTTTTCCAGCTTTCACACGCATACGTAAGGGTTGATCTACCGCTAATTTACACATTCTGTATCAGGTCTACGTTTCATTAACAACATCGTTTTTACGATAGCGGCTTGTTAAACCTCTGATCAACGGTTCTATACCAAGCCGGAGAAAAATAATTCCTCCATTTTGGAAACAACCGGAAAACTCTGAATGCTGGTATTAAATATTCTTCGACCAATTCCTCCAAGTCGTTGTCAGCGGAATCGCCTAATTCGTCATATCGCACACCATCTGGACCAGGAGTAGTGTTGCGTAACATTTAAGTGTTGCACAAATGACATCGGTTGTGATCGTAATTTCTCCCAGCACTACATCCTCGTACAATTCAAAGAGTGACCCCCGTATCCTCACTATTACAGCCTCAATTCTTTGATCAGTCTGCTCAATGTAGCGGCCAAGCAGGGCCTTCCCTTTGCTCTCATCAGGTTTGTGGCATCTCTGGCCTGTGTTCTGGAAGTCTGGGATGCCACTGCGCCGTGATGTACCATCCATGCTCTGATGAACACTCTATAATGTGGCGAGTGATTTTTCTGAGCACACTTGTTTTTGCAGAACTGATTCCACTTGGCACCCTTAGCCTGCTTAGCACATAATTTAAAGTGCATCATTTTTTTGGTCAACCTCACCTTTCAGACTCGTCAAGATCCCAGGTTTGTGTCTTTTATTATTCTGGCTTTCTGTCATGTCTTGGCTGTTTGTCTCTTGCTCCGCCATACTTGACCTCTCTCTCTTCGTTCCACCAAAGCGGCTGCGTCAATTTCTCCTGCCTCCATGGGCACTTTGTTTGCTATGTCTGATTTTGCCTATGACGTCATGGTTTGTGCTCTCATAATGGAAGGTGTTGGGCTTGGCTTACTCTAATTAATATTTGTTTATATTGAGCAATATTTATATATAATCTAATATGCACGCATGAACTATTGTAATGTAGAATTGATAATATTGATAGAAATGGAAGACAGGAGGGAGTAGAATGAAAGAGTTCGTCGACAGACTGACTGACAGACAGACATATAGACAGACCCCCCCCCCCCCCCCCCCCCCCCCCCCGTTTGCCTCCATCCAATCTAAACTGATACTAAAGTTTAGTCCAAGAATCAGAGTGAAAAGTAATTTTCAATAAACCACAAGGACCAGCAAAAATTGCTTGGCGGGCCGGTTCTAGCCCGCGGATTATGGGTCCCAACCCTTGATTTCCATCACTATAATGTCAACCATTTTTGTTAACTCATTGTTAACTCAGTGGTTAAGACTTTGTTACCTGACATACTTCATATTGCTTATATTATGATATTCCACTGATATTCCAAGTGTTTTTTTTTTTATGTTTCTTAGTGTTATCTCACTTTTTAGATTAATTAAATGTGATGATAGCACATACCCTTACCTAACACATTGTTCTAATTATGTAAACATTCTCGATTCATTTCCTATTGACATGGCTGCTTTCCCCCCAGTTTATGTTCTGTACTATTTTTAGACATCTGCTATCCGCATTTAATTTTCTGAAATGTTTATTACTTGATTCATACTCCGTCATATGATTTAGTTTAGTTTTTAAAATATATGAACAGATCTGTTTTTCATTATTAAGTTTCTTTAGACTAGCAATCTTATAATTTGTATTGCGTTGTTCATTTATTTAAACCAAACCAAAAAAAGTGTCCACTGTTCATTATTAGTTTCTGGTATAATTTTGTTCACACTCTTCGCATGATGTTTCTTAGTAATGTTTTAATCACGTGATTCATAACACTTATTGTACAACGATCCTCACAAAAGGAGGTATGGACACAAGGCTACTACATAAGTCATGCTATTGTTGTTAGGATCATTATCATTGCACACCGGGCGAATCCATAGGTTCTCCGACATTCCCTTTTCAGAATCTCGAGAAAATCCGAGGAGACCCCTGACCTATGTGCACGGATTCCGTAGCACGGCCTGGGGTCCACGGTTGGATAGTTTTTTAATTGACAATTTTGCCCGAGCAACGGGCAAATTTATGGCCTACACTTTTGCATATTAACTGCCCATGATAGCGTATGAACGCCTCCGTTTTACTGCCCTAGTCCGAGAGGGCTGGACATTGGATCCAAGAGATTAGAGAAGGGTAAGTCAAGGAAGATACCACGAATTAGTTTGTCCTTTTTATCACCACCGCCTGTTGTGGGCTTTGAACCATGGACCCTGCTGTCCAGAGGTCGACGTCATGCCTCTAGATAACTCAACCCTCCCGTGAGGGGGGAGAGGGGGGGGGCTATACCTGAGGTCTTAATAACTCAGCCCTCCCTTAAGGGGGTTATACCTGAGATCTCAATAACTCAGCTCTCCCGTGAGGGGGGCTATACCTGAGGTCTCAATAATTCAGCCCTCCAGTGAGGGGTTATACCTAAGGTTCCAATAGCTCAGCCATCTCGTGAGGGGGGTTATATCTGAGTATATAAGGGCTCCGGTCAATATTGCGGATAAGCGACAGGAACCATTGATGGTCTGTTTAAAAAGTGTCTTTTGGCGTGGGCTGCAGCTGCTGTGATAGGGACTGCAGCTGCCTTTCTTTGTTTGGATTATTCAATGCGAAGTTAATTTGAATGATTCCACTGGCACTAGGCGGTTGAGAAAGTATGGACTTTAATTCGTTTGCAGTGATACCAGAGCCTTCGACTAAATACTACTACTACTATATCAGGCTACAAAACGAAAGGCATTAGTAGACAGTGGATAGAAAGAACAGTAGCCCTTAAATGACAGCAACTCAAGCTACAAGACTGTAGCCATGCTAAAACACTATAAACAAAATATATATATATTTGAACAATAAACACTTAACACACCCCCACTCAACACCTCACAGTGCATACACCATTAAGAAGTTCGGGGTTTTCCCCGTGCACAACGGTTTATACATTTGAAACCATCTAGCATACGTCACAAATTGCGTTCAGTAACAATCTCGACACGATCTGAAGAAACTACAACAGACTACAATCAACTTCAAATAAGACTGTACAGATTGAACGCCCCTATTTCTACAGACTGTAAATGGCTACAAACATTACGCAGTGAGTGTACAAATTAAACACCAAACTCAAGAATATATCCTGTTTATGTGAGAAAACTTTTATTAAACTATATCTGAATACAAGAAAGACAAGACTAATTATCTAATATAGCATACACATCATCATACAGAATAAAATAAAGTGATGTACGCTGACTGTAGGACATACACTAATGATTAGATCCATGAAAGCAACTCAGTTTTCCTCTAATTTGCTGGTCAAAGGGAAATTCACACAGTATCAGTAGGTCTATTTTATATATAGTGATCCATGCAGCGGGCTTCCGATAAGGGAGGGAAGCGAAATAGATAAAGCGAAAAACTATTATACAGAAACAACTAAATATTAGAGCAGGTACGCAAGACCACAGGTACTGTGTGAAAGGTAGCCAATGACGGGTCAATCTGAAGTGACCTCATCGTTGTCCTGGTCAGTCACTGACTGCTTTGGTAATTTGGACGAGAAGAAGAAGAAAACAAAATAGAAGTACTAATAGAAAATTTACTCTACGGTTAGACATGTAATATTGTCCAGAACTGATGCAGTTCTATCTATCTATCTATTGACCTTTCGAGCCGTAACCGGCCCATAGGGCGTAGACCAAGATACACCTTCTCCTATATGAATTTTTGTTCTAGCAGTTTTCTTTTAAAGATATTTTATCAAATCTCGCCATCTGTCTCTGTTCTGTGCAAGCAGTTCTATCTTATTGAGGGAGCCGATTCCTGCTGCTCTTGCCTCTCTCATCAATGTTCTTCTCAGTGTCTCTCTGGGTCTTCCTCTTTTTCTTTTACCTGTTGTTTCCCATATGAGGGCTTGCTTGCTATTCGATTATTATCTCTTCTCATCACATGTCCAACGTATGACCATCGTCTTTTCTTTATTACTGAAGATATTAGTGGTTGATTGGCGATTTCTCTAATTTCCTCGTTTGTTTTGAATTCGTTCCATTCTATACCAAGTATTTTCCTTAGACATTTATTTTCGAATGCGTTCAACTTTGTTTCTATATCTCTTGTTGTTTTCCAGCTTTCACACGCATACGTAAGGGTTGATAGTACATTTGATTTGAATAGCCTAAGTTTTGTGTTTGTGCTAATGAGTTTTGATTTCCACAACTTTTCAAGGCTTCTGAAAGACATTGCTGCTTTAGCCAGTCTGATTCTAATTTCTTTGCTCGTATCCCCTTCTCGATCAATGTGACTTCCAAGATAGATGAAGTGATCGATCTCTTCTACTGGTTTGTTTTCCATGTATATTTTGTCACTTGTTGGAATTAAACTTTTCATGACTTTAGTCTTTTCATGATTGACCTCAAGCCCAATTTTGCTGGCTATTGCAGTTCACAGACCAAAAAAATAAATAAATAAATAAAAAACCAAGTCTAGTAAAGCTAGGATGAGACAACATTTCAAGTTCATATCGTTGTACTTTCTTAACATGAAATGAGAAAATATTAAGCCCCCGACGACTGGAGTAATTCGAGAATTATCTTAACATAAATCGCGTTCTCACTTATCGCTACATGTATAGTATTATCTATCTATTGACCTTTCGAGCCGTAACCGGCCCATAGGGCGTAGACCAAGATACACCTTCTCCTATATGAATTTTTGTTCTAGCAGTTTTCTTTTAAAGATATTTTATCAAATCTCGCCATCTGTCTCTGTTCTGTGCAAGCAGTTCTATCTCATTGAGGGAGCCGATTCCTGCTGCTCTTGCCTCTCTCATCAATGTTCTTCTCAGTGTCTCCCTGGGTCTTCCTCTTTTTCTTTTACCTGTTGTTTCCCATATGAGGGCTTGCTTTGCTATTCGATTATTATCTCTTCTCATCACATGTCCAACGTATGACCATCGTCTTTTCTTTATTACTGAAGATATTAGTGGTTGATTGGCGATTTCTCTAATTTCCTCGTTTGTTTTGAATTCGTTCCATTCTATACCAAGTATTTTCCTTAGACATTTATTTTCGAATGCGTTCAACTTTGTTTCTATATCTCTTGTTGTTTTCCAGCTTTCACACGCATACGTAAGGGTTGATAGTACATTTGATTTGAATAGCCTAAGTTTTGTGTTTGTGCTAATGAGTTTTGATTTCCACAACTTTTCAAGGCTTCTGAAAGACATTGCTGCTTTAGCCAGTCTGATTCTAATTTCTTTGCTCGTATCCCCTTCTCGATCAATGTGACTTCCAAGATAGATGAAGTGATCGATCTCTTCTACTGGTTTGTTTTCCATGTATATTTTGTCACTTGTTGGAATTAAACTTTTCATGACTTTAGTCTTTTCATGATTGACCTCAAGCCCAATTTGCTGGCTATTGATGATAGTTCATTTGTGTTTTCCTGCATCGTTTTTATCTGATTGCTGATGAGAACTATGTCATCAGCAAAGTCCAGGTCCTCCAAATGGTCTCCTTGTATCCATTCGATGCCTTTATTACCAGTGCAGCATTTCTTCATTATGAAGTCCATAACAATTCCAAATAACAAGGGCGATAAAATACATCCTTGTTTAACCCCAGTTTCTATTGGGAAACATTCGCTCAGTCCTTCCTCTGTTCGAACTGCACATGTGTAACCATCATACATGTCTTTGATAATATTTATGATTTTTGATGGTAAGCCATATTGCTTCAGAATTTTCCACAAAGAGTCTCTATGAATACTATCAAATGCTTTTTGAAGTCGATGAAGTTAAGTACAAAGGTTTTTGCTTTTCAATGTGTTCCTCCAATATAAGTCGTAGAGTGAAAATGTGGTCAAGACAGCTTCTCCCTTTTCTAAACCCAGCCTGTTCTTCACGCATTACTGTATCTATTGAATCCTTTATTCTATTTAGGATGATTTTACAGAATAATTTTGAGGCAACTGACAAAAGTGTCACGCCTCTCCAATTGTTACAATCTCTAAGATTGCCCTTTTTGGGATCTTAACAATGATTCCTTTTTTCCATTTATGAGGCGTCTTCTCTGTTTTCCAAATGATGTTGAACATTTTTTGGAGATGTATTAAATTATGGCTATCAATTGCCTTGAGGATCTCAGCTGTTAACTTATCCTCTCCAGCAGCCTTGTTATTGGTCATTAGCTTTAAGGTGGTTTCTATTTCACTCAAGGTGAAGTCATCTAAATTTACATCTAATTCTGCTGCTGGTGTTTCAGCTTCAAAATCTATTAAACTGTGAGGTAGTGGACGGTTAAGAATTTCTTTGAAGTGTTCCGCCCAACGGGCTTTTATGTCTGCGCTTGTTGTTAGCATTAATCCAGATTTGTCTAGAATTGGTGTTCCACTGGATGTATAGGTGTTTGTCAGCATCTTTTGTACAGTATAAAGAGTTCTGCTGTCTCCTGTAATTGCAGCTGTCTCTGCTTTCTCTGCCAAGTTGTCTATATAAGCTCTTGTATCTCTTCTTGCCGAACTTTTCACTTTGTTGTCTAATTCTTTGTATGTTGCTTTTGCCAGAACCTTTCCAAGATCTGTCTTTACATTAGTCATGGCTCTCTTCGCTTCTCTTCTTTCTTTGATGTATTTCCATGTGGTGTCTGAGATCCAAGCTCGTTTTTCCATTTTCTTCAGTCCAGCACTTGCTTCTGCTGCTGTCATTAGTATTTTGCTCTGTGAGTCCCACATTTCATTGATATCTAAGTCTATTTCACCAAGTGCTGAATAACAATTACTTAGCTCTATGTTAAACTTTTCCTTTATTGCTTCATCTTTCAGTTTATGACTATCAATTTTATGTGTAATTGACCTCTTCTGTTGGTTTCTAAATTTTAATCTTATTTTCCCAATGCACAGGTTGTGGTCACTATTAACATCAGCACCTCTGTATGCTCTTACATCTATTAATGATGATCTGAATTGTTGTTTAATACATAGGTGGTCAATTTGATTTGATGTTCTATCATCAGGAGATATCCATGTTGTTTTGTGGATATTTTTATGTGGAAATAATGTCCCACCTATAACTAAATTTTCTATTAAACATAATTCTATTAATCTTTCTCCATTCTGACTTGTTGTATTACAGCCTTCTCTCCCCATCACATGTTCCACTCCTGCGTTATCTTGTCCTACTTTGGCGTTGAAGTCTCCCATTACAATTAAAAGATCGTGTTTGGTATTTTGTTTATAAGTTGTTGCAGTTGGTTATAAAAATCATCCTTAACTTCATCATCAGCTTCGTTAGTAGGCGCATAACATTGAATAATTGAAAGTCTTCCATGTTTTGTTTTGTATCGTGTTCGTATCAGACGGCTATTTACCGGTTCCCATTCTAATAAACTTCTTGCAGCTTTGTCTGTCATCATTATGCCTACTCCTTCACGGTGTTTTCCATCTTCCCTTCCAGAAAAAACTACTATTTTATTATCAATAGATCTCCTACCTGTTCCAGGCCAGCGCATTTCGCTTAATCCTAAAATATCTAGATCGTATCTGTCCATCTCGCTCGCGACCTGTGCATGTTTCGTCGGAGCGGCCATTGTTCGCACATTCCAGAATCCTATTTTTGTTGTTGTTTTAGGGCCGAAAAAACTATCACTACTATCTACTGCTAATTTACACATTCTGTATCAGGTCTACGTTTCATTAACAACATCGTTTTTACGATAGCGGCTTGTTAAACCTCTGATCAACGGTTCTATACCAAGCCGGAGAAAAATAATTCCTCCATTTTGGAAACAACCGGAAACCGAATCATATAGTATTATAGGCGTGCATTATTAATTAATGTGTATAATATGTGCACATCTGTTTGTGTGAGCGGAAGCACGCCAGTCTGTGTATATTGTTAAAACTACCTCAATATATTTTGTTTTGCAAATAACAAAAAAGTGGCAATTAAAAAACAAATTCGTCTTTCTTTTCTGTTTAAATGATTGAAACCCAGCGTCATGTTTCTGTCTGTCCTTGCTACACATATATAAGTCTTCTCCTTACCCTCGTTATGTATAAGATGATATATGTAATCCTGTTATTTTTTTCTAATCTTCCTTTATTTTTTCTATCTTTTACTCCTTTACCACTTCATGACCTAGGGTCGTTAGGGAAACATTGATAGCGCAAATACTTTCATCGATTCTTCCTAATGATCGGCTGCTCTTTGTGAACTGATGAATTCAGGGCCTGTCCACTCTTTTATGTTATCTTCCCATCTTTTCCTCTCTCTCGTCAACATTTAATGACTGCTCCATGCATGATGGTTTTTGCCAAGCTCAACGAGCGGGATAAATGGCTGTACCACTTGAACTGGCATTTCTTCAGGGTGACTGATTTCATTGGAGGGACCATTGCACTGCCTAATTCTGTTTTGAGCCTTTCATTTACTGCATTTAGCATTGGAGAGCTCTTGTTGATGACCTCTGACCCAGCCAGTGGATGGTTCAAAGGGCAAAAATAGAATAGAATACAATTCAATACATTGAATTATTTTCAAATTTTACACCAAACAGAAATCGTAAAGTAGATGCTATAAATAGTTTTATAATATCTTAAGGTAGCCTAACCTATGAGAAAATGAGGATAATAAAGTGCTATATCTACTTAACATTCTAGTATGGTGCAGAAACATGGACACGTAGTAAGAAGGCGCAGAAGAAAATTGCAGCCCTTGAAATATAATGTGGAATCACAGAAGGATAGTAAGAAATAGGTGAATAGAGAAGAAAACAATATAGAAGGAAGGCGTAGAACAAGAAAAATAAAGTTTTTCCGACACGTGAAGAGACAATACCCAAACGAAAGCCATCTCTGGGGGAAAGTTGAAGATGTACGAAGTAGAGCAATGCAAAGACTATAGTGGATTGGTAACATGAAATGATGGATCTCAGGACTTACAACAGCATAACCACCAAGATGAAGAGTAAACTGGTGCTCATTTTGTTTTCCTGATTTCCTGTTCTTTATCAATCAGTTCTCTGGAATATTAAATTCTTGTAAGATGGACATGGTTTTTTTTTTTTTTTTTTTTTTTTTTGTCCTTGTATTCTTTCAGAACATTCTTTTGTAACACCTACGTCCATAGGTTTAAATGGATTTTCATTTCAATGATCTACGTTTCTCAGCAACTGTTTGCTGAAAAATACCAACCTATATATGAGACTAAGTTGTATTGATATATATAAATATGTATATATATATATATATATACTTGTATGTATGTGTATTTATGTGTGAACGTGTGCGTGCGTGCATGTGTATGCGTGAGTGAGATCATCAGGAAGTTGCAGATGTGTTTTACGGCATCTTATTAAATTAATTATGACTATTTTTATATTTACATTTTATGTAGGGCAGTTGACAGTTTTACGCTACCACCAAAGCTGGGAAATATGACGGTAACTCTCCTGCGTGGAAATGAGCCATCGTAATTATATTCTTTTATTGTTCAATTTCCTCAAATAGTTCATTGTTACGGCTGGAGTGTTGACCACGGCTGTGGGTGCCCCTTCTTCTAATGCAACTATTACTTTTATAATTACCTCAGTTATGATACCAATGACAGTCCTTGTAAGGCACATTACAAATAAATTAAAAGTAGCAATATTAAAATGTATATATTGTAGTTCTAATTGTACCAAGATGAATAAAGCAGCATTAATGATATGGATACTTAGGATTATTATAATTGTTGATTTACTGTATACGTTTGAAGATAAATGTTTAATGACAATATCAGCATTCATATATATAGCAGCATGCATATATATATATATATATATATATATATATATATATATATATGGGAAACCGCGATAGCTCAGTGGTTAGTGAACTGGACTACAAAGGACAAGGGGTAGGGTTCGATTCCAACCGACGGCTTCCGGGTTCACCCAGCCATAAATGGGATCCCGGATTTTTCTGGGAAAGTAAACAGCACGGGCGTAATATCGACCACATTACCCCAAAAATCATGTGCTGAAGCTCTGTAAAATATAGGGTCACTAACACCATGTTTCCCTATACACCACTTGGCGTGACGGGGGCACTTTACTTAATATATATATATATATATATATGTATAGATAGCTTGGCCACCGGCAAGGCTCCAGGACAAGATGGGATCCATGCCGATCTGATTAAATCCTGCAAAAGTGCATTGTTACATTCCCTGCTTGAAGTGCTACATCTATGCTGGAAAGAGAAAGCAATTCCTCAAGATATGAGAGACTCCGTGATTGTAACTCTCTACAAAAATAAAGGAGATAGAAGCGACTGCAACAACTACAGAGACATCTCCTTACTCAGCATAGTCGGCAAGACCTTTGCCAGAGTCATCTTAGGAAGGCTACAAAAACTCGCAGAGCGCGTATATCCTGAATCGCAATCTGGCTTCAGATCCGGAAGATCAACTGCAGACATGATTTTCTCTTTACGTCTGCTTCAAGAAAAATCTAAAGAGCAGAAAAGCAAATACAAAGGCATTTGACCTTGTCAGCAGAGAAGGTCTTTTCAAAATACTTTCCAAAATAGGCTGCCCACATACTCTACTGACGTTAGTCAAATCGTTTCACGAGGACATGAAGGGCACCATCCAATATGATGGCAGCACATCACAACCCTTCGGCATACGCAGCGGTGTCAAGCAAGGATGCGTTCTTGCTCCAACTCTATTTGGAATCTTCTTCGCTGTTCTGTTAAAACATGCATTCTCACATGCAAATGAAGGTGTCTATCTGCATACTAGATCCGATGGTCGATTGTTCAATATCTCAAGACTAAAGGCAAGGTCTAAGGTCAGACATATCTCTATTAGAGATCTGTTATTTGCTGACGACGCTGCACTTGTCACGCAAAGTCAGGAAGAACTCCAGAGCATGGTACATCGCTTTGCGCATGCCTGCCAAGACTTCGGTCTAACAATAAGTTTGCAGAAAACTAACATACTCGGTCATGACACCGAAGCAACACCTGAAACCTCTATCGACAACTATAAACTTGATATCGTGCGGCAGTATAACTACCTAGGGGTCCATCATCAGCGACAGACTATCTTTAGATACAGAAATTGACACTCGTATTGGTAAAGCCGCTACCACCTTTGCCCGTCTTTCTAAGCGTGTCTGTCAAAACAGCAAACTGACAATTAAAACAAAAGCTGCAGTGTACAATGCTTGCATAATTAGTATCCTCCTGTATGACAGCGAATCTTGGACAACCTATGTAAAACAAAACAGCAAACTGACAATTAAAACAAAAGCTGGAGTGTACAATGTCTGCATAATTAGTATCCTCCTGTATGGCAGCGAATCTTGGACAACCTATGTAAAGCAGGAGAGGAGGCTAAATGCATTCCATAAACGATGTCTACGCCGTATTCTTGGTATCACCTGGAAGGATAAAGTGACAAACGTGGAGGTCCTGACTCGCACAGGCCAACCGAATATCTACACGCTGCTCAAACAACGTAGGTTACACTGGTTTGGCCATGTACACCGTATGAAAGATGGTCGCGTACCAAAAGATATACTCTACGAACAACTGGCAGATGGTAAAAGAACTAGGGGGCGCCCAAAACTTCGATTTGTAGATGTGTGTAAACGTAACATGAAGAATCTGAACATAAACCCTGCAGCATGAGCTGCAGACCACAATCTCTGGAAACACACTCTAAAGGTTCACCTCAAAGAAGAAGCAGACAGATTCATAGAGAAAGAGAATACACGATGAAAGAAAAGAAAGGAACAAATAAGATTTCTAGGGGCGCTGAAAAATCCATAGTCAACTATGACTGACGGAGGCTACTATATATATATATATATATATATATATATTGGTAGTTTATATGCGTATGTTGATGTAATTGTTGTTAATAGAAATAATAGTAGTAGCTGTAGAAGTAGAAGCTATTTGCAGTAGTAGAATAAATGGTAGCATGATTAGTAGTAGTATTGATTGTTGGTTCTGTAGCAATACTATAAAAACACATATTTGCAATATAACTGTGTTTGAGAGTGTGTGTATGTGTTGTCAGTTGTTCCTGATGAAGTCATAAAGAGCAGCAACGTCGTTTGGTTTTATTTTGTCCCTAACTTATATAATGCTGTAGCAACACAACTATTTTCTTTCACCTAAGTGGACTTGATGAAATTTCCTGACTGATGTTTGCCCCCTTCTGTGAGACAACTAAGTTGCATTCATAAACTGCATGTAACAATCATTATGAATTACACCGGAAGCCACCATCTCCGCGCATGCGCAGTTTGATAGTGCAGAGAGATAACAAGTGACACGGACCTGCAGTGTTCGCTGATGTTAATAATGGACGTTCATATTCTGTTCCGAGTGTACATTTTTTTCGTTTCCGCCTTGGAAAAAAGTGAAGCTTTTGAAAGCTGGAGTTATTTTTCATAGATTCCAATCTACATCAATATAACATGTTTGAGTAGTATTCAGGTTTCAAAATTGACGAAAATTCTCTCAAGTTGACTACAGTCAGAGCAGACAATCCACCGTTATTGGCAGGAACGCTTGATTAGGTACATACACGCAGAAGACCACTACCTTGAAGACGATAGTCAGCACATTTTCACCTACATATAATAAACCAATCCAAAGTCAGTGCCAGCAACTAGTAATCCTTAATGACGCAACGTCCTCATAGCAGGCCCTCAGTGGAGATAAATTATCAAAGTTCAGAAAAGCTCAATGCAAACTGAACATCAAGAAAAGAATAGTACCATAATGGCTACCATCACAGTATACCAGGACATGAGAGAGTTGATAATTTGCCTAAAGAAGGAATAAGCAAGTACAGAGAGAATAAACAATACGTCTCAAGAATAGAAAATCCTAATCAAAGCTATCAGGAAGATCGATCAATCAAATGACAACTATTACAACCTTGAACGAGCAGAACAAGTAATCCTACTCTGTCTCAACAAAACACAACAGATTAAACAACTATTTGTGCAGGCTGAGACTAGTCCCGTCACATGTACGGACAGGTGATACAGACAGTCCAACACATTCCACGGAACTACAACATATTCAGGTAGCTATGAAAGAAAAATCTGGCCAGCAGAAACGTACATCTACGCCAAGCTATTTGAGAGTACGGATGAACTCTTCAATTATATATCTACATACAAAACGGACCACTTTTGTAGACATTATGAAACAGATAACTATCAAAAAGAAGTAAAGAAAAGAAGACAATTACTGTTAAGAAATTCATTCCTGATACTTTTATAACAGCCGCCGTATTAACATGACACCAATTAATGTGTACACATAACTATTATGATACTGTAACTGTGTGGCTGATATAAAATACAATTCTATTTTTTAGCGTTCGCCAGCTTTTACCTCTGACGAAGTCCCTAGAAACTAGGAACTGAATTTTGCGTGTTAATCCATTTTTCCCTGAGACCAGGGGTGGTTGCCGCAGAGAGAAATCATAAATAAAAATCCCAACTGGTGCAGCCGGGATTTGAACCCACAACATCTCTGTCTCGAGGGCGGCGTCTTGCCTCGAGACCAACTAGTCCCCCATAAAATGCAATTTAAAAGAAAGTATCATACTGGCACTGTTTACATTTGTATGTAGAATGTTGTTTGTAGGCCTTCGCTCGACAATGTTCATTTTATTTCTCGTTCGCTCTTTAAATTATATGAAATGGATGTAATTCGTGTTGAGTCTTAGTTTACAGAAAACTGTGTTTCTGTATCTTTCGATTCAACACACAAAACATCAGTATAGCATATTTAGGGTAGCGGATCATTTCAGAGGCAGAAGTATGTTTACAACACTCGGAAAAAAATTCACAAACGATCAACAACAAAAACACAAAGAACAACGGACAGCCCGAAGCAGGATCGGGCCCGTACTCCTCGACACAGCGCCTTGCCATGGGAAAATAATCCCAACGGTATACTGCCAACTAAGTAACATATTGTTCTTTTTTTCTGTTGTTGATTATGTGTTAATTTTTTTTTTCTGGGTGTTGTAAACCTACCTTTACCCTTGAAATAATTTGCTTTTCTGTCGCTTCGGGAATTTCCTTTCATTATAATGTATCTATTTGTTTTTGTCTTCATAATTAGGGTACATGACGCTCCCTCTCTCTTCGCTTCCTACTGGCTTGACCAGACTAATTATTTTATTTACAGGACCATTATTTGAACGTAAAATAGAGGTTTTATCAGTTCTGTTGCTTCCACACTGTTTAAGCATTCAGCTATTAATCGACGATCGCTTCTAGCCTATTCACTGTACGCCAATTGGGCACTATGTCATAGAATTAACAATACCATGTACATAAATGTGATGACGTTTCTTCACTCTGCCACAGGTCTGAAACCATGCGTGTAATCAACTTAGTGTTTGCTACGTACTCCCTGAGGGCGTCTATGATAGTGCTCCTGTGTATCTGCTCAGTGG
The DNA here is from genome assembly GCA_032433765.1 of Megaustenia siamemsis. Classification (NCBI taxonomy): domain Eukaryota; kingdom Metazoa; phylum Mollusca; class Gastropoda; order Stylommatophora; family Ariophantidae; genus Megaustenia; species Megaustenia siamemsis. Next base: position 34,430,403 of record JAVIAB010000125.1, read on the forward strand.
TTATCTATCATGTTCTTCTACTCGTTATCAAGTAAGTTTTCATTTTCAAATCATTTGAATATTCTAACAGGTTCTACTGTCTGGAGAGTAATAGACTCCGGCAAGCCACTCTCTGTCCCTGAAACAACATGACAATTACAAGTAGTGAAACTATAACGGACGCTATTACATCCATAACTCTAAGGCTACATGAAGGAAGGAAGGAAGGAGGGAGGGAGGGAGAAAGGAAGGACGGACGGAAGGAAGGAATGATTGAAGGAAGGAAGGAAGGAAGCAAGCAAGGAAGCAAGGAAGGAAGGATGGAAGGAATGAAGGAAGGAAGGAAGGAAATTCACAGTGGCTAAGAACGTGACCTTATGACTTTCACATAGGCTTACGTGCCTAGAACATTACAGAAGTCTTGTACAACCTGCAGACAATGGGTAGCGAACAATGAGCACAGTGAATCATTTCTTTATTACATGGCCTTGAAGCAGAACATAGTCACCAATGTATGATCTTTAGCACAGAAATGCAGTTCTACCTTCTGACTTTAGTCACGAAAGAGGAAGGAGGCAGAAAATCCAAGAACACGCCAATAGAGATAACACCTAACAACTAGCAGAGGTCTATAAAACCAATCACATAATCCGGAGTGCAGGTAAGATGTGAACCAACATCTCTGCCATTCACTGCATAAAGATAAACATAACAATACAATAAACATTAATGCTTTCAGCACGTAGAGTAGGTTTTACATTGATGAATCAGCACAAATAGCTACAATGTATAAAGACACCATTTAAATGAAGTATGCTGCAGGGTAGGCGGAACCATTTAAGAGCAGCATCTAAGCCAATCGGCGAGAGGTGTTTGGTCTGATAAGCACTATTACGTTCTCACGTGACAGCTCAAACATGATCTTACTTCATCCGTTTCTGCTGTCTTTTTTTTTTCTGAATCCCAATGGATGTCAGAGTGACAGAGCAGAAAGGACATTCATTGAGCCTCTCTCTATCTGTGACGATTCTTTGGTAGTAGGAAAGTCAGATAATAATTGCACACACATTTGGTGTTTCAGCTGGAGAATGATGATAAAACTGGCCTGTGTACACACGAGATATTTCTGGCATGACGTATCGAACTAATACACTGAGATGTTGCTCTTGTCTCTACGGGTTTAGCTCCTTAATACCAATGTGTGTTTATTTTCCATGTTTTCTGCAGTTTCAGTTGCGATCCTGCATGCTATATGTAAGGACAGTTCAGCTGCGTTCAATTTAGGTGCCGCTTGGCCTTATGTCTTTTGGCGTGTGCTGTAGCTGCTATGATGATGTAATGTCAAATATTAGAAAGAAACAATCATAATTTTTGGCCGTAAGGGAACAGCTGGAATATATAGTAACAACTGGAAAAATCGAAGAACGAAGAGATAGGGGGAAGCAAAGATACAAGATACCAGACAGCTTAAGAGAATGGCTTAGCAGAAAGCCAACAACGGCATTGATAAATAACTGTCGATATCGAAAGTTGTGGAGAGACATGATCACCTACGCCAGCAGGCACAGTACTTAGTGATGATGATGATGATGGTAGCTGCTATGATGGGGACTGCATCTGCCTTTCTTTGTTTGGATCCTTCAATTAGGTGAATTTAAATTCGGATGATTCCACCGGCACGGGCGGTTGTGCAATTATGGATTTAACTTCTTTTGCAGTATTACCAGGACCTTCGACTAACCATAACCATTTAATATATTATATATCTTATATCTGTGCCTGTCTACGTAAAGAGAGAAGAAAAATGAAAAAGTAAAGAGCCCCGTCACGCCAAGTAGCGTATAGTGAGTATGGCGTTTAATGACCATACATTTTACAGACCTTCAACGCATGATTTTTGGGGTAATATGATCGGTATTACGCCCGTGCTGCTTTACTTTCCCAGAAAGAAAATCCCGTACCCATTTAAGGCTGGGTGAACCCGGAAGCCGTCGGCTGGGATCGAACCCTACCTCTTGTCCTTTGTAGTCTAGTTCACTAACCACTGTCGTAAAGAGAAACCCGCTCATAAATTATCTCTGAATTTCATAGGAAACGGTTGTAGCGTGGGTCACATTGATACCAATGAACTAACAACAACATAATACCTCAATTTCAGTGAGTCGGGCACCCAATGAAGCATGCATGTCATTACCAGTTTTTTTCCCCCATGTTGGCTGATAAGAACTGCGGGTGCGTCTGAAAATTTGTTGAGTCAATGAAGTCAACCCAAAGACATTATCGACGATGGTTGTATATAAAATTAGAGCTATTGTTATTTCAGGGGTGTCTCACTGCAGACTGCATTGACATCATTCATTGTTAGAATGGAATCAAAGATATTTGGATGATGAAACAACTACAACTGCGATGATAAAATGAATATGCTGATTCTTAACCAGCCGGTGAAGAGGATGCTTTTAATAAAGTCATCATGTGGTCCATTGACTTTCAGATAGCGATAAATCTGTACTTTATTTTGCTTCTTGTTGGTATCTGATGTATAACATAGCACGTTTGTTATGCTAGACCGAGCGACCACGGCAACATTTCTTCATCAAAATTGATATAATAATATACAATAACTAGCACTGATGAAAATAAGTGTTGAGATAATAATAAATCGATGTTAAAATTTCATCTTATGTTAAAATAAAAAAAAAAAAAGTTTACGTTAACTCTATCACCCCATCCCATAAAAGGTTGAAAATCAGGATATCGTTATTCTCCGAAGCGCTGGTGTACAATTTTGAATTCGATATTATTTTTATCACATTATAGTATATACACATAGTTAAACTTATCAAATGAAACTTTATAACAGGAAGAATGTTAAGTAAATCACTTATGAGGTTACGCGATTTAACCTAAAAATCACTACTTGTGGGGGGGAGAGAACCTGAAATCAAATGTGTTCCTCTAATAAGAGATTACACATTGTTCTCTTATCACATCGATCACATCATCATTACCAGTTTTTTTTCTTGCTCTGATGCCTGTCTTTGAAGAACAAGGAATTAAGGTATGTCAAGGATTAATAAGAATAGTAGCGAACTAACCAACTTGATAACAATCAATGTATTACAGACTTCATATGTTGAGAGTTGTCGACGCGAGAACTTGTTATCTGGGAGAACCCACGGTGACAGCGTTTAATAGCTACAATGATGCAGCACACTTAATAGCTACAATGATGCAGCACACGTCTTCTTCTCTGTCAAGACTTCACGAAAATACCTTGCGTATTGTATTTCTTGAATGCTATGCCTCTTTAAAAAAAAAAAAACAGTCCTCTCTTCAATCTACCGAATGTAATGTACATTCTGGAATTGGTGTCTGTTCTTTAGACAGAAGACGATTTTCTATTAATCATTGTAAGCTGTCATAAAACATTGTAAATTCAAGAGAACAATTCACATTTATTGATCAATTATATTTCTCTCTTCTCTTAAGACACCTTTTAAAGCAAATAAATAAATACAAATAAAAGATTTTAAAAATTGATCATACATTTTCAAGATAAAAAAACCTACCTGTCTTATGGTAGACTGAGAAAAATACATTGGCCCATAGATACAAATCTACAGAAAAAACTATATGGGCCACTGCAAGAATTACAAAACACAGTAAAAATTTATACAGAAAACGACAATGCAGTTATAGACAATACTTCCGGTGAACGATAGATAAATAATTAGCCCTACTCATTTCTCGAGTGACAATGAAAAGTAGAAAAGGCTACTGCCACTTTGTCTTTGCGGTCAGCATCTAGGGAGTGTCAATCACGGCGCATAGTAACTTCGCTTTATTACAAAATTGGCACCAGTACTAATTAGTAATTATAACACTAATAACAAGAGTTGCTGTGGAATATTATATAAAACAATTTTGACTTACTTTTAAAATAGTTATCTCTGAACCTTGCACTGATAAATGTAATGTTATTACAGTAATTATAAAATCACTGTAATCATGCCCCCAGGAAGCACTCGCTATTGCCTTTGTTGTAAAATTATTGTGATTATGCCATGTAAGGGAGCATTTGTTATTATATAAATTTTACCATTATTATTATTTTATAATACAATTTTTTTTATTATTATTGTGTCTATGAAGCGTTTGTTATTATATTACTTGTAACATTAAAGTGATAATGTCTTCCAGGGACTTGTGGAAAGCTCACCGGGAAGTGGCTGCCTCGTTAGGACTTGATCAGTGTGACTTTGATTACTACAAGGAGAGCATTGAGAGATGCATTTGGCGTTACCGCGTTCGTCACCGCAACAATCCAGATCTGCTCTGATTGATAATCTCAACTCCAAAGTGCTGGTCATTAATCTACAGTTCATGTACGTGTGTTAACGATAACTTCAAGTTCACTCGCGATGTTCATTTACAGATGTCTTGTTGCTGTGGCACTAATTAATCTCTGCTTATACGTCACTCGTAAGGGAATGTATCCCTTTGGGGAGGGGGGGGGGGTCGGACTTGTCAGTGGGGTACAGTCACGAGAAACGCTTGTGTATAGTTTATATAGATAATAATAATTATTTTGTTGTGTTTTGAATGAACCTTTAACATTTGAAAAAAATTAGGGCAAACGGCTGAATGAAATAAAAGAATTAAATAATGCACATCCTTCAACATTTAGATCAACATTTACAACTATAACTCAAACAAATGTATTGATTGATTTGGCATGTCTTGGATCGAGACATGCCGATGTTATCGTTGTAAAGTTTACCGCCAAATGGAGACCAGTGAAATAAATAGCTTGATATTAATCAACGAATCACATTGCTTGAATCTAACAAACCCACAGCATTATTGCACAAACTCACAAAAAGAAACAAAACTGCTTGAAATTAATTAGAAAACGAAACGACTTGCAACAAACGAGCCAACCAAACTGCTTGAAACCAACCAACAAATATGAGTGACACTAACGAATACATTAAAAGAGTTTGAAAATGACCAACGATATAACTAGCTTGGAATTTAACTTTTTACTTTATAAACAGGAAGTTATACATATCTCGGGTAGATGATGCACGTTAGCCCTCATCGAGGGTGGATCCTACATTATAAAAGACAACAAATTCCGTCATACAAGCAAGTCTGGTCATTGAATGCTTTGTAATGAAAGTCTGAAAAACGATGCTTTCACTGGCCCACAGGCACATTCGCAGTACATCGTGGATTCTGCACTCACTTCGTTTATGAATTGGAGTCACGGCATAAAAATGAATGACGTTGACGAAACATGAAGAAGGAAACAGAAATAAGAAGGACCACGGTATTAAAAAAGAAAAGAAACGATTTCAAAAATTATGTTTTTTTTTTAAGTTCATTGAAAGAATGGATGTTGATGCACAATGCCATTATAAACTTTCTCGTTAATTAGTTCTTTTAGAAAGCTAAGATAGTGTACCCGGCAGTAAGCTTCTTTCTTGTTTGTTATTGCTATTTTGTTTGTGCTGGCGATCTGTCTTAATCGCGTTGATATATCGATCGTTACTTTACAGACGGCCTCCCCGGTAACTTGTCAGTTCTCGGGTTGATTGACCTCAGCTGGAATGCGCTGCTCGTGTTTTGCTCGAGACAACACGTTTCGTGCCCACTGGGCGTTCGTCTCAGCCTGGCCTTGTCTGCTCACCATAGTACTTCTGGTTTGTTGTTAAGATAACTGTTTCACGTTGTGTTTCCGCGACAACTTTGCTGCTGTTATGATTCGTCCCCGAGGGTTGACGCTAGGCCAGATAAATATAACCGTGTAACACATAACAACTCATTGGTTATAAGAATTTGTTCCGACTTTTAATACTGTCACATCGGACTCTCGTTACACAATGGATATGGCATATCACACACTCAAAGCGCACTCTTAAAATTTCTTCAGTCTATCGCCCTAACACTTGTCTCTGAGCTCCACACGCATTCATACTCGCATATATACTACCTGTGGACCGTTCCCCATCGAACGGCCCGTCATATACTCTCTAACTTCTACCGGCTCGGCTGTCTCTTGGCAACCGCTACTAACTGTCTCTTACTCGTGCTGTTTAGTAATCTAATTCAGTCTCTCCAAGTGTCGGAATCGAGTGCTCACTACTATTCTAACTCACGTACTACTCTACAGCGCTTCCAATTCTACTAGGCTAAGGTTAGCCTCTCTATGGGCCGACCAACATGGTCGCCCGTCTCCTAACGAGCGTATGTGCTTCTGCCGACTACATTTCTCCAAGTATCGTTACCAAAGTGCTTCTCGATCTTTTGTGTTTAATTCTTAAATCTTCGTCTCATCAGCGAATTAAAATTGACTTCCTACGCGTCTGTCTGTCCACTCACTTCTGGACATGGCTTTCACGTTTTGCAAATGAATTTCGACCCATAGTCTCTTTATTTTTTCTCGTGACTTCGTCTTAATGTCTTTTTCCTTTTTCTCATTGACCTTGTTCTCTCGTCGTTGTTTATTCCATTACTCTCTCCACTCCTCCCCCTTCTACAATAGCATTTCACAAATCAAAATCGACACAATTAATGTTCTATTCAATAACCATACTTCAATAATTTAATATCCACAAAACTACATCTAAGACATGAAATAAATCAGCATTTAAAAATAGTAAAGAGCCCTGTCACGCCAAGTGGCGTATAGAGAATATGGTGTTCATCATCATCATTGAGTGCCGTCTCCGCATCGAAGTTTGTCTACTATGGAGCACTATTTCACTCTGTCTCTTGCTTTGATGGAGCAGATTGTCATAGGTTGACTTGTCCCTCTTTTGTGGTACTCGTTCATGCTAGTCTTGGTCTGCCTCTGCCTCTTTTACCTTGTATTTTCCCTTCCAATATTACTTTTATAAGGCAGTTGTGTCTTTTAACATGCCCTAAAAATGTCATTTGTCTTGTTGTAATTGTGTTTAGTAGTTCTCTTTTCATTTTTAGTTGTTTTAAAACTTCATCGTTTGTTTTCTTTTCTTTCCATCCAATTCTACCTATTCTTCTATAGATCCACATTTCAAAGACTTCAATATTCTGTTTTGTTTTCTTGTCTAATGTCCATGTTTCTGCACCATACAGGAATATTGAGAAGATGTAACTTTTTGCTATTCTTAGTTTTAGCCCTGGTGTTATTTGTTTTGATGTTAGTATATTTTTCATGGCATTAAAATTACTTTTTGCCATACCTAATCTTCTGTTTATTTCAGATGTACATTTTCCATCACTGGTTATAGTATGTCCCAGGTAGTTGTAGCTCTGAACTGTCTCCAGATGTATTCCTTCAACTTTGATATTTAATTGTAGGTCTTGAGAATTTTCTTTGTTTATGATCATAGTTTTAGTCTTTTTGATATTCATATCTAGTTCATATTTTTTGCTTGTCATGTTTATTACATCAAGTAATTGTTGTAGATCTTTAGGATTTTCTGCTAGTAGTACAGTATCATCAGCATATCTTAGGTTATTATCTTTCCATTAATGTTTACGCCTGGCATCTCTGTGATGTTTTTAAAGATTTGCTCAATGTATAGATATATGGTGTTAGTGACCATAATTTTTACAGACCATCGGCACATGATTTTTGGGGTAAAAATCAATATAATTAAAGCAGTATTCAATATCCGAATGTAATGTGTTAAGTAGTCACAAAACTGTATGTGATGTATTAAAGAAATACCGCGGAACTAAGTCAGCTAGTAAGGATCCTGTCAAAACCTGGTTATTTTGTCCTTCTTGTGTTCTATAATATTCTGTCTCATTTTGAATTGTGAGTTTGCATTCTTCCATACCAGCTATATAGCCCGTCCCCAATTTGACATTTTAAAAAAAGTAAAGTACCCTCATCACGCCAAGTGGCGTATAGGGAAATATGGTGTTAGTGGCCCTATATTTTACAGACCATCAGCACATGATTTTTTGTTGAGGTAATGTGGTCGGTATTACGTCCGTGCTGCTTTACTTTCCCAGAAAAAAATCCGGTACCCATTTAAGGCTGGGTGAACCCGGAAGCCGTCGTTTGGGATCGAACCCTACCCCTTGTCCTTTGTAGTCCAGTTCACTAACCACTGAGCTATCGCGGCTCCCCAATTTGACATATCCTCTACAAATACAGTTGCATGTATTAATGAAGTTGCATATATTTTTTAATTGAGATGCATACGTTTTAACAATGACTATACATCACTCTTAAATAATGTGTGTTGTTAATTAAAAGTGATTATTGTTACTACGGCTGTTTAGCTGTAAAATATATCAATTATTTATAAAGTGTTTATGGTGGCATCGGTTTTGATTTTTTAAAAATTCATATTGGATTGATTATTAGTGTTAGTTTACTTTGCTGATTTCTTGACCTAGTGGGTCGTTGTAGCAGTGTTGCTGTTGGCTGTAACTTTATTTCAATGTCGGCGCTTTGCTGGCTACGAGTTTCTTTCAAAGCTGGTGTTGGTTAAGACTAAATTCCAATATTGGTGTTGGCTACAACTGTTTTCCAATGTTGGTGTTGGTTACAACTGTTTTCCAATGTTGGTTTTGGCTACAACTTATTTCCAATGTTGAATTTGCAAACATCCAGGGAAAAAAAATATCGAAATGGATACCGAGTGTATTTCTGAAGACGAAAAATATTCTTTTGTGTCCACCTGTTAACATACAGATACAATGACAGCTTATTGCGATCTGTGCTTTGTGACCAAGAACGAACGAGAGAAGCAAACACTAGGGAACACTTTCAACATATTTAAGATATACTTAATTAATGAGATTGGTGAGATTTAACAGGTAATTATGATATATTTTTTAAAGGAAAAGTAGAACTAAAGAAGAGGAAAGGGTTTGTTTACGCATTTTACGATGTTTACATCTCACAGTAACAGTGTAACTGCAACGATAAGGAGCGTAACAATTCCTGCATTTAATAGGTCACAGTTAAACATGATGACATCACCACATCGAGGCAATGGTAATAATTTAAAAAAATAGCTCTGTAATTTCAAATTGATTGTATCGTCTTTAGACAAATAATACAATAAAGACGAAAATTACTACCTTAACATCGATATGGGCACTGACCAATGATAAGTTATATTAAATGAAAAAAAAAACATGCAAAAAGAAGAAGAGAAGAGAAATAGAAGATTAAAAGACATCTATGTGTCACAAGTGCGAAAATCCTGCTGGTGAAGCCGTGCAACATGACATCTATCATGGAATAGCATACCCTAACCTGTAAACTACGTATTGATTGCACTGACAATAGTGCATATAGACATTTCTCTTTCCTTGCAGACCCTCAGAAGAGGAACACTGTAATAGACAACAGTGTGTTGTGTTGTTAAGAGCAGACATGCTGAAGCAATTAATTACAACTGTGGTACAACAAAATACAATGCAATAATTAAAAAAAAAAACATAGTCGAATTTTAACAAATCAAGGCAAAGAAGCAATGCAATAAACAAGTTGACTGGACAGGACCGTGATTCTTCTTCTTCTTCTTTCCTTCCTCATCTGTCTTTCAGCGTCGAGTAAGTAAGTAAAGAGTAAAGTACCCCCGTCACGCCAAGTGGCGTATAGGGAAATATGGTGTTAGTGACCCTATATTTTACAGACCTTCAGCACATGATTTTTGGGGTAATGTGGTCGGTATTACGCCCGTGCTGCTTTACTTTCCCAGAAAAAAATCCGGTACCCATTTAAGGCTGGGTGAACCCGGAAGCCGTCGGTTGGGATCGAACCCTACCCCTTGTCCTTTGTAGTCCAGTTCACTAACCACTGAGCTATCGCGGCTCCCCTTTCAGCGTCGAGGGGATATATAATTTACGGTCATTTGCTCTTCTGTTCGCCTCTGCTGCTGTTATGTTTCCTAGTGCTTCTAATATTCCATCGTACAGGACCGTGATTAAATAAAAAAAAAATAACTTACGAAGCCACTTTAACACACTTGGCTGCAAGAAAATATATGAAGTTATGAAATATTAAAAGATAATGTGAATTACAGGAACATTAAGACACTTCCACTCATGGGACATATGAGAACAACAAACACCAGTGAAAAAGAAGCGTTATAAAAGGGAGAGCTAGAGAAGACACACATTTATTCCCACAATAATAAACAGCATGAAAGAATATTTAATGAGGGAAAACTAGATTTTAAAAAGCTCTTTCATGAACTTGTCATAACAAAAGTCTATAAGAAATAGAAACATTAATACAAGATATAAAATAAGTTAATAATATAAAAGAACAACTCGTTTGCAGAAGTAAATCTGCAGGGATTTCGGAATTAAATAGATGCAAATAATATTTACAACAATTAATATTTATATTATTTATTTATAATTATATTATACTATATTTATTATTTATATTATATTAATATTAGAGGACTGAAGACTGGAAAAAATGTTAAAAGCAACAATATGGTAAGGTGACAATATTTTTTAAACCCTAATCCGGGACGGATTAATTTGACTTAAACTTTCCATCAATAAAATGAAATTTCTTCCTCCTTTTTCAAGTGAATAATGCTTATATTTTAAAACTAATTAAAACACCTAACAATAGAGGCTTACAAAACGTTATCAGGAGTTATTGAATTAAACGTTATTGAGTTTCAGTCTCAGTATACAAGATTTAAAACTTGGAGCGCATTTTACTGTTACTATTTCGACAAATGAACAGCCAATTCAACTTTTTCAACATTTTCTTACACAACAGAATAATGTATATTTTTAAGTCGAAGAGACGTTTACCATATTGGCAAAATTGGTAAACGTTTGTGACCCTAGTGTATTTTTAACAAATCCGGGACTTCTACTTCTTTCCTTCCTCATCTGCCTTTCAGCGTCGAGGGGAGATATAATTTGCGGTCTTTTGCTCTTCTGTTCGCCTCTGCTGCTGTTATGTTTCCTAGTGCTTCTAATATTCCATCGACCCATCTTTTTCGTGGTCGACCCTTGGGTCTTGTGTTCTCACAACGTTTGTTGAAGGCTCGTTGTGTAGTGTTTTGTTCTTTCTGCCTTGTCACGTGGCCAAACCATTTTATCTGTTGTTTCCTTATATATTATATGGCGGGGGCTTTTCCTAGCTTTTTCTCAGTTCTTCATTTCTGATCTCACCTCTCAGACTGTTTCCTGTCATTCGTCTAACACATTTCATCTCTGTAGAGGTTATTTTTCTTATTGTTCTTGCATCTAGGGTCCAGGTCTGGCATTGGTAGCACAACGTTGGGATGAAGATTGTGTTGTATAGTGCTCGTTTTGCCTCCAGAGTTATTTCCTTGTTGGACAATAGTGGTGATAACTGTCCGATGATTTGACAAGCTTTGTTGCATCTTGATTCAATCTCTGCTGTTTGAGAATTATCGTTTGTCATTAGACTTCCTAGGTATTTGAATTCCTCTACTTGTTTTATTTGTCTGCCTTCTATAGTTATGTTGATGTTCTGTTTTTTTTGGCAACATTCATGACTTCTGTTTTGTTGATGTTGATTTTCATGTTGTATTTTGTGCCTGAGATGTTGAGTTCGTTTAAGTGTTCTTGTAGGTCTTATATTGTTTCATGTATTAGTGCCTGATCGTGTGCAAATAGAAGCTCGTTGATCTCCTCTGTCTCTGATGGGTTGACTAGCTTGCACATATGGTCCATGTATGTAATAAACAGCAGGGGGGATAGTACGCACCCCTGTCTTACACCTGATCTAACTTCGAAGTGGTCTGTGTAGCCTGCTGCTGTTCTGACCCTGCAGCTGCTGTTGACGTAGAGGCTTTTAATAAGGTTGGTTAGATGTTGGCTTACTCCGTATGTTGTTAGTATCTTCCACAGTTGTTCTCTGTTTACTCTGTCGAATGCTTTTTCCTGGTCAATGAAGGCTATGTATAAGTTTTGATTGTGCTCTGTTAAAATCCGGGACAAAAGCTAAAAAATCTGCCAAAATCGGGACAGTAACAAATCTGGGACAAAGGTTGAAAAAACAGTAAAAAAATAGGGTCGTCTGGTCACCTTAAATATGGGGAAAATGAATAAAACGTGCAAAAATAATAGCACGGTTTCTATGTCGAAAGATAAATCAATGTGCCATAGTGGATTACTCAATGTCGAACGTAGCAAAACGATAACGTCTTCATAACACAACCCCGGGCCATGTGTGTGAAGATTCACTGCTGTTCAAACCTCCAAATGGAGGACTGGTTGGTGTCGCCGACCTCGAGACAGAGAGGTTGTGGGTTCAAATCCTGGCTATACCGGTTGGGTTTTTTATTTATGATTTCTCTCTGCGGCAACCACCCTGGTCTCAGCAGGGAGGCTCGGCTTGAAACGTCAATTACTCGTCGACGAAAAAAATATGACTACCTCCGAAGTCGGACTTATCTGCATGTGCGGCGAGGGACCACAGTGCACACGGCTGCCAGGGAAAAATGCATTAAACACGCAAAATTCAGTTCCTAGTCTCTATGGACTTCGTCAGAGGTAAAAGCTAGCGAACGAAAAAAAAACAACAACCTCCAAATCTCCGTTTAGTCTTATTGGTTCATTTCAGTGGAACACAATTGTGGGGTCAAGGCAAAGAAAGGCATCAAGATGCGAAGCTGCAGTGAAGCTACCAGTGAGGAGAAATGAACACAAAAAAACACACACCAAAAAAAAAAAAAATATATATATATATATATATATATATATATATATATATATATATATATATATATATATGTTTGGTTAAAGCTTCACGTAACAAATGAACACCACAAACCAGAACGACTTTTCGGCGCAAAGGCCTTCAATAGAAATACAAATACAAGACACGTACAAATATGTATTTAAAATAAATAAAAAAATCATTAAAAATCGAACTATAGAAAGAGAAAGGAAAAGTAAAGGAGAATACAATTTTAATAAAAATTTCCATGTAAGATCTAAGAACGAATTCAAAACAAACGAGGAAATTAGAGAAATCGCCAATCAACCACTAATATCTTCAGTAATAAAGAAAAGACGATGGTCATATGTTGGACATGTGATGAGAAGAGATAATAACCGAATAGCAGAGCAAGCCCTCATATGGGAAACAACAGGTAAGAGAAAAAGAGGAAGACCCAGGGAGACACTGAGAAGAACATTGATGAGAGAGGCAAGAGCAGCAGGATTCGGCTCCCTCAATGAGATAGAGCTGCTTGCACAGAACAGAAACAAATGGCGAGATTTGATAAAATATCTTTAAAAGAAAACTGCTAGAACAAAAATTCAGATAGGAGAAGGTGTATCTTGGTCTACGCCCTATGGGCCGGCTACGGCTCGAAAGGTCAATAGATAGATAGATAGAAGATCTAAGAAGAAAAGATTGATACAATTGTGTTACGTCTAGTACCAGTTTGATTATAAGAGATACCAGAAAGAATCTATAACAAAATATTGACTAACCCTAACAGAGGGCTAAGTTCCAGATTTTTTTGTTTGTGGTTTACTTCCCCTTAGCCTAAGCATTGCCTCTCCAGAGATCCCTTACATTGTAAGGAATAACTGACTGACTTGCCTATCATTGCATCAAGGACAAGATATATGCTATATTGTTTATGTGTAGAAAGTTGGATGGTTACTATTTTGTGAAAAATCAACATGTCTGCACTCCAGGAAAATCATAGATTAATCTTGTTGAAGTCAAAGAATAGTTTAAAGGGACGCCAACAACAGTGGCGCACCGGTTGTATCATAAGCCTCGACCTCCCTTGCGTGTATGCTTTTATTTTGTCATTCTCTTCGCGTTCAGTTTTAAAGTCTCGCAGTTTAAGAAGAGTAGATTAATCAATGACAGTCATTCTCCAATAGGCGTGCACCAATGGCTCATGGTGTCTGAATTTATTTTGATAACTATCTTTACGTCACATAGTACCATTGCTGGTGTATGACGGGGGGCAACGATAGAACCAGAGGGATAAAGGCCGCTTGGTCAAGCAGTCGCCACGACGTGTGAGACTCAGGATTTTTATTTCACCCCCGATAGAAAAAAAATCCTTTCTGTCTACCGCGGGCTTCGAACACCGAACATCGGCTTTTCAGCCGTGGTTCGTTTTGTTGTTTTCCATTTTACTCTAAGCTTTCCCACAACTGGTACATGATCACTATTGCAATCTGCCCGCGTCTAGTTTTCACACACACCAGACTGTTTCTAAATCTATTGCTTATAATTATGTAATCAATTTGATTACGTGCGTTGTCTGCTGGGCTTTTCCATGTTCACAGACGTCTTAGATGTTGCTCAACCCAGGTGTTTCCTATCATCATGTTGTGTGTTCTTGCCCAGTCAATAAGTTTCTCACCTCTTTCATTCCTCTCGCCTAAGCCAACATGACCAACTAATTCCTCAACTCTTTCCTTTCCTACTTTTGCGTTAAAATCCCCTAGAACTATGGTGTTTTCATGCGGTTTGCATTCATAAAGTGCCTCATTTAACTCGTCAGAAAATTTATCAATTGTTTCCTCTAGACTGTCTGCTGTTGGTGCATAAATTTGTATAAGATTTATGTCTATTGGTTTTCCATTCAATTTCACTAAATGGAATCTGTCAGATATTGGGTAAAAGCATTTCACTGTTCTTGCTCTTTCTGCATCCAAGATGATACATACTCCTCTTTGGTGTTCAGTACCTCCAGAATAGAGTATTTTATTTTTATCAGAATACATCTCCCCTGATCCGGTGTATCTCATTTCACAAAGTCCCAGTAAATGTAAACCCATTCTTTTCATTTCTTGTATGATGTTTTCCATTTCCCCCTTCTGCATGAGTGTTCTCACACTCCAAGTACCTATCTTTAGAGTTTGTTTTATCTTTATTTTGCTTACAGTAGCTTGATGACGATCGTGTATCAACTGTAGCACACGATGTCCCCTACGAACGAGGGTTTTCCATTGGAATCCCCCTTAACGTTGTTGTCGTAATTTTTATTGTTGTGGCGATTCATGATTGTACAAAGAAGTTACGACGGCGGTTTTCTGTTGCCTTCCGTCGGTTTGTTTACGAGTGACTCCTCTAGCCTTTGACTAAAAAGTCTCACCCACAGGGCAGTGGGGTTGTTTTACTTCGGGTACCCTCCCTTAGCCTTTTACTCTCCAGAGCTTACCTGCAAGGCAGCATGGCAGCCACAGGTTGTACATGTTTACTGTATACAGTAGCAGGTAAAATTACCTGACCTGACAGCCAGGTAGTGATAATGAGGAAGAAAACTAGCTTCCTCGCACCTCCAAATGTTGTGTCCTAGTACTTTGAAAATTGGTATCCCAACCTTCGATGGTACAATATTTCACGGGGTTACCCTTATCCATGCTGAAGATGGATGTATCGGGCCGAAAGATGCAGATATTCCGGTTTGCAGTGAGCTAGCGTCACAACGCATCCAAGTTAACGTGGGTCAAACCTGTAGAATAAATGCAATTATTATTTGCGAATAGTAAAACGCACCTAAAGCATTACATTACCAAGTAATAATATATGATGATTAAATAAATTATTCATAATAAACATAAAGTATCTTGTGATTAAAATATAAAACCTGTTCTTAATTGAACAACAGAACTCTTAAATTTAAATTAAAAGATGATGACATTTTTGTAAGAATCATGCACTCCTCATCGTACATAATTTGTTGAATTGTTGATGTGTAAATAATCTGGTAATTGCAACAGATCTAACAAGGTATTCATCTGGGCGTCTGTTTCTGTGTTTGTTTACAGCTGCATTCATGACAGAAAATATAGAATAAACATAGCTAAAAAAACAATACCTTTACTTTGAGCGCAAATGGAACATTATTGTAATTCTTGTATTTGAAACGTCTAAAAAGTAGGATTATCGGCCCATTTTTGTATGTTAGATACTATTTCTCCTGAATTGTGACTGGAAGCTTAACATTTAGTTAATTGAGCTGTTACTGTGTTTATAAAAGTGGTAACATCTCACAGCCATATACACTTATTTAAAACTCTAGGTATTTCTGCAACACTTTCTTTGAAAAACACAGCTATTTCATGTAGTAGTTCAATGAAACGATTGAGAAGTAATAAAATCATCAAAAGATAATTAGATTTATTGTTTTCATAGCCACATATTCTTCCACTGATTTTCCTATATATTTTTCTTGGTCTGCCTCTTTTCGTCTTTTCTCACTTCATTGCATTGAGTTGTTGTGATTGTTTCTGGGTCTTCTCTATGAGTACAAGATCTATCTAGCTCAAGCGTATAGCTTTTATCATTATGTGCATTTTCTCTGGGTTATATTTAAGCAGTTCCTAGTTACGACCATGTTTTAAGCTTTAAGACATGGACATTATTATAATAAGTCATTCACGGAAGAGGATGCTTGTGTCAAGCGTTTCTGTAAAGACAAATATCGACACACTCGAAATGACCAAATTCACGTCAACACGGAGACAAAAACTAGATCAATTTCATATTTTAATTGTATTAAAATGTACGAACAATCATAATCATTATGTACCATACCGGTTGGCGTAGGCGATCATGTCCTTCCACAATCTTCTATCTGCAGTGCATCGTATCAGTTCTGTGTTGACTGTTTTCCATGTCATGAAGCCAAGCTATCAAGTATTTCTCTCTTTGTCGTCGGCAATCTCTCTTTCCTTTTATTTTGTCAGTTGTAACCAAGTATTCCAACTTTCCTCTTCTCATAATGTGCCCGAAAAATGTTGATTGTTTCTTTCTGATGTTTTTTGGGAGCTGCCTTTTGTGTTGGCCTCTTTGAGAACTTCCTCGTTGGTCTATTTAGCTGTCCAGGGAACTATCAACATGTACGAACAATAAAGACCTAAAATAGTCAAATTGTTAGAAGATTAATCAAGATAATTTTTTTCCTGAACTATTGATCTATCATAGTTTGACACGTTATTTTTATGAGACTTTTAACGACATCATTAACTGGTTGAAAAAACAAACAATTAAACATGCATGTAAAATAACAAAAAGAGAACGTTCTATGAATATACTGTACTCCTGGACAAACATTATTTATGTCTAAGTTGAGTAGTAAATATTCTCGTATTATTATATTTTTAAGTAAAGCAGTACGAGATAATCAACATTTTAGAAAGCATAAACGTAGACAGCAAAGATCTAAGAATAATAAAGAATATGTACTGGCAACAAACAGCGGTCATACCAACAGGAAACCAATTGGGAATGTTTCAACAAATAAAACAGGGTGTTAGGCAAGGTATGTGTTGTCACCATATTTGTTTAATATTTATAATGAGATTGTTTTAAGATACATAAGGGGCATGCCTGGAATAACAATCGGAAGTCATAATATAAATAATCTAAGGTTTGTTGATAATACAGTCTTAATCGCTAAGAATGAAAATGAGTTACAAGAAATGTTAGACATTATAGTGAAAGAAAGCAAAAATAAAAGACTCAGCCTTAATAGCAAAAGTCAGAAGTAATGGTAAAATGAGGAAAACGACATCACCTAAGTACAAAATAAAAACAAGTGGAACAATATTAAAACAGGTAGTAAATGAATTTAAATATCTGGGAACAATGTTAACCTCACTTGGTAGGTGTACAACAGAGGTGAGATGAAGAATGGTTCAATCACAAGCAAGTTTCCAAAAAATGAGGAAGATACTATGCAATGCATTTTGACTGCGGTTTTACAGAAGAATGTTGAGAATACCACGGACAGCTAAGAAGAGTAATGAAAACGTTCTGAAAGAGGCCAAAGCATAAAGAGAGCTCATTTCTAATATTAGGAAGTAACAATCATCATTTTTGGCTACGTAATGAGAAGAGAACAGCTGGAATATATTGTAACAACTGGGGAAATTGAGGGATGAAGATATAGAGGGAATCAAAGAGAGAAAATACCAGACAGCTTATGAGAATAGCATGGCAGAAGATCAACAAAATAAATGATAAATAACTGTCGAGATCGAAAGTTGTGGCGAGACATGATCACCTACGCCAGCATGCTTGGTACTTGATGGTGATTATACTTTTATTTTAAATTGAAATATCGCGTCGCTGTCAACACAAATCATGAATTTTACTGACTACTTACTATAACTATTGCAAAATTTTAGTAGGTCTGTTGTCCCAAAATTTTGAAAGTTGTTTATATTATTTTATAAGGGTAGACAATTTATCGCTAACAAAAACATTTGTATTTGAGTTATAACTAACAGTAATTGAGCACTGCATGAAATATACAATATCATAATTATAATTAATGATAATATTAATAAAATAAATATTCTATATATATATTTCATTTCCCCCTTCTGCATGAGTGTTCTCACATTCCAAGTACCTATCTTTAGAGTTTGTTTTATCTTTATTTTGCTTACAGTAGCTTGATGACGATCGTGTATCACATGTAGCACACGATGTACCCTACGAACGAGGGTTTTCCATTGGAATCCCCCTTAACGTTGTTGTCGTGATTTTTATTGTTGTGGCGATTCATGATTGTGCAAAGAAAAGAAGTTACGACGGCGGTTTTCTGTTGCCTTCCGTCGGTTTGTTTACGAGTGACTCCTCTAGCTTTGACTAAAAAGTCTCACCCACAGGGCAGTGGGGTTGTTTTACTTCGGGTACCCTCCCTTAGCCTTTTACTCTCCAGAGCTTACCTGCAAGGCAGCATGGCAGCCACAGGTTGTACATGTTTACTGTATACAGTAGCAGGTAAAATTACCTGACCTGACAGCCAGGTAGTGATAATGAGGAAGAAAACTAGCTTCCTCGCACCTCCAAATGTTGTGTCCTAGTACTTTGAAATTTGGTATCCCAACCTTCGATGGTACAATATTTCACGGGGTTACCCTTATCCATGCTGAAGATGGATGTATCGGGCCGAAAGATGCAGATATTCCGGTTTGCAGTGAGCTAGCGTCACAACGCATCCAAGTTAACGTGGGTCAAACCTGTAGAATAAATGCAATTATTATTTGCGAATAGTAAAACGCACCTAAAGCATTACATTACCAAGTAATAATATATGATGATTAAATAAATTATTCATAATAAACATAAATTATCTTGTGATTAAAATATAAAACATGTTCTTAATTGAACAACAGAACTCTTAAATTTAAATTAAAAGATGATGACATTTTTGTAAGAATCAAGCACTCCTCATCGTACATAATTTGTTGAATTGTTGATGTGTAAATAATCTGGTAATTGCAACAGATCTAACAAGGTATTCATCTGGGCGTCTGTTTCTGTGTTTGTTTACAGCTGCATTCATGACAGAAAATATAGAATAAACATAGCTAAAAAAACATTACCTTACTTTGAGCGCAAATGGAACATTATTGTAATTCTTGTATTTGAAACGTCTAAAAAGTAGGATTATCGGCCCATTTTTGTATGTTAGATACTATTTCTCCTAAATTGTGACTGGAAGTTTAACATTGAGTTAATTGAGCTGTTACTGTGTTTATAAAAGTTGTAACATCTCACAGCCATATACACTTATTTAAAACTCTAGGTATTTCTTCAACACTTTCTTTGAAAAACACAGCTATTTCATGTAGTAGTTCAATGAAACGATTGAGAAGTAATAAAATCATCCAAAGATAATCAGATTTATTGTTTTCATAGCCACATATTCTTCCACTGATTTTCCTATATATTTTTCTTGGTCTGCCTCTTTTCGTCTTTTCTCACTTCCTTGCATTGAGTTGTTGTGATTGTTTTTGGGTCTTCTCTATGAGTACAAGATCTATCTAGCTCAAGCGTATAGCTTTTATCATTATGTGCATTTTCTCTGGGTTATATTTAAGCAGTTCCTAGTTACGACCATGTTTTAAGCTTTAAGACATAGACATTATTATAATAAGTCATTCACGGAAGAGGATGCTTGTGTCAAGCGTTTCTGTGAAGACAAATATCGACAAACTCGAAATGACCAAATTCACGTCAACACGGAGACAAAAACTAGATCAATTTCATATTTTAATTGTATTAAAATGTACGTACAATCATAATCATTATGTACCATACCGGTTGGCGTAGGCGATCATGTCCTTCCACAATCTTCTATCTGCAGTGCATCATATCAGTTCTGTTGTTGACTGTTTTCCATGTCATGAAGCCAAGCTATCAAGTATTTCTCTCTTTGTCGTCGGCAATATCTCTTTCCTTTTATTTTGTCAGTTGTAACCAAGTATTCCAACTTTCCTCTTCTCATAATGTGCCCGAAAAATGTTGATTGTTTCTTTCTGATGTTTTTTTGGGAGCTGCCTTTTTGTGTTGGCCTATTTGAGAACTTCCTCGTTGGTCTTTTTAGCTGTCCAGGGAACTATCAACATGTACGAACAATAAAGACCTAAAATAGTCAAATTGTTAGAAGATTAATCAAGATATTTTTTTCCTGAACTATTGATCTATCATAGTTTGACACGTTATTTTTATGAGACGTTTAACGACATCATTAACTGGTTGAAAACACAAACAATTAAACATGCATGTAAAATAACAAAAAGAGAACGTTCTATGAATATACTGTACTCCTGGACAAACATTATTTATGTCTAAGTTGAGTAGTAAGTATTCTCGTATTATATTACTTTTAAGTAAAGCAGTACGAGATAATCAACATTTTAGAAAGCATAAACGTAGACAGCAAAGATCTAAGAATAATAAAGAATATGTACTGGCAACAAACAGCGGTCATACCAACATGAAACCAATTGGGAATGTTTCAACAAATAAAACAGGGTGTTAGGCAAGGTTATGTGTTGTCACCAGATTTGTTTAATATTTATAATGAGATTATTTTAAGATACATAAGGGGCATGCCTGGAATAACAATCGGAAGTCATAATATAAATAATCTAAGGTTTGTTGATAATACAGTCTTAATCGCTAAGAATGAAAATGAGTTACAAGAAATGTTAGACATTATAGTGAAAGAAAGCAAAAATAAAAGACTCAGCCTTAATAGCAAAAGTCAGAAGTAATGGTAAAATGAGGAAAAAGACATCACCTCAGTACAAAATAAAAACAAGTGGAACAATATTAAAACAGGTAGTAAATGAATTTAAATATCTGGGAACAATGTTAACCTCACTTGGTAGGTGTACAACAGAGGTGAGATGAAGAATGGTTCAATCACAAGCAAGTTTCCAAATAATGAGGAAGATACTATGCAATGCATTTTTGACTGCGGTTTTACAGAAGAATGTTGAGAATGCCATGGACAGCTAAGAAGAGTAATGAAACGTTCTGAAAGAGGCCAAAGCATAAAGAGAGCTCATTTCTAATATTAGGAAGTAACAATCATCATTTTTTGGCTACGTAATGAGAAGAGAACAGCTGGAATATATTGTAACAACTGAGAAAATTGAGGGATGAAGATATAGAGGGAAGCAAAGAGAGAAAATACCAGACAGCTTATGAGAATAGCATGGCAGAAGATCAACAAAATAAATGATAAATAACTGTCGAGATCGTAAGTTGTGGCGAGACATGATCACCTACGCCAGCATGCTTGGTACTTGATGGCGATTATACTTTTATTCTAAATTGAAATATCGCGTCGCTGTCAACACAAATCATGAATTTTACTGACTACTTACTATAACTATTGCAAAATTTTAGTAGGTCTGTTGTCCCAAATTTTGAAAGTTGTTTTATATTATTTTATAAGGGTAGACAATTTATCGCTAACAAAAACATTTGTATTTGAGTTATAACTATAGTCCGTTCACATTCGTTTGCCTAGACATTAATTAATTTTTTTCAAAAACTTATTGTTCATTTGCATTGATCTTTTGAAGTTAGGTTTAGAATACTAATGTCGCTATAAAAATATTTTTTTATCAAAGAAATGTGATCCAGTTTCAAAGATGCCTTATTTAATCTATATTAAAAAAAAGTTAATCGATATTATAAACACCGGCGGGATTATGTAGATGCTTACATCTCACAGCTGATTCTTTAACATATAGGCATGACCTTCACGGCTGAATGCGCACCGTCCTAAAATAGTTATGTTTCCACTATAAATTTTTATAAAGAAATGTTACATATGAAATTTCCCGTTTAGCACAAAATGACATTTTAGCCGAAACCGGAAATTATGTGACGTCAAAATCACGGCCGTAGACTCGAGTTCGAGTCATAATTCAGAGGCAAATCTCAATATTTACAGAAAGGAGGCGGCACTATCCATATTATCTTCTGCAAGTCTATGTGAGAATGAATATAAAGGCAAAATATTTTACTGAGCATAACATTGCTATAAAGATTTATCAATACTTCTGCAGAGAGCGTAAAAAGGGACATCTTTATTGTTCTTTATCAAACCCTGAGAAGAGAACAATGCATATTTTAGGTTTGTGTAAACGTTCATTTGATCGAATAGTTAAAGGAAGCGGATATTTATTGCCAACAAATGCAAGAAAGCAAGGAAGGAAAGAAACGTTAGACAGTTTTGATAAGGACTTAGTAAAAAGAGAAATATGTCGAATGTTTGATATAAACGAAGAAGTGACACTTAGAAAGTTGAAGCTTTGGCTGAAAACTAACAACGACTTTGAAATATCAAAAACTTCATTATGGAAAATATTAAGAAGTGCAGGCTTCACCTTTAGAAAGTAT
Organism: Megaustenia siamemsis; assembly: GCA_032433765.1. NCBI lineage: Eukaryota > Metazoa > Mollusca > Gastropoda > Stylommatophora > Ariophantidae > Megaustenia > Megaustenia siamemsis. The sequence continues at coordinate 34,453,036 of JAVIAB010000125.1, forward strand.
GCTGGTGGAAAAAAACATTATTTGTGAGAAGCCACATCTAGTTGCTCTTAGAAGCAAGTATTTACGTGAAGTGAAGGAAATGCGCGAAAATGATTATGATATTGTTTATTTAGATGAAACTTGGATCAACGCTCATCATACAAATGAAAAGGAATGGCAGTTAGCAGATGGAAGTATTAAAAGATCAGTACCAAGCAGTAAAGGGCAACGTTTGATAGTTGCACATGCAGGTAGCAGACATAATGGGTTGTTGCAGAATGCTCATCTCGTTTTCATTTCAAAATCCATAGACAATAGAGACTACCACTCCGAAATGAATGGGCACATATTTAAAGATTGGATCGAGAAAAGTATCCTTCCAATATTAGATCGACCTTATTGTCTGATAATGGACAATGCTTCATACCATAACGTAGTTAACGTAGAAGATAGAATCCCAACATCATCAAGTACAAAAGATGCAATCAAAACGTGGCTCATAAAAGAACACATACACGTTAACGACAGCTACTTGAAACCCGAATTGCTTAGCCTTGTAAAACAGACACAACGTACAAAGATATTTAAAATAGACAAGTTAATTCAAGAACATGGCCATAGATGTTTGAGACTACCTCCATATCATGCACACTTAAATCCTATAGAACTAGTTTGGGCAAAAGTTAAAGGACACGTAGCATATACAAAAAAAACTTTCAAATTATGCGATGTTGAGACACTTACAAATCAGGCTCTATCAAATATAAATAAAGACTACTGGGTAAAATGTGAGGATCATGTGTTACGACAAGAAGAGGAATATTAGAAAAAGGATGGTTTGTTGTTTGTTCAGCCGAAAGCAGTAATCGACCTATTTGACTCGTCTGATTCTGAATGATCATTACTCTGATTAAGTCTACAGATAAATAGTTTGATTTGCAAAATTTCCTAGTTGATTTGTTAAACAGTTTATTGTTCAAGACCACCAAGCAATCAAAAATATGTTATAAGCAAACCAACAACCATTACTTTGAATGGAAGCCTGCTTGAGTCAGTACAGAAGTTCAGCTATCTTGGATCCACTATTACAGCCACACTTTCCTTAGATGAGGAACTAAATGTACGTATTTGAAAGGCAGCGACAACATTTGGGAAACTCACACCAAGAGCATGGAACTATATCAAATTGACTCTACGAACAAAAGTTCTATATATAATTTAAAATTTGTATACATGCCACCAAGTAAAATTTTATGGACACGCCTATGGGTCATCGTTGCACTAGATTACTGTAAAACATTTTGATTAGGGTCAAAATAATAGTTACATGGGCAAAGATCAAAGGAGTTCGCCGCTTTAAGAAAACCGTTATAGCTAGACATCGAGTAACACATATGTTCTCGTGACATGGACATTTTAACACCGTATGCCAAAAATCATGTGAAATCATCAAGAACTTTTTGAATTATAAATCATAACATCTCGGCAAACGAATCTGAACGGACTATAACAGTAATTGAGCATGCATGAAATATACAATATCATAATTATAATTAATGATAATATTAATAAAATCAGTATTCTAAAATAGTCATCCAACCCACAGTAATGAAAATTAAAATATTGAAAATGATACGATTTCTCAAATTTAAGTCATTTGTAGCTTGACATTTAAACAAAAAAAAAAAACAATTTTCCCATAATTGTTTATTGATTAAACTTTGCTACCATCGGAAAAATGAGCTGCACATTTTAGATGTATTTAATTTACTTCAAGAAAACAATTTGAATGCAGTCCACATTTATTAAGATTTAATTAATATTTTACGACAGTTTATTCAAGAGGTCTTGTGCTGCCATGGTTACCAGATCTCAGACACAGCAACAGACGACGCTAAAGTCCACCATTGCATTATGCAAAATATATCAGCGCCACCTTGCGTATCACGTGACCGTTGTATATGCGCGCTATGGCAGTACCGCTGTAGTGGTCGACGTCTGCCGTCGTAGTTCAGTGTACACTCCAACCATACATGAAGAAAAATATCTGTTAACTGTCTGTGTTATTTAATACTGCTGAAACTCGGTGTGTTTTGGATATTCTTCCTTGAGATTTCTCATGATTGCTGTCGAATTGTTTGGACAGTTATTCTTCCCATAATCATGCCGCTTTTCGGGAAGAAAAACAACGAAGCAGAAAAGAAATTGAAAGAAAACGATATCAGACGAAAGTATGAGTTCAAAGACACACTCGGAACGTGAGTAGTGTTATTTTGTGACTGAAAAAAAACATGTTAATGAAGGATTTAAGGCAAATAATAATATATTAAACAATATAATATGTTATTATGTGTATTATTTAAACTTTTTCAATCTCATTATTTAATTAATACAAATTATTTGAGTGTGGAAGTGTTTATTACTGTTTATCAGTATTTATGAGTATTTACTTGATTACTAATTACTTGTATAGTTTTTAAAAGCATTTTTATTAAAAATGTATACTGACTCAGTAGAGTGACTCAATGTATAGTTCACAGATTTGTAAACTACACGGTCGCGAGTCGAATGTGTTGTTTTATTAATAATTTGTATTAATCGGCATTGCGTGGCGGTAAGATTAAAAAAAAAAAAAAACTATTGTAGAGTAGAGAGCTATTATTTTAGTATTTACTTTTCTAATATTTAATATTATATTATTATTATATGAAGTTTATAATATTATTATAATCGATCATGATAATACCGGCGTAATATACGCCATTATACGTTTGTTATATTATTGTATGGATAGACAATATTAGAGTGATAATTTGTAATTAATAAAATACTGACAGGATACTGTGACTCAAGTAAAAGTAATAATTTTTCTATTTCATTTTGAAAAAAAAAAATGAAATTTTGATTAATTGTAATAATATTACATAATTATTCTATAATGTTACAAAAAAGTTTTATAGAATTTTAGAAGAAAGTTTACTAATAAAGTTAAACTAATGTAATAAAGTAAAAGTTTGTTAGTGGATGTTAAAGTGAAAAAAAATTAGTTAATTTTTGTGTACACTCCCTGGTGGCTAACAATCCTAAAAGTGATTAAATCAAATGTGAGAAGAATTTGTCATTGAGTAATGTCTTTATATAATTAATATTTACATAAATAAAGCTGTATAAATGTTAGTCAGATTGAAATATAAATGTTAGTCAGATTGAAATGTGTTATAATATTTATTGTAATAGTAATCACATTATCAAATCATAATTATGATTGTAGAGTTATAATGTATGCAGTATAATACTTATATATAGTATAATATAGATGACCACTGCAGAGGAACCATACAATACAATAACAGAAACAAATCTAGGCTTAAAATGGCTCAGTTTAAATCACTGATTAAAAGAATCAGCCTCACTGCACTTGATGGTATTCATGCCACAGCAAATTGTGTAAAGTAGTATACCCACACTAAGTAAACATTTGCTTAAGAATAAGACTGTTCCTTTTCTGAAGCTTGCTCTTCTTGCATGACAGTGTATTCTCACTGCATCTTTTAATTCTGTTAGTAATAATCTTTTGGAAAACTTTAGGGGCAACTTTAGAGTTAGTGTCAAGTGTCAGTCCTCTCCAGTTATTACACAATAAGTCTATCCCACCTCCCAATCCTGTTAGTATTTATTTTTACATAGGACTTTTAATGGTATAATTATTCCTTCTTCTTTCCACTTTCAGGAACCTTTTCTTCTTAGATGTTTTTGAATATTTTCTGCACGTTGCTTATGGTTTGACTATCAAATGCTTTTACTTTTAGCATCTCACTTGTTACATCATTTTCACCCGTTGCCTTGTTCTTAATCATTCATGATCTTCACTGTTGTTTCTACTTCATTGAATAGTAAAATCATCCAAATTACTTTCATTATTCACTTCAACATACCATCAACACATTGAGCACACCTACTTCATTAAAATGATTGTATGTACATATTGTCATTGACTTCAGAGCCAATACATTTTACAAATCGCAACTGCACTATTTACAAGTTCATCATTTTATGTATTTTTCTTTTTTACAGAACTGAACTTATCCTTGTCAATTTTAGCTTATGGAAAAATACGTGTTGTATTCTCTAAATCAGCTGTATCATTATTGCTACTAGATGTTTCAGAGGCACTGATAGTCTTTGCTGACTGGATGTTCCCATCATCTAAACTAAATCTAAGACAGACCTTCATGGTTTCTTACCTATGGTTTTACCATCATTATGACTATAATCATAATCACAACCAGAAGCACTTCAAAAATATCTTTTATTTTGCACTGTATCTTTCTAATCTAGTGATAGAAGTAGAAGAAGAGGGCATGACCATTATTTGTGAGAAATAAACAAAACACTTTAGAGTGAAATTAAAATCACTCTTTAACGGCAGCTATGCTTGTTTAAGTCAAGTTTGACAAATGAGACCTATTTTATCTTTAACTACAAACAAAATATAGATTATCAGAAAAACTGAATTGCTGCTATATGAAACATAAAATTTATCAGTACCTACAGGAATCAATGTAATGGTCTGGTAGGGATTTCTAGTAAACTGATATATTGGTTCATGGTATGGGAAGAGTTAAAGTGGCATCATCATCGAGTGCCTTCTCCGCAATGAAGGTTGGCTACCATGGAGCGCCATTCTGCTCTGTCTCTTGCTTTGATGGTGCAGGTTGTCATAGTCTGATTTGTCCATCTTTTGATGTTACTTGTCCATGTTAGTCTTGGTCTGCCTCTGCCTCCTTTACCTTGTATTTTCCCCTCCAGGATTATTTTTAGTAAGCTGTTGTGTCTTTTAACATGGAAAGTGGCATACCATTTTAGTAGGCTGTTGTGTCTTTTAACAAGGAAAGTGGCATACCATTTCAATAAATCATTATAACATCTACAATTTTATGTATTCAATGAGACATACTTATTGAACAGATCATCACCACATGTATAGTATTCTATAAGACATACTATTTCTGCGTATCATCGCATCAATTATATCAAAGTCTCTTCTGTTGCAGTCTCCTTTTTGAGGGGGATTAACCACTTATTCATAATTCCTTTATGCATTAAACTGTAATTTTCAGCTCTGCCCATAAGCTGAAGGGCTTATGTTTGAAAGGAGTTTGTGTTGGTCAGAATCTCAGTCTCTCTGAATTGTTGAATGATGATAGTTGTAGTATATGTTTTATATTTTTTGGGGATTGAAGTCAGTTTATTAGTTTTTTATCCTGAGCATATGTGAGTATACTGTCCAGTAGTTAATTGATTATTGTTTTTCCATTTCTTTGGAGGAAAAATAGCATCTTCTTTGCTCTGATCTGGTGTGTGTTTTTCCATATCTCATGTACTTTACATTACTTAAACAAGTAGAGGAATTTAAACACCTAGGAAGTCTTAGTGATAAACAACAATTCACAAACAGCAGAAATAGACTCAAGGTGCATCAAAGCTTGCTAAATCAGTGGACAGCTATCACCACTATTGTTCAACAAGGAAATAACTCTAGAGACAAAACGGACACTCTAGAATACAATCTTCATCTTATTATTGTGCAACCAATGCCTCCAGAGGTATCCAATCCTCCATGGACCAGAGATGCAAGAACAGTAAGTAGAATAACCTCTACTGAGATGAAATGTGTTTGCTGAATGACAGGAAACAGTCTGAGAGATAAGATCAGAAATGAAGAACTGAGAAAAAAAAGCTAGGAATAGCCCCTACTTTAAAATATATAAAGAAACAACAGATAAAATGGTTTGGCCATGTGACAAGGCAGAAAGATCATAACACAACACAACAAGCCTTCAATAAATGTTGAGAACACCAGACCCAAAGGCCGGCCACAAAAAAGGTGGATTAACAGAATGTTAGAAACAATAGGAAACATAACAGCAGAGGCGAACTGAAGAGTAAAAGATTGCAAGTTATATTTTCCCTCGACACTGATAGGCAAATGAGTAAGGAAAGATGAAGAAGGTATACTTTATATTTGTTATGGTTTTCAAGGCTTTAAATATTACAGAATTTTACACTTGTTGGCTTGCGCTGCCAAGTTTTGTTAATTGGTCGGATGTTTCATTGCCTTAGGTTGCAATGTGTCCTAGTGTTCATTACGAGTTGTATCTGCCTCTCTGTTAAGTTGAAGGAGGTGTTTTGTCAGGAAAAAATATTGTTTACATTTAGTTTAGGCCAAGGTTAGGGTTTCTGCGAGTTTGTAAAACAGATTTTTGCATTTTATAAGTATCAGTCACAATGTTGCTATTGGCTCTGGTGGAGGAGCAATTGAGCCGACTCATTGATGGTTGTATTTTCTGCATAAAGTTTGTTGAGTTGGTTCCTGTAGCTAATAATATCTATCTGTTTTTAAATATTACTATTGTCGTGCCAATCAATACAGATGCCACATCATTCCATTTCTAGCTGCTTTTTCAGTTGATCTATGTTAATATTTTTTTCCATATGGATTTAGGGTCAGGGTAAGTGTAACACTTTGGTTGTGATTCTGAATGGTCTATTGGTGTCATATGGTGCCTTTAATCCTATATATATATATTGGCAGTAGATTAGTACTGTTATGTATGTGTCAAATACATGCAACTAGAAATAAGTGATTTTTAAAAATAATTCTTCAGATTGAAAGTCTGAAAGTTATTTTTGAATTACAAAGAACATATAGTATAGTATTATAATATCACATTACATATATAATATATTTTAAGAATAATTTCACTGATTGGAGTGTAGGCTCTGGCTGTACCAATGAGTAGTGTCTTGCTCTAGGGTACAGGTAGCATTCCAGATAACATATCTGTACATTTCATGTTGAGGTGTTGATTTTTTAAATCAGTTTTTGCCAAGAAGATTCATCTTAGTTATTTTCCTCAGTACTGCACCAAGTACTACCACAGCTTCTAGCTTAACCTTTCATACAAACTGACCACTGTATGTGGTTAGAAACTTGACCACATAAACTATTCCAATTTGAAAACCTTTGTCAGCAGTACATTAAGTGTATTACAGAAGCTTCTTTTAATGAGCAACTGTTGTGTTTAAGATTAAATTTAATGTCATGTTTATCAATATTAAAAGTGTAATTTCAAATTTACTTCACATTTATTTAATATTAAAAAAAATAAAAATTATAGTTATCATTTATTATAAGAAATTCATTATATTTGTTATGTGCAAGAAGATGGTAAAAATGTCTGTTGTGTGGACTAATACAAATTACACAATTGTAGCCAAATTCTTTAACAACCTGGGCAAACCTTCCTGGGCAAACAGTGGTCAGTGACTCATGGCTATTTGCTTGCATCAATAGCAGGGACAATTACCGTATATTTGAAGATAATTGTTTTGAAGTAAAATAGTGTTGATAATAACGAATTGAACACATCAGTCTACTCCAGTTCATGTTTTTAAAAACATCGATTGCCCGTCTCCGCATCGAAGGGTTGTCTACATTCTAAAAACAACTTGGAAAATTTTATATATTTTTTGTAAGACCCGATAAACGTGGCCGGTGAAGACATTAACACCAATTTGATAGTTTTTTAAAAGTCAATTCTGCCCTCTTTTTGAAACATAATATAAAAGGAATTGCCAACTTAGCTATATCATACAAGGAAATGCGTGCAATACTCATAAGAAGTGTTTTCTCAGTCTCCTAAACACTTACAAAATTATATATATATATATGGCCTTTGGCGTCTTGACAGACGGTTGGTAGCAAGCAATCGTGATAAGTCAGTAGTTTTGTGAAGCATTAGTGTCTCATACTTTACTGAACATCTTTTCTCGTGGCTGAATTTGCCAATCCTGGACAGACAGATCCATCCACAGAACGAGCAAGGTGTACCCACGGTACCAGGCCTTTTCTCCTTTCTCTTGCGCCTTTTGTCTTCTGAATTTCTATCTATCTTTCGTTCGCCTGAAGTATTGTCTATATCTGCAATGTCGTTTCCTGTATAAATTTTACTGTCTTTTGTAATTCTTGCAGTGGCCCATATAGTTTTGTCTGTAGTCTTCTGAATTTGACATCAGCACTGTCTCGAAAGTTGTTATGCCAATTTTTTTGTTTGTTCTCCATGTGCTACGATCCACAGCCACATTTCCCCATTTCCTTTCACTTATAGAAAATTCCCTCAAGGAAGCCTTGCAAACATCCTTATATCTCAGCACTGGTCTGTCCTTTGGTCACTTTCCGTCCCTAAGTTCGCCATACAATATCTGTTTGGGAATACAATTGTTTGCCATTCTTCTTACATGGCCCAGCCACCTTAGTCTACGAATCCTAAGTGTTGATGGGAGTTTGGCTCTTTGTAAGACACTAGAGTTAGTTATTTTGTCCTGCCATTTGATGTTCATAATCTTGCGAAGGCAACGTACATTAAAGCTGTTTAACCTTTTCTCCTGCCCTGCATAGGTAGTCCAAGTTTCTGATCCGTATGGTTGGTTGCATTAGCCCGATGACTAAAGTATTCTAGAGTATCGTGGTAGACTAGAATATTCCTCTTCATCATCCGCCCTTACAAGGATGTAGTGGACGTATCTGCGTTGTGTTGTGGTTTACATAACTTATATTTGCGCCTTTCGGCCCAACACATCTGACTTCAGCACGACGTTTTTGAGTACTGGGTACCCTCTTCGATCCCTGCACGCTTGGCCAGACTAGACAGGTTAGTCTGTTACTGGAGGCACCACGGAGCGGTGGAGCAGGGTTTGGATGGTTTTGGTTCACCGATCCTGGCGCAAGCCATCAGCTGTGGGTCGTTGACAACTTCCAGCTCTGGTGCTGGGAGGCACCTAGAATTGTACTAAACACACAACTTTGGTAAATTTGAATCTTAGTCCTAAGTGTTAAATTGGTGTTGGCCCATGCTCTATTTTAGGACTGTTTTCTTTATGTTTTGTACATTCGCGAGGTTGGTGTTATTAAATCCAGGACAGATGGTTCTAACGTTCCATGTGCCGAGTATGAGAGATGGTGTCTTCCTTCTGCTGTGTCCTAACGAGGATGGAACTGACATTTCAGCTTGCCTTCTATGCCTGCGCCAATAATATGGAGATAATACTTTGACTTAAAAAATTAGGCTGCTGATAACTTAATTGAGATATGATAGTAGTAAAGTAAAGATTCTACCCATGCCTTACTAGGTTTATAAGGATTACGGTCATTACATATGGCACAGTTTTGTGTGATATGGTCAGCATCACACGGGGCCGCCTTTAGTTCTCAGAATATTATCTGGTACCCATTTAGAGGCTTGCTGGATCTTTGAACCTTGTCGGTCGCGAACAAAAAAATCTGCCACTTCTGGGAATTGAATCTGATCTCTTCTGATTATGAAGAGAGTACACTCAGCCACCAATATAATAATATTACATTACTTTGCTTATTATTTATTTATCAAACTGTCTGCCAGTTTATTCGTCAATCGATCTCTTTCTACGTCCGTTGGTAATTTGTATTTACGGCTTCTCGCTTGCTCATGTTACGTCCAGTTGTCTCGTGACATTGGGAGAAATTGCGTTGAAACTTGATATAATTGCAAGGTTTAATTAATTTATCTGTTTTACGTGGAATCTTTATCTGTTGCTTATCTCTGGCTGGGAAAATGTTTTGTTTGTCTGACGATTCTTCTGTTTATCTGTTTTCTGTGTTGCTTTTTTCCTGTGTCCTCTTAATTTAGTAATGGAGATGCCTCTATACAGATCTATGTAAGTTATCGTGTGAGCCATTGCTTGGGAAACTCAAAACATAACCTATTGTATTGGGAATCCAATTCTTTGTGCAAGAAACCCTTTAAGAAATGAAGGATGATCCATCTTCTTTGTGATGCTTGTCGGGAAAATATAAAACTTTTAATGAAATTACCTATCTATCTGTTTATTTGTCTGTCTGTTAAATTGAATATGTGTATAATAACTTTCAGTTATATATAATACACTTTTTGTTTTTTAGTTTTATATTTTTAACATTTTGTTTATACTGCTGTTTTAGTTTCTTTGTTCAGTTTTTCTTTTCAGAATTAATGCCAAGCCACGGTTTTGCAATATAAAATTGTGTTTATATTTTAGATAATATTTTCGGCGGAATAAGTACACATACTGTAGCATAAATGGGTACATAATAAATTTGATAATATTTAAAGTATTAGTTCTTAAATTTTATTGAATAAAATTCCATAACACAACTGGTAATTAACGAGTAAGTTAATGGGATGCTTTTGTTAGTCCATTCATATTCGTTTTAAGAACGGTGGAGGTGAATGTAGCAGATGTTGGACATTTTCATACATGCTCTCGATTACATTTGTAAGACTAAAACTAATGTGGGAATTGTATTAGTAGTGCCCATAAACGTGGTTTTTAAATATAGAAGAATTCATTGTGAAAACATGCCGTAGTTGTTGGCACGGAATAGATCAAGAACATGCGAGACCTAAGGGAAAGTTGTCGGTAGCTGGCTGTTCTGCGCGCCCTTCCCCCTTACTTAAAGTTTGCAATATGATCTCCCGCCCCCCCCCCCCCCCCCCCCCCCCCCCCCCGAGTTGGTTGCTCGAATACATAATTAAAATCTTGTATCTCACAGATAGCTGACAAGAATTATGAAGATATCCAAGAGAGACTTGTATGCGAGTTTTTTCACATAGGAAATTTTACCCCGTTTTTTGTTTGTAAGAGGTTGAAGCATGTGTGTTGAAATCTGAACTGAAATTCTGTGAAGAGAGACTATCCTAGACAGATGATATTGATAAAAAGTGCGTGATAAATAGCTCTTATGAACATATGCAGTGAACTGTAGAGAGAAGGTGAAAGAGAGGCATACCGAGAGTACTGATGGAGGACGGTCTAACCAGCACAATATAACTAAGTAGTTCAGGAAGTGTAGGAACTTTGTTGCTGACCAATAAGACTGCACTAGGAGTATCTGCCATTGGCTGATATATCGATCCGCAGCCAAAGAAAGAAGGGAAGTACGTGTTTGTAAAGCATTACGTACGAGTAATAACCATCCCAGCTGGAAAGACATAATATGTTCGTTCTAGAGGAGACATGGGATGGATGAAATTACTAATTAAAAAAACGACATTGTTTATATCACATAAGTGAAGCACACACTTATACCAATTGTCATTTGTTATACTTGCTGTGTCTGTTTTCTATGCATGATCATTTATAAAGTTTTTTTTGCCTTCAGTATTTTGATTTGCAGGGTGGAAAATACGCTGCATTACGTTCACAGGATCTAGTTTAACACTTTTAGTAAATTACAGGACAACACATTGAGTGCTGTTTTGTTTTTACTTAGTATCTGAGCGGTCTGTACACGTACCTTTCTCTGGTCTCACTCCCAGCTTAGTCAACACAAAACAATAGAATGCGTCATATCTCGACCCCTTTACTTGCGACAACCAGAATTCTGATAGTATGGACTTGCATAAACAATAAATGGCACACATACGCCTTCCGATGCCATAGATGAACTTGCTGCCACAAGTCATCTTGATGATGACATCATCGGCTCCAGATTCAGTTTGACTTATTTTATATCTTTATCCTGTTTTATTCTTCCATTGTAGAACATACACTTGCACATAACGGTTTAATTATTTGTTTGTTCATTGTTCGCATCCAAAAAAGAGGCATGCCCACTTTTGACTTCTTTGTCGGTCTGTAGCCAAAGAGAAGAAAAAAGAGTGAGAGATATAAATATTGATGGCAAAAAGAAAGGTTAGGCTGTGGGCGCCACCACCAACCCGACTTCTGTCGTACAATCATTTACCATGCACTTTCCATTTTACGTATGTAAAGAAGCATACAACTTATTAGGATACAGGCGATTGTATCAATAACTTTAATGTAAAAAAAAGGACTCGTATTGCTAGCCGGCTCCAGTATAGTTAGGTATTCGACTTCCAAAGCTGGTGAAAGTAATACTTTTACGAATAGTATTAGCCATCGTTGTTTCTACAGAGACATCCCTGGTTATTGTAGGAAAGAAGTCGGATCACTTTGACTTTGTCGTCACGGGAAGATGAAGTGGAAAGACCAAGTGATGGATACTTTGACGTTTTATCAACAAGACACAATAAACAGAAACCAGGAAACAAACAAAAAGACATAATATATAGCGATGAGGAAGTATTATCGTCTATGGCAGTTATCGTGGTATGAATGATTGACCACACAATATTGCAAATTAATACTAATATTCACTGTCTTAAATAATAAGGTTGTCCTTGCTATTTTGATTGATTTGAGTATTATAAAGTAGTTCAGGGTCTTTACTCTTATCTTGTTTGCAATTCATGTGCTAGTATTGACAAGCAACATATTGAGTGGTGAGCTATTACTAATCTGTACGTGAGTGTAATCAAGTGCTGGGTTATGGTAGTACGCCGTTGTAATGTAAGCACGGGAAGGCCATTGCGAACGTTGCGGATCAGGTACTCGTTTTTATACCCTAGTCATCTGAAGCATGTCAGTTCAGAAACGAATTCCAATTTCTTAGTTATGTGTCAAATCGACGCACAAACACAGTGTGTGTTGTTAATGCAAGGTAATTATGCTAGTTTTGATTTCTAGAAATGGGGGAGAGGTTGGAAGAGAGAGAGAGAGAGAGAGAGAGGGAAGACAAAAAGGTGGGGAGGGGAGATTTCGAGATTAATTAAAAGTTTAGGTCGAACTCTCATTTCTGCATTGACGTGGGTGTATTTGTTCAATTTTATCCCGCGTGGGATATTGTGAAAAAACGACTAAAGAGGTTTATGATAGAATTTTCTTTATCATAATTTCAAACAAAATACATGCTGGCGAAAGCTATATATATGTCAATCCGCTATATGTAATATCATATTTAACCATACATGTCTTTTTGTCTTCGTCTCGTCATGCCTCGAGTGTGGCATATACGGAATATAGCACTGTTATAGTGCTCATTTTTCGACACATAATATATGTCAGCATTACTATAGTGCCGCTGTTTCCAGTACCAATTTATGTCTGGGTAAACCCAGAAATCGTCATTCGGATAGGACCCAACTTCTTGTTTTCTACCGATCAGCTCTAACCACTGGTCTATCGCTGTTCACTTACTGAACCATGCTGGAATTTATTAATAAATATCAGTGTCCACTCTACAGATTATGGAGCCGCGATAGCTCAGTGGTTAGTGAACTGGACTACAACGGACAAGGTTCGATCCCAACCGACGGCTTCCGGGTTCGCCCAGCCTTTAATGGGTACCGGATTTTTTTCTGGGAAAGTGAAACGGCACGGGCGTAATACCGACCACATTACCCCAAAAATCATGTGCCGAAGGTCTGTAAAATTTATGGTCACTAACACCATATTTCCCTATACGCCACTTGGCGTGACGGGGGTACTTTACTTTTTTTTTTACTCTACAGATTCATAGCGCTGTTGACAAAAGTTTGTATCCGAACTTTCACAATTTTACTTATAATCGGTCACTGAATGGTTGTGTTGACGCATCACATGATTCTACGAATTAAGGTTAAGATTTGATTTATTTTTAGTTATTTTGTTAATTAGTGATTCAGTTGTTAAGTTTTGTCCTTGTTGAAGGCTGTTTGCAAAATTCTGTTTCCTTCCGAGTTTTGTGGCTTGTAGGACTGATATGCATATATATTGTGTAAAAGATTTGGAGTTAGAAATATTTCTGTTGAGACGAGGAGTACTTAAAAGTTGTAATGTTAGTTGGCAAACGGTTTTTAAAAACCGAGATATGTATATTCGTCTTTCTTCTCTTTCTTTCTCCACTTTCACACACATATTTATACTTTGCATATCTTACAAGACTAGGCACATCAATTTATTGCTATCAACTAGCTCTCCTCAAAATTATGTTACGATTCTCCTCCTCTCACTAAAATCGAGCACCCGTCTTTCTCAGACTGTAAACACTGTACTACTTCATTGGGCCTGCCTCAAATTAATGATTTTTGACCGACAGCAGATCGATACGGGCTGGGAATTCTACTCCCAGATCAATTGTGTTTCCCCTTGCTGGAATATTTTCTTTTTTGGTGGCGAAATTTTATATCAGATATTATATTTATACATTGCGATATTGAACATTCTAATACACGCCGACTTTTGATCTCACAGCATTGTTTCTATGTGTCTATCCATGTTTATGTGTGGAATGAAATAGAACAGAACTCTACTAATAATTGCAGTCACTGGAGTGTGGAATGGTATAACACGACCTACTCATTTTCATTTGACAGTACACAATAGTAAACTGTATGCTTCAGTGTCAACAAAGAAATAAATGGATTTGGCTGTGTGCCACGACAACTAACAATCAACAAGCGCTACGAAATCGACAGACCTAAAATCCGCTGTTGAAATAAGACAGATTTACACAACACTAGAAAAATTTGGAAACATGACAGCAGCTGAGACCCACTAACGAACACTTGATCTCCCATGTTACCCTTCTCTCATCACTGAACTGTAGCAAACGAGGAAGGAAAGAAGAGATAGGGATAAGTTTTATCCAGTCTTCGACAATTAAGGGGTTAAGGCAAAGAAATGCAAATGAATGCATAAAAATGCGAAGCTGCAGTAAAGCTGAATGTGAAAAAATTATCAAAAATAGAAAAAAATGGTATGTTAGAAGCTTTACGTGAATATATGGTGGCAAACGTACAGAAACTAAAGGATGATAAAAATGGCAGTCTAGTAAAGGGACTAAACTAAGATATAAAAAATATAAAAAATATATAAAAGATATAAAGTATGGTTCGCTGACCCCACGAGGCATGAATGTATCACACTCATACACATAGTTTCCTTTTGGTTGCTCCTTCCCTTTTGCATAGCCTTCTCTACTGCACACATTTGGGTTCTTTGGTCTATCTACTATGCTATGCTATTTATAGTTTTCCTCTTCTAGTCCCCAATGAGACACTTCGGTGTTCTCCTCTATACCTTTTTTCTGTGCTCCTTACCCCTCATTTGTTTTTATTGTACCCCACTCTCAGACATCTCACTCTTACCGCCTTTTGAGCACCTGTTAGTCTACTGTTCTATTCTTTCTCCTTTGTGTTTGCACACTGACCCCTGTGTGAACTCCTCTGGTTCTGTGTGCATTTGCGCACATTTCTGCCCATACACGGCAGCCACACTCAGGTTACCATTTCCTTTTCATTTTGACCTCGGCCTGACACACAGGTAGGACATTTTTATTTTCTTTAACATATTTCGAGTATTTTTGTTTTGGATGTTTCGTTGCTGGTTGGCTATGTAGGATTAGTTTTACTTACATATCCGTGTGTGTGTTTTTTTTGTTTGTTTGTTCCTGCTGAAGGCCTATTGGGCCGAAACGTCGTTTAATCTGTGTCGTCCACTAATCACGTAAAGCTTCTAACATACCATTTTTTTTCTATTTTTTAATTTTTCTTCAACAATTAACCGTTAATGCATTCTTTGTGATTGCGAAGAATGGCTGGATACAAGAGACATCTGTGAACATCCTATACAATGCGTTACACCAGAAAGTCTTGCTAACTAACAATACCTTTTTACTAAAAAAAAATGTATTTACTAAAAAAATGTATTTACTAAATAGTTTGGTCAGTTGCGTGATGTTGGGGAGAAACACGAAAGGTAGTTAATATTTGTCAAATTAAATTTTGTTTTGTAAGTAATAAAATTGGACGTTGGATTAGAAATCTAAAAATATGAATCGTATATTTTAGAATGTAAATAAAACAATACATGATTCATAAACAGAGATCAGTTCAGTGATCGGAGGAGCACAGAATCCGAAAGAAGATTATAGTCGACTGCACAATTTGTTATGAACTAGATAGACCGGCAGTTCTCATTCCCTGGTCCAACCAACCCTGGATATTGTATGTTAATGTCCTTATATGGTGAGATTGTTGACTTAATAAAGTAGTAGTACAATATTTGGTTAAAATTTAAGGAAAATAAATCGTTCAAAAAAGAAATCCAGAAAAGTAAGCATATGCAACAACATGACATACTATGTTGACGTAAACAAAAATATGCTCCAAGTATAGACTTGGTATTTCATTATCGACTGTCGGTTAGTAACTGATGATACTAAAAGTGACTTGAGTATCAACTCAAATTGAGAATTATCAGTTATATACTGATGTTACTGTCTGTATGTAATGTGTTTTTTTGAAAAGTGTATAATAGCTACGTATATCATTTCATTCAATCAATATGGTGTGTGTGTTTATAAAAAATAATAAAATATAATATTTTGTTTATGGTTGTGATGTATTCATACATTTAAACACAACTGCGCGCTAATCTAATCCACAAAGACACACACTTACAAATCATATATAATACAGCAGGTACTAAATGTTTTTCTCTCCTGCCTTCAACCATTCGCTTTACTTCATTCTGTTGAGTGAGTTTCTCCGGCTTTCTAGAATATTTATCTATGTCAGGATTGTCCTCGACAAAGATCTTTTATAAATTGTACTCGTTTACGGTATTTGTTAGAAGAGACAGCCTTTCACTCGCACATAGTATTTATCAGAAGAGACAGCCTTTCACTCGTACATAGTATTTATCAGAAGAGACAGACTTTCACTCGTACTCGGTATTCATGGATTAGCCGCCATGAAGGTCATGGCAGCTGCCAACATCGAGCAGAGGCTACTTACTCTTCTGTTCCAGGGATTAGTCCTCGCACCAATCGAGTATGCCCTTGCAATTCTTACTGTCAGTACGACTCAAATTGATAGGCTGGAGAAAATACAAAATGAAACCATGCGCATTATCTTGGGATGTACAAGGGACACTCCTTGTGTAGCAATGAGGCATCTTCTTGACTTTCCAACCATAAATGACAGAATCAGGATCTGGAGAGCACGAGCATACCTGAAGATTAGTACAGATAAAGAGCATCCATTGCACCACGTGCTCAACATAGGGAAAGGTGCCAGGCTAAAAAGAGGCAAATCATGAGTGGACCGAGCAGAAGATGTCATCAAACAGGTCTGCGGGCTTACCAGTATCAGCGTTGGTGAGGAGTGGATACCGGTGCCTACGTTCAAGGGGACTTTCTCGTGTATTGTCACACTCGACAGGAAAAGTAGAGAACAGAACCCGGTCGTGGTTAATGCTGAGGTCAACGGTCTCATCTGCGATAACACCGATGAGAAAGATGCAGTCATCTATACAGACGGATCTGTAAGACGATACCAAAGAAGTGCATGGGCATTTAAAGCACGCTCGGCAGGCAGAATAGTCAAAGAAGACAGTGGTGCATACGTCATGACCACGAGTAGCATGACAATGGAGGCGATGGCAGTGACCAGGGCATTCAAATGGTTAGAGTCACAAGACTACACCCACGCATGTATACTGAGTGATTCGTTGAGCATGATAAAAAAAATGGAGGCGGGCTCTGTACGCATGCAATGGGTAGAGTCGTTGCAGAAATCTAAAATACGTAAGGTCACCTTTGTCTGTGTCCCTGGACATGCGGGAGTACGGGAAATGAAAGAGCGAACAGGTTGGCTAACTGTACTGTCCTTGAGGACGAGCAACCAATGGATCGGGCGGACATCATCAATGCCCTCCGAGATGTGGGAAGAGCACAGGACTTCGACAAACACAGATCCACGTCACTTCTTCGGATGATGGAAATGGGAGTTAAGATGGGCACAGCCAGAAATGAGAAACTGTGTGGCCGTATAAGAAGACTTATCAACCAACATAGAACTGGAGTCGTCAGTCGCTGGACACTGCGGTAATTGCTGAGGAGGGGATCTGAGCAACTATGGACATGTTCGGAGTGCAATGATGATGATGACCCGCAAATAACTCAATAACTCATTAACGGTATTCATAAGAGGAGACAGACTTTCACTCGTACATGATATTTGTTAGAAGAGACAGACTTCACTCGTACATGGTAAAAGTAAAGTACGAGACTTGAACCGGCGTCTCAGCACGCGAGTTTACACCCATATGTGCTGGGCCGCCTATCCAGAAATGTTCGGATATTTCTGTATAGTGTTGCCTCAAGCGTCGAAACTCAGAAGCAACATTCCCCACCTTCCCAGGGTAATGCCCTGGTACCCATTTCTGCCAACGGCTGGGTCGACCGTGGGGGTATTTTTTATTTTCTTCACACTGCTCGCAGCGGGAATCGAACACGGGTTGTCCGAAAGTCGGTCGTACATGGTATTTATCAGAAGAGACAGACTTTCAGCCTGTTTGACTGGATGTGCTTTAGGACGACGAACTAAAGAGTGTTAATTACACCACTTAAGGGTTTTCTTCTAATATTTTCCACTGTGTTATTTTGCATTCTGTCCCTGTATGTTTTGTCTGAGACCAGGATTAGTGTGCAATGTAAAAATATTGATGAAGTTGGTGGGGAATCGTGCTGAAAGCAAAAAATTAAATCTCTTCCGTGGCTGCTTGCCTTAATCTCAAAGTGGTCTTTTAGTTATAAACATACACATATTACTACGTGTATATACTTGAATCCGAATTCATTCATGGATATTGGAGAGGAGAGTAAGATACATAATAGAACCTCAATTAAGTAATAACCAATTCGGATTAAGAAAAGGCAAAAGCTGTACTGATGCTATCTATATTTACATTGAGACAACTATGTGAAAAAAAACAATAGAATATGACAGAAACCTAAATATAGTGTTTATAGATCGTGAAAAAGCGTTTGATCGTGTGGACAAAAACAAATTTTGGCAAACTTTAGAAACCTACGGGGTAGCAGGACACCTACTAGATAATATAATGACATTATATAAAAACAGTCAAAATGCCGTTAGAACATCGGAAGGTCTGTCAGAATGGTTTCAGGTTACAACAGGAGTAAGACAAGTATGCGTCCTCTCACCACTCCTCTTCATCATATATATGGAGAAAATAAATCAAGATAACCAACAAAAAGGAAAAATCAAATAATAACGTAGAGGTAGGAAACTCCAACATCAACGAACTACTCTTCGCAATTGACCAATGCCTAATATATAAGGCATGATGATGATGATGAGATAAAAGCTGCACAAACTGCAGTATGAAAATTAACACAGCAAAAACAGAGACTATACGATTAAGCAAATTAAGACACCCATTAAACATTAAGATCAAAGTTAAAGAAATAAAACAAGTAGAGGAATTCAAGTATTTAGGCACAATGTTCACAGAAGATGGAAAACTAGACAGAGAAATTGACATGAGAATACAAAAAGCAAATGCTGTCACGTACCAGCTTTCACCATTGCTAAGACATCCAAACATTTCTATGCCAGCTAAACAACAAATGATAAATAACATTTTCATACCAACTTTGTGCTATGAAAGTCAAACATGAACCCTTTCTAAATCACATTTAAGAAAGATCAATACATGTGAGATGCGATGCTTGAGAAAAGTAACAAACAACACAAGAAGAGATATAATACCAAATGAAACCATAAGAAAAATAGTAGGAACTAAACCCTGCCAAGAATATATAGAACAACAACAACTTAAATGGTTTGACCACCTGGTCAGAATGAATCCTTATCAATCACCATCAAGGGTGTTCTTCTCGAGAATGCATGGAAAAAGACAAGAGGAAGACCCAGAAGAAGATGGATAGATGCAGTGACAAAGACATGTAATAACAAAGGAAAGTCACTAATTCAGACAGTTCGAGCAGCTCAAGAACGACAAATGATATAAACCACGACACCTTTTAGGTATCAGTGAAAAGAGAAAAGAAGAAGAAAGAAGACGTATATACATGACAATGTTCTGAGGATAATAAAAGTAAAGTAAAGTATCCCCGTCACGCCAAGTGGCGTATAGTGAATATGGTGTTAGTGACCATACATTTTACAGACCTTCGGTACAGATTTTTGGGGTAATGTGGTCGGTATTACGCCGTGCCGCTTTACTTTCCCAGAAAAAAATCCGGTACCCATTAAAGGTTGGGTGAACCTGGAAGCCTTCGGTTGGGATCGAACCCCACCTCTTGTCCTTTGTAGTCCAGTTCACTAACCACTGAGCTATCGCGGCTCTCTGAGAATAATACATTCATATTAACCATTCTTCATATTAATATTTTATTAAAGTGGTTGCAGTTTGTGAAACTGTAAAAATGGGAATATTCTAGAACAGTTCATTTTTATGTTATTGATATTTAAATCCAATAGCATTTAGGAGAAGAAATATGTCAAAAGTTGGACAGATGGTGACAGACACTTCTAGTGTAAAATATTATTTTAACATACGTAGGGAGGTCAAAAAGTAATGCACACCAATTTTTTCTCGGAAACTATTCGGGCAAATGTGTGAAATTTTCACAGATTGTAGCTGAACATCCCCCATACACTACCTATTTTTCAACATAATCTCCGTCCAAGCGTATTGCCTTACGCCAACGCGAAACTAGGTCATGAATGCCTCGTTTGTACCAAGTTTTGTCCTGCTCGCGTAGCCATTTTTTAACTGCACGGATCACATCCTCATCATTGTCAATGTGTGTCCCACGCAGGAATTTTTTGAGTGGTCCAAACAGATGGAAATCTGAGGGAGCCAGATCAGGGCTGTAAGGAGGATGGGGCAGTACAGTCCAACCAAATGTGTTGATTGCTTCCCGTGTTACCAGACTTGTGTGACGGCGTGCATTGTCATGTTGAAGCAACAAATCTGCAGATGGCTTATTAGGCCGAACTCTGTGGAACCGATTTTTGAGTTTTGTCAGTGTATTGATGTAAGCTGTCGAGTTGATTGTCTCACCTCTTGTCATTACATCAACAAGAATCACACCATCAATGTCCCAGAAGACAGTGATCATCACCTTTCCGGCTGATGGAGATGTTTTGAATTTTTTTTCTTTTTGGTGACTGCGGATGATGCCATTCCATTGACTGCATTTTTGTTTCAGGCTCATAATAATGTGCCCACGTTTCGTCACCGGTAACAATTTTTGACAAAAACATTTCTCCTTCAACACCGAAACGCTCCAACAATTCAGAACAGAATGTTTTCCTTTGAACTCTGTGATCATTTGTTAGGCACCGAGGAACCCATCGAGCGCAAATCTTTGAATATCCGAGAGTTTTAAAAATTGCGATTGCACTTCCCTTGCTGACTGTAAGCTGCAATGCCAATTGCTGACTAGTGATACGCCTATCCTTACGAATAATGGCATCAGCCCGGTTTAACATGTCTGTGCTGGTAGCCGAGGCAACACGTCCAGAACGCGGTAAATCATGCAGCTCCACTCGTACACTTTCTGCAGCTTTAATTCTCTGAACCCAGCGACTAACTGTGCTCCTATCGACTGCAGAACATGTGTACACTGCACACAGTCGTTTATGAATGTTTGCCGCAGTTTCTTTTTCCGCAACCAGAAATTCTATGACAATTCGCTGTTTGTAACGGACATTGTTGACAAGCTCCATTTTAACGGTTCATAGATTGAGTAATATTTATCAGAATGCTGTGCAATTTGGTGCACACAATTGGAACATGTCATATTCCAAGTGTGCAAAATTTCATATTCCTATCTTTATTATTAGCCGAGAAAAAAATTGGTGTGCATTACTTTTTGACCTCCCCTGTATATTGTAAAACTGTAAGTTTGAGTGTCTTTAATGGTAATTTTTAATATCATCATCATCATCAAGTACCGTGCCTACTGGCGTAGGTGATCACGTCTCTCCACAATTTTCGATCTCGGCAGCTATTTATCATTTCTGTTGTTGACCTTCTGCCAAGCCATTCTCTTAAGCTGTCTGTTATTTTTTTCTCTTTGCTTCCCTTTATCTCTTCGTCCCTCAATTTTTCCAGTTGTTACAATATATTGTTAATATAACACAGTTGAATTATACTCAAGTAATGTTTCAGAACTGAATAAATTTACAGACTAACTAAAATATTACCAATAATCAGCTGTGATGTCAGCAATATTAAAGTGTTGGTTTTTATGTTAAGGAACGTTTGTCACGTGTCTTCCCATGTAATTGCTCAGAAGACACGGCAGTGTGTTACATACAGAGACATTTCGAAGATTGCAACAAAATACTGCCACTCTTGTTAGTCCCTAATGTGCTATATTTGACAAAAGTTAGTCACTCTCAAGCCAAAGGGGCCTATAAGGCAGAAATCATATCTCTCCCTTTCTTAGATTTACTGCTAGATCTTATTTGGTTCTTAAGCCCATCGGGGCCATAGCTTTCATCCTCTCTATATTTTGTTCTAAATAAAGTTTCTTATGGTATCCCTCTTCCTGTTTATCAAACCAACGGGTGTCCACATAAAGGGCATGACCTTCTTTCATTTATTCACGTGAACGTGAATATGGAAGTATAGATAGACAAACTGGGGGGGGGGGAATACAATAATAAATTATCAATATAGTCATAATGTGCTAGGTTAAACAAGGACAGGAGAGAAATATTTTCCTTCTTCCTGCGTCGGTAGTTAGCGCACTTGCTTCCTTATCAGAAGGGCCAAAGTTCAATCATCAAAATGGCGGGTTTTTTTTTTTTAAAGATCCAGTAAGGCTCAGGGATTCACTCACCCTTTAAAAATGGGTACCAGAGATTTCTCTGGCGGTCGGTTGTGATATCAACTACACCACGACGAGTGTAGTTTCCTTTTTAATTGAAAGTTGAGGTAACATATTATTATCTTGTGATGCATCCATTAAAGTTAAAATATGTTTCTTTGTTAATTAAATTATCAATTCTGTCAATTATTATTCTATTTACATATTGAGTTATTTAATAACTCTATTTACATTTATTCAAATCCAGTCACCAAGAAGACGACAGTGTTACAAATTCTTTGTTAAATTTTGAGATCAGTAATGATCAAAGAGTTATAACTGAGACATTATCACATTTTTTTGTGGGGGGTGGGAAACTGGTTGGTCATGAGGCAGGACGCCGGTTTCGAGGCAGAGAGGTCGTGAGTTCAAACCCTGGTTGCAAAAGCTTGGATTTTAATTGCTGATTTTTTTTCTCTGCGGCAGCCACCCCTGGTCTCAGCAGTGGGGCCTGGCTTGAAACGTCAATTACTCATCGGCGGGACAAAAATATGAGTACCTCCGAAGACGGAGTTATCTGCCTGTGCGGCGAGGAACCCCTGTGCTCACGGCTGCCACAGAAAAACAGATTAACACGCCAGATTCAGTTCCTAGTCTTTAGGGACATCACCAGAGGTGAAAGCTGGCGAACGCAAAACAAAAAGAAAGCACCTTCTGAAAAAGTAAAATATTTCAAAATCTAATCAATTATTTTAGTTCCGCATCATGAGAATTTTCAGCGGTGAACGCGGTGTCCACAGCGCAGACTGTAATAAAGTAAATAATAAAGTAAAGGCGAGAAAATGCTAAATTAGATCAATCAAGTTGAGCGAAAAAAAGTAATAATGGGAAATTCGAATAATGGTAATGTGTGTGTTTATGAATTAATTACTCAATCAAATGTGGGTCTAAGACCATAGATTAGGCGTGTGAAAGGCTAATCTATGGACCGTGATCATTTCTGAGTAATGGGATGATGGAGTGCATATAATTTTGTTTAGATTATTTTCAACTTTTTAACATGTACCCTTCTGGGTGTTATTTCATTACTTTGATTCTGTTTTTGTTTGCCTAGTCACGACTCAAACAAAGAAAACACACTATCACACAATTATACATATGTTTGTTGTTGCTGTCATATTATCGCATATTTTAGCGTATTTCCTAATATTGATCTACTTTTATCAACATCAATATTACGTACGGTCTCCGCATCGAAAGTTGGCTACCAAGGAGCGCCAATACGCTCTTTCTCTTGCTTTGGTGGTGCAGGTTGTCATAGTCTGACTTGTCTGTCCATCTTTCGATGTTACTCATCCATGTTAGTCTTGGTCTGTCTCTACCCCTTTTACCCTGTATTTTCTCTTCCAAGATTACTTTTAGTAGGTTGCTGTGTCTTGTAACATGCCCCAAAAATCACATTTGTCTTGCTTGAATTGTGTTTAGCAGTTCTCTTAAGTTTTAGTTGTTTTATGACTTCATCGTTTGTGTTCTTTTCTTTCCATCAAATTCTTCCTATTTTTCTATATATCCACTTTTCAAAGGCTTCAATTTATAAATTTTAGAGAGAGAGAGAGAGAGAGAGATAACTTCCTGTACTTTGAATAAATTATCCTTCATCATTTGATTAAAAATGTAGCTTCCTGTCATAGTTTATAACGAAGCTGCGTTGTTTAAGTCTTTCGGCGTGTTACATCCGTGCCGTGTCACTACATTTTCAGGGAACTTGTCTTTCTCTTCTGTTATTACTCTTTTATACATGCACTTAAGCTACACCACTCAGTAGCAAGGTTTTTTTTTCCCATTCCGGTAAGCTTTTACTTCAGAAGTCAGCCTTGTGTCCCTGAACAGCTGCCAGAATGAATACCCGCTGTTTTTGTCGGACTTCTGCTATCGGCATATTTAAAAAATTTGGAAGGCCAGAGCTTCTCACTTTTATTAACTTATCAAACTATATAACTCTATGATGAATATACTTGTCGTCATAGCTGCTTTTATATATCGTTTCTGTTCTGTAACATGCAGTAGTTAAGCCAGCGCCCGGCTACAGTTAATGAAAAAACAAATAATAATGCCCATGCAATGGAATTCCAGCCCTCTCTTAATTACTAATAATTCTACTTAAATTATCCCTTTAACTTCAGTAAGTTGCATCTGTATAACATTTTCACTGGAACGTCATAGATTAATATTTTTTTTTATACAACCATATATATGTGTGTCGATTCCTATCCTTTCTTCCAGTCCTACTACATATATATATATATATATATATATATATATATATATATATTTTTTTTTTTTTTTTTTACTGTTATTGCTGATATCTATCTTTGAACTTAGTAACGTTCTGCCTTTGAGACGTAGGTTCCTTGTTCAAGTTTAGCTCGTAAAAGAACTCTTGGTATTTGGATGTTTAAAAAAACAAAACAGAACAAGCCGTTTGGAATAAAATTCAACATGTGAAACTCCTACCATTAGTGAAGGGATTGAAGGCTGGAGGCCGATGGGTAAAACATTTTCATTCTCCAAAACAAGTGGACGCTTGTTCGAATCACGTTAGAGTCAGAAAGTTTTTCTTTTCCCTTTTAGGGTTAATATTAAAATTCTGACCCGAGTACCTCGTGGCGACTTCACTGTGCGTGTGCTCTTTATTATTCAGCCCTAGTAATCCTTCCGTCAGATCGCAGAAATGAGATTAATGCCAGAATTAAGTTGATTAAAACTAACATTAAATGCATTAACTATCTTTTATAATTTCTCCAAGGTCGTCGCCGTTGATACGGTGTTCATGTATTATGCCGAGATCTTCTTGTGTTAACAGTAAAGAGATTGATGGATCATGTACGGTTGTCTGTTTTCCGTGATGATAGTTTTGTGTACTAGAGCAAGAGTCTTTGCCTTTAGTCTCCTTTTTGGGAAATCTGTGTCAGCACAACCTACATCATTCCAGCTTTGTGCTACGTGGGCGCCAAATTCTAGAACAGTCAATGGAATATGTGTTACCGAAATGGATTGTGTCAAGCTTATGTTGAAAGCTAGCTTGAGTGATTAAATTAGAAATGAAAAAACTACAAAGACAAAAGCGTGCTTCGTTAAACGCGATTTGGGTTTTAATTCATGTTATCTGCAATTCAGTTACCTTTGGTTAAAGTACTGCAGAAAATTCCACATTCCGTGAAGATCTACATAAAGAAACTAGAAACAATATTTATAATACCTCTTATTTTTTTAAATCAGCAAAATTTGAGTACGGGGTCTGATGGTCATTCATCTCTAACGTGGGGAGGCCCCCACCCCCGGGAAGTCAAACTTTCCCCCGAGGCACGTTCCGATCAGAGAGATTCATACAGAAAAAGCACACGGACTTCATGACTGCATACCCGTAGTTTTCCTTCTGAATATAAAAAAAGAATAACGGTGCATATAAGAAGAGTCAATCCTTTAGTCGGTTCCGTACTACTTAAAGCTACTGCCACAATGACAGATTTGAAGGGGGACTTCTGCTTCTGGACCAGGTCGGTACTTACATGATGTTAACGATATCTAAAGGTATACACGCTGTTTAACTCTGAGGACGACCGAGAAATACCGTGGCCTCATTAAGATCCCCGTGGAGACTCTTCACTTGCATCGTCACATGTGGTAGGACTATTATTGTATAGTTTGGGCGTGTGCACCGACTTTTGTTATACAGACGTTGGGTAAGATCCTTGTTGCGGTTCCTGCGTAAACTGTAGGCCATTCTGAAATTGAGAAAATGTATTCTATGCTATTTAATACCGCACTACACCATACTGAGTATACATCTGAGAGCTCAAAAATGTAATGTTTCCTTTCGTTCTCGGCATACCCTGGTGTTGTATTGGTGGAAACATAAATACATTAGAGAAGTTAGTGTTTGGTGGTAACTTTTGAGAACACATTGCGAGGAGAATTATTGTTCACCCGAGAGCTCAGACTGGCTATTATTTCAAATGTTTGCATAGCCAAGACTGTTATCGCATTTCTTCCGGAATATCAACTAAATTTATAGCCTGGGGTAATCTGATTGCAGAATGTGGGGGAAGGGGGATACATTACCCACAATGCAATCGACGTAACACTTCCTCCTTTACCCCTTTTCCTTCCCCAAATCGTCATTCATATTGCGTTTCTTTCGTTTGTTGCAGGCTTGTTTTTCTGAACACTTATATAAACATAGTAGTATATTCAATGAATGCTCGCTTTGCGAGCCGTCAGGCACAGGATGCAACTGGAGAACGACGTTTGGGAGTAATAACATAAGCGGGCTCGCACAACTGAAAGTGTCAAGAAGTTGTTGGACCGAAACACTTGCTCATCGGGAACTCTTCAGATGATCAGATTACCTTCTGCTGCAAGCTCTGTTGAATATGTTCCTATCATAAGGTAGAAGCGAAATATACAATTTCATTTCCGCTAATTCATTTTCAATTTTGATATATTGTCAGATATGTGTATTGTATCTATTTTCAATAATGTTGAAAAAAATATGGTAATAACGCTGAAGAAAATGAATAATGTTTCATGGAACATATCTTTGTTATTATGAGTGACAAAGGATATTCTTGAATTTTATATTGTGACAATCTTGTTATATGACTGCAAGCCATTGACAATTAATAAACATGCAGTCAATCGTTCGTAGTCTTTGAGATACGTTTCTAGAAGAGTTCTGAGAACTTCATGAATAGACTACATGGTGAAAAAACTACATGTCCAAATAGAACTTTCATAAAAATCATGACAGAAAATTACCATATGTAAATACTAAAAAAAATAAACGGTGCATTGTAACAATTGGTTAAATAATAATTTTCGATGAATGGGGTAACTTTTTGATAATTTGAGGAAAATCAGCGTACATGATGGTAGTTTGCTTCTTCATTGGCGTTTCTTATTCGCATGCTTTTACACAGTGTCAGTCTGTGTGTAGCGTAAATAATGCATTTAACAATATAATTGACAAGCATTGGTCTCAGCTTCTCGTGTCGCTACCAGTATTAGGTCTGACCTGACCGCTCCGTCGATCCATGCAAACAATTCACACACATTCTCGTGATTGCTTGCGTTTCTTAATCTTCTAAACACTAGAGGGATTGCAGGACTAGAGTATTGACATAGCCACTCGGTCAACAAACGTTTTTTTTGTCTTTAATTCTTCCGTAAAATAAGGTTTTTATTTTCCTTTTCGGGAAAGAGTGTTTTGCTTTGTCATTTTGTCATGAAGGTCGTTTAGCAGATTTTAACTCATTTATCGATAACGTTAATTTTTTTTCTTACTTGTTGGCTATTTAAAAAATGGTATATACGCTTTACAATAGCTTTACAGCATAGCTGTGATAACTATAAATTTCGATCCGGCACATCCGATGTTAACAGACATGTTTGTATTTGAGGACACCACAGCTGCGTCGGCATCATACATGATTCCTGTCAGCTGTGGCTGGCGGCTCTTTACAGTTCGTGCCACTCAATCAAACCCACTCGTTTTTTGTTACCGATGTAGTGCGTAGCCAATATAACACACATGCACGCGCGCGCACGAAGACCTCTACAAATGATTTCTTCATAGTTTAACGTTACTATTATTATAACTTAACATAAAATGCTATAAACACGAGTGACCTACCGTTGTTTACAGCGTACTTGAAGGATACATGGTTATAGTAGAGATTTCGCTTGAAATAGGCATTGAAAAAAATCAAGGACTTCCACAGAATTTATTCAAGTAAGGATCGTTATATGTATCAGATAGCGACTGCATAATGCACGCAGAAAGAAATCAAATATCAGTTGTTGCATGGTTAGTCAGTTGTTGGTAAGTTAGGGTATTTAGTGTTGTATTTGACTCCTGTGGTTAGTGGTGCTATCAGTGCTAAACAAGGTCATTCACGAATAGCTAGTCACCGAGATGTTTGAGAAAAGCACTTGGAATAACAAAACAAAAAAAAGGCAGTCAGAAACGACGTAGTAGATAGGGATTGAGCATTGAATCAATTCTGAAGTACATACAGATACAACAAATGAAATGGTTTGCTTATCTGGCTAAGAAAGCCAAGAGATTCTCTACCATAAAAAAAATATATATATTACAAGAGAAGATAGAATAAGAGTCAGTGTAAGATTAACATCTTGAAAAAATAACGCTACAGCAATATCAATTGACTGAGTGACTGAGGCTGCCAGACAGGCAAGAACTAGAACTTTGTACCTTCCTCGAAACTCGAAGAGGTATAAGAGGAAGTGATGAGTGAGAAAGAGAGAGAAAGGGGGGGGGGGTGTTAACGGGCTCACAGGACGCAGGGTTATGATCTGGGCATAAGTAATAATAGATTCAAAACCTACAGGGTGTTTATAAAGTCTCACTACACTTGGTATCTTGGTCAATTTGAAAAAAAAATGTTTATGACGTCATCACAATATGTGCTCCCACTGTCAATGAAATTTGTTGAATAAGTTTATTGCTACTGGAAATGTGGAAGATGCTCCACGATCTGGTAGGCCTGCTGTGAATGATGAAATATGTTTAGATATCCAAGACAGAATCCTTAAAAGTCCAGACAAGTCATTAAGAAAACTGTCGCAACAAGTGAACTTACCATTGAGCACATATTGTGATGACGTCATAAACATTTTTTTCAAATTGACCTAGATACCAAGTGTAGTGAGACTTTATAAACACCCTATAGTATTGCTGAAGTGAATTTATCCTCTGATTTATTGTGAGAACAAGTTTTATTTGTCCGTTTGGTGTTTCACTTTTATCATTAAAATTCGGTTCAGCGAAACGTGAATATTGTACAGTCTCTGACTTTAGGATACTACAAATACGAAGTGCAACGGATTCCATTTACTCCCCAAAACGAAATCGTTGTCGTAATTTATCATCACATTTACACTTCAGTAGAACATTTTGGCCATAGATTTTAGAAGTGGTGTTCTCTGCAATATGTGTTATTTTGGCATGCAAGGTTTCTGCTTTTGAGATTGTGGTTCTGCCCTATGTGCCGTCTTCGGCTCGAAAGGACAATAGATAGATAGACATATAACATTTTGAATGACAAAATATGACACCTTCACCGGTCCACCACCCGAAGAAATTCTCGATCGGGAACTATTTTTGTAAATTTCTCTAGGATTGTATCAGCTACTTGGCATGTCGACGGTTATAGATTTCTCGCTTGAATGATTTTGAAATAAATCAAAGTCGTTGGTGTGTAGGCAGACATTGAACATGCCTTTGTGGTAACGAAGCGATCGACCTGTATTGATAGTTATACAGTTACGGATCATTTATTAAGAGCTGGTTGCTCATTCCCTGACTTCTCACAAGCTGTTTATACAACACACGCGTTCTGTCAGATGAACAAATAATGTTCTTAAATTTGCACGTTTTATGAGGAATGAACATTTTTATCGAAATCACAGAGAAGAGTAAATAACTAAATGCAAATAGAAGTGTTACAGATTAAAGTACCAAGAGGACTGAAGCAATGCAACAGGAACTGATGTTTTTGCATTCAATTATAGATTGACAATGGCCATTTGTTTTAGTTATTTCATGTAAACTGAGAGCTGGTACTTAATTAGATAAAGAAGAACAAATGACTAAAATAAGGTAAAAAGGATACACATGTTCCGTAACATATAATATCGTAGAAGCAGTGATGAGCATTCAACTTCGTCATACGTGGCAGTAACATTTAGAAGTGCTGACGTCACCAGTAATAGGAAACTTTTTATACAGAGCAACCCAACAGGACAGGAGGCAATCTGATCATCAGAACCCCCACCCCTCCCGGCGTTGAGCAAGTGTTTTAGATTCTCCACACTCGGGGAAGCGGCCCCCACCTGGGTCATGACTCTCCGGCGTCGACTTTCTGTTGCATTCATTTTTGAAAATTTTGAAAAAAATTGGAAGTGCTGGTGCCAGTGGTGTTCCTTATTGTTATTACCTCTGTCATCTAATTGCGTCAGGTAAACATTTTTTGTGAGCTGGGTGACTAGAGCAGATCGTGTATAGAACACTGGTTCACTTGTATTGGCAATCCACCGTGTTACACACGGCGCAAATAGCGACATACCTAAACATGACTGTCGCCTTCAGCACGTGTGATTGATGACTTTGACGTTTTAAGTGTAACGCATTGAGCCTCAACCTTTATGTTGTAGACAACCTCCGTTAGAGCATAAGATTAACTTAGTCCTTAATTCAAAAGACATATGGATCCAAACGTTCCCACCCATATTTGGGCACGAATAGAGTCATTCCAGAAATCAGCAATACGTAGTCATCTTTCTCTACGTCTTTGGGCATGCGAGAGTGTGGGAAAATGAAAGGGCAAAGAGTTTGGCAAACCGTGCTGTCGCCGAATACGGCCATCCAGTGGCTTGGGCGGACGCCATCAATGTCCTCCTATATGCGGAAAGGGCACAATACTTCGACAACCACGAGTCCACGTCAGTCCTTCGGATGAAAGAAATGGGAGTTAAGATGGACAGCCAGAAACGAGAGACTTAGTGGGCGTATAAGAGGAATTATCAACCAACACATAACTGGAGTCGCTGGACTTTGCGGGATTTGCTGAGGAGGGGATTCAGTGCAATGATGATGACCCGCAAAATAACTATGGAATAAAAAAAAATTGCGCAGTCCATTTTCTACAACAGAGATAAGGAGATAAGCTTTTCACTCTTATGTGTAAATAACCTTTTCGCACGCACACACACACACACACACAAAATCGGAAGGAAATAGTAATGATTTTTAGTCAAGTATTGAGAAGGGAGCAGCTGAAATATATTGTGACAGCTGGAAACAAAATTGATGGCAGAAGAAATAGAGGTATACATAGAGAAAAGATACATCATCATCAAGCCTGCTGGCGTAGTTGATCATGTCTCTCGACAACTTTCGGTCTCGGCAGCTATTTATCATTTCTGTTGTTGACCTTCTGCCAAGCCATTCTCTTAAGCTGTCTGGTATCTTTTCTCTTTGCTTGCCTCTATCTATCTCTTCGTTCCTCAATTTATTTTCCCAGTTGTTACAATATATTCTAGATGTTCCATTCTCATTACATGGCCAAACAAATGATGATTGTTTCTTCCTAATATTGGATATTAGATCTCCTTTTGCTTTGGCCTCTTTCAAAATGTTTTCATAACTCTTCTTAGCTGTTCAGGATATTCTCGACATTCTTCTGTAAAACCACATTTCTACAGCCTTCAGTGATTTTCTTGTCTGTTGTCCTATTGTCCATGATTCACATCCATATGTTAAGACTGGCTCTACATAACATTTAAGAACTCTTTTGCAAGATACACAAACGTTTAATAGAGTGGTTTAGTTGTAAGTCAACTTTAAAGTAGGTAAACAAGTGTAGTGATAGAATGTTATGAAGAGATATAGTCTCTCACGCCAGTAAGTGCGTACTTGATGTGGATGAAGAATAAGTAGAAAAACATACGAAGTGCATTATTATTATTGTTTGTAATATATGTCTATTGTGGTGGAAGTGGAAAAAAACAGCTCTCTGATCACAATAATACAGCTACAGTAAATATGTCTGCAAACAGGATATGAAAGGATTAATGATGAGTCTGGAAAAGTATGTCCGTTAAATGTGCCAGCCAGATAGATGGTGATTGATTGGTGTCTGGTAAGACTTAAACACGAGATTCTTAGTAGAACAGTCACTAACTGCTGCCTACCGAGGAATTATTACCATTTTTATGAAGCAGTCATGGAGCTGTGGTTAGTAAAAATGTTTACAGTGGACAAGATGGGGAGGTCTCCCAACCCCACCCATCCACCACATCCCTTTCAAATTACAGGCCGGCTTCTAATGTTCAGCTTTAAATGGGTTCTGGAAAATTTTTAGTGGAATGGATGATGTGCATATTAGAGCAATATCCGTACCTCGATACGGGATTTGTTAAAAGTGTGCAAGAAAGGCTGAGACCAATACAAGATCTAGTTAAGTGTTTTTCAAACGGGGTTTCGGGGGGGGGGGGGGGGGGGGGAACAGGATGTACTGACGCCCTAAAAACAGCTTACAGAATAGACGACAGAACACAATCAAAATGTGTACATAGCTTCCTTTGACCGGGAAAAAGCGTTCGACCGAGTAAACAGAAGAGGACAACCATGGGAGATGCTAAAAACATAGGAACTAAACCAACACCTAACCAACCTCTACATGAACAGCAGCAGCCTGCACATACCACTTCGAAGTTAGATCAGGAGTGCGTACTCTCCTCTTCTCTCCCCCCCCCCCCCCCCAACACACACACCCATTGTTTATTACATACATGGAACAACGAGCTTCTATTTGCAGACGATCAGGCATATATGGAAAAACAGAAGACCTACAAGAACACTTCAATAGAATCAACAACACAGGCACGAAATACATGGAAATGAACTAAATAAAAAAAAAACAGAAGTAATGAATATCTCAAAAGAGAAACAGAACACCAACATAATTATAGAACTACAGACAACTAATACAAGTAGAAGAATTTAAATACCTAGGAAGTGTATTGACAAATAACAATTCACAAACAACAGAAATAGACTCAAGATGCAACAAAGCTTGTGAAATCATTGGACAGCTATCACCACTGTTGTCCAACAAGGAAATAACTCTAGAGGCAGGAAAGCCTGGAAGATCGAGATTGCTCGGAAGCTCCAAAAATTATTGGACGGCATCTTTCAGTTCCTGAAAGGATTGGTTAAACAATTGTACAACACGATACACTCCTTTAGTATCAACATAAAGAGCTGTAAACAATATAATACTATTTATCTTTCATATCAGCAACATATAGTATATAATAATGTCTAAAGTCTGATTGTTACTAGTGTAGCTTTTTTTTTCTTTTGACTTCCACTATAATACGTATATATTTAAAAAAAAAGTAATTGGTAATGCACTTTGAACGTTTGTCTATCTTCATTCCCATCAAGTACGCGCTTTCTGGCATAGGTGACTATGTCTTATCCATAACTTTATGTCACTACAGTTGTTTACCAATTTTGTTGTTGACTTACACCAAGCAAATTGTCTTAAATTATAAAGCGTCTTCTATGTTTCCCTCTGTCTCAAATTCCCTTGGTGTTTTTCAGCTGTCACAATATATTTCAGCTGTTCCCTTCTCAATACATGATTAAAGAGTATTATTGTTTCTTTCAGATGGCAACAAGCTTTCCTATTTGCTTTGACCATTTTTTCCCCACTCTTTTGGAACACATCCATAGTCGGAACTATTCTACACCTCATATTCTCTCTTACAAGAGTCACTAATATGGTGTGGGAAAATGCCCAAGATTCAATAACTTCACTTCATAGCCGTGGTGTTCGTTCTAAAGATAAAGAAAATGCCGGTGCTCGTAAAACGTGTATGATTGCTCGACTGAAGGACCAAAATAGTGGTTCTCCCAGGTGCTGGGATCACCAGAATAATGGGTGTTCTCTCTGGAGCAAGCAAGCCACGTAAAACTGGCAATGTGAAAAGCAGTCCTGTCAAGTGCCACTTTAAGCAACTACTTCTGGGATCTGTTGATGGTCATATCAAAGTGGACTTTAAGAGGTAACTACAGCCCCTAGAACGGGTACTGAGGTAGTATTATAGTTGTGTCTGAGGTATGAACACTGTTTCAACTCGAGCACAATCGGTAAACAGAGTGGCCACATTGAGGTACTTGTTGAGGTTCTTCTCTTGGAGTCTGGTTACATTGCAACTTGTGGTCGGTTTGAGTTTCGCAACTGCTTCATAGGAGCATCGATGTATATAGTACATAGGCGTCGGGTCAGGCCCATTTGGCAGGTAGGGCTCCTATATAAATCGTAAGGTATAATAATGCGCGCCAGACATAACCCTATATAACAAATATAGATGTAAAGAAAAAGAGCTAAGACGTCGGGTAATGCGTTTCGTCGCCTTTTTTTTTTCTTCCACTAAGAATTTCTACTAACCAACATAAGAGTTTACACATGTATATCTATAAAGATATATGGATAACAATATTTAATTAAATGTTGAATTGCTGAACAATATTTCAATTTCTATAGATAGATTATACAACTTTTACATAGATAATATTAATGTTATAAGCATACAGTAAATATATCAAATGTTATCCGCAAGGCAATATTTAATGTAATGCTTATATATGGTTATAGTTCAATATTCCGATTGCTTACGATGAATGATGATATCGTATGACGAAGGACAATTCACTTTCGGTGCCGCCTAACTTTATGTCTTTTGGCGTGTGCTGTAGCTGCTATGATGGTGACTGCAGCTGCCTTTCTTTGTTTGAATGAGATCAGTTTTAATTTGGATGATTCCACACGCACGGGCGGTTGAGCATTTATGGATGTTTATTGAGTTATTGAGTTATTTGCGGGTCATCATCATTGCACTCCGAACATGTCCATAGGTGCTCAGATCCCCTCCTCAGCAATTCCCTCAGTGTCCAGCGACTGACGACTCCAGTTCTATGTTGGTTGATAAGTCTTCTTACACGGCCACCAAGTTTCTCATTTCTGGCTGTGCCCATCTTAACTCCCAATTCCATCATCCGAAGAAGCGACGTTGATCTGTGTTTGTCGAAGTCCCGTACTCTTCCCACATCTCGGAGTGCATTGATGATGTCCGCCCGATCCATCGGTTGCCCGTCCTCAACGACAGCGCACCTAGCCAACCTGTCCGCTCTCTCATTTCCCCGCACTCCCGCATGTCCAGGGACATAGACAAAGGTGACCTTACGTATTTTGGATTTCTGCAACGACTCTACCCCCATTGCATGCGTACAAAGCCCGCCTCCACTTTTTTTTATCATGCTCAATAAATACATTGTAAACGAACAGATAAAAAGCGAATCTAAACAAGAATGCATGTCGAGTTTTAATAAGAAGAAGACGTTGGAAATACATTGGTCATGTTGCTGAGAATGAATGAAGAAGGACTTCCCCATCAGGTATCAATATGGAAACCATCTGGTATTTAAAAAAAAAACAAAAAAAAAAAAAAACCAAAATAATCGCTACGTAGAACAATTACTAGAGTACGCTCAACCATGGGACTAAGAAACAACCAAATACTGCAAAAATTACCAGCAAATCGTCAGTCATGAAGAACTATGACTTCCACCCAATGTGTTGTTTTCGGCCCGAGAGGAAAACGAAATGGATCTTACATTACATAAATAACGTGTATCTAGGTATCACTTATTTTCCAAGTATATATTCGAAAATAAACCTAACATGTATAATAATGTATTTCACTTTTTTGTTTTTCACCCAATAGTTTACACTGCCGACAAAAGATGTTATATCTTCATGTGTGTGAGTGCGCATGTTTTGTTCCAGATGGTGTCCGTGTGTGGACAGTTAGTGTTTACCTAAACAGCGGTTGTTATTTCGAAAAACCTAGTTGGCACCCGGTAAACCCGTTTAAAATAGTTCTTCGTTGATGCCTTTTGTGGTTGTTTAACCTCTGGTGCACTGTGAATTTCTTGATGTTTAAGTGAGATGTTATTCTTATTTTCACGGACACTTGACCTATTGTTTCCGACAATGTGCCCTGCCCACACACTGCCTTGCATGAGAGTTGAAGGCTAAACTCAAGACAGAAAATCCGGAGGGAGGGACCCTAAGAAAGTCGATTTTGTATTATACATCCTCTTGTATCCCCTGCAATCAGCTTTGGTCTCGAACGTTTGGACCTCGTCTCTCCTTCAGAACACTTCAGAGAGAAGTCGTGAGAGGATTTAGTGCAAATTTGGCAGAGCACTATCTCATTTATTCGCTCAGGAAAAGTAGGCAAAAGGCGATTAGGAAGAAAAATACTTATTTAAAACTTGGCAAATGGAGCGTTAAAACCAAGTGCCATGGACTTGACGAACTATACTTGTCAGAAGAGGCGCATTTTAATCTCTTTTTTTTTTTCTCTGCCCTCTTACACTACGCGTTCTCGACAGTCTTTTGTGACATCAACATTCGTTCAAGAACTGCCGCCTCTTATTTCTACTTAGCTCGTTTGAAAGCGAAAAGGGGACCAATTGAAGCTGTAATAATAAATCTACTAGTAGCTCATGATGCAGTTCTAATTACTCATAACGAAGTAATTTTGCAATCATTGCTAAATCTTGCCAACCTATTCTATTCTATTCTATTCTATTCTATTCTATTCTATTCTATTCTATTCTATTCTATTCTTGGCATATGTTTCATTGCTGTTGTGATATCCCCATATTCGCTCCACCGCCCATTCCAGCATTTCCTGACGCGTATGCAGACTGACTGTTCCTGTAAGGTGTTAATTGTAGATACATATGTTTTTCCCACTAAGCACTCTAGATCGACCAGACCCCTTTTAAACTTTTAGACTTCTCAGTCTCTCTATATATACACATCGATCTCTCCCATTCACCTCCTCTTCTCTTAAGGAATGAAGAACAAACATGACAATGTCCCCTTTATCCACAGTAAAGCAGCACTCAGTGCCTAAGTTGTCAGCAAGCTTATCGGCGATTTTATTTTCATGTACACAACGCTTGCCCTGGACAGTATGTCCAGGTTAATGCGTTGACTTTAGTCACCCAAGAACTGCATCCACTCCTACCACAGACAGTCTGTCAATTTTATTTAGCATACTTTGCGAATCACTTATCAAGACTGCGTGATCCACTTTTTTTTTTTTTACCAACCATTTTATCACTGCCATTGCTGCTTCTATCTCAATTCTCATGCCGGACACCGTAATGCTAAACTTGACAGATTCCTTAACCACTTCTTAAAAAAAAAAAAAAATAATAAAAAACTATCTTTACGACACATATTACCATTGCTGGTATATCTTAGGAAAAAGGGGGGGGGGGGGCCTCACGATGGAACCAGAGGGATTAAGGCCACTCGGTCAAAGCAATCGCCACGACGTGTGAGACTCAGAATTTTTATTTCACCCCCGATAGATAAAATCCTTTCTATCTACCGCGAGTTTCGAACACCATACGCCGGCATTTCAGGCCGCGAAACAGTGGTTTTAGCCGCACGTCTATGCGCACCTTCTATGTCATGTTGGTATTCCACAAAACCTCAACCACTGCATTGTCCACTGTTATACAGAACCATCCGTGTAGATGATCGAATCCCAAGGTAATGACACTTTTTTTTGATGGAATTCCTTATTACGGCCCAGGCAGCGCCAGAAGCCCAATTGCGACACTCCCTGCCGAGCTGAATGATTACTTTAGGCAGCTTCTTTTTTCCGCTGTTACTTCTATCCGCTCATTCCCTGTCATTCAGATCACTTACTCTCCTTGTGGACTCCTCCGCCTCGGCCATCCAGGATTTTCCACGCCTGAGGCGCCTGCCCTTGGTCGCACCCAATTCTAAATGCAAGAGATGATTTATGTTCCACGTTCAAATAAGCCTGGAATGATCAGCTTTATGTCGCACTATAATGCTAGGTAAGTCTAGTAAACACCCCATTGAACGGATAGGTGTATTTCTAGTGATAGGTGTATTTCTGGTGCATCCGAGAACTGTTCGTAGGCCCTAATTGTGAACCCTTTCCAACCTTGTGGTCTGAGTTGACGAGAGAGAGAGAGAGAGAGAGAGAGAGAGAGAGAGAGAGAGAGAGAGAGAGAGAGTGAGAATACCCAAATCATAATCCAGTACTGAGAGCACCACAGCCGGCATGAGCGAGAATAGTAACATCCGTTTTCGATAGGAAACGCGGATACCGTGGCGGTGCCCAAAGAAGAAAGTGATATGGGAAATCAAAACATGAATCGAAAGTAGAGAGGCTGCACAGGAATTATCTCAGTGTTGGATAACATATTCTTGTTAACATTAAATGTGCTTCAAACTGTAATTCAAGTACAGACACAACACTCACTTTCTTAACCTTAATGTAAGCCCTCTTTAATCAGTACAAAGTTTCAGCCACAACCAACTGTAAATATACCTAGGGCTGTGGGCTGAAACGGAATTCTCGGAAAACCTCCAACAAACGTGATGTTTTCAGTTATTGCGAGCAGCAGAGACTGATGTGGGTGAGAATGACCTACATAAAACGTCGCGCTGG
Organism: Megaustenia siamemsis; assembly: GCA_032433765.1. Lineage (NCBI taxonomy): Eukaryota > Metazoa > Mollusca > Gastropoda > Stylommatophora > Ariophantidae > Megaustenia > Megaustenia siamemsis. Next base: position 34,491,752 of record JAVIAB010000125.1, read on the forward strand.
TTGACGAGTTTCCGGTTTTATTTTCTGCCCTCGGGCCTTATCAAATCTGCAGATGGCTGTGTTTCAGCTATCTCTGATCTGCTGTCAAGACAGGCACACAATTTCATAAATTAACACTGCGAGTGTTGAATAACGTGAAAGTAACACGAACGGTCAAGGTCCTAATATATCCGATCTGAGTACTTAGCACACTTATGTAAGGATCAGGTTTTTTTTTTACAACCATCTACTCAAAGCACAAGAAAAGGTAACATAGTTTCCTTGTATGCTGCCTTAGAAGAATAATGTACAACAAATGGTAGGACAATGTAACCAACTCAAGACGTCCTACAACGTTCTAGGCTTCCACATAATTATGCCAACACAAAGGTTTCCAATGTGACTGAGACATGGTGGACAAAAATAGCATCTCAAAGAACATTTTGTATGGGGAACTTATAGATGAGAAGAGGTATGTGAGCAGACAAAATTTGAGATACAAAGGTGTCTGCGAGGCTTCCTGGAGTGAATTCTCCATTAGTGATAATAGCTGGGAAAAGCTTGCAAATGATCGTAGTACACGGACAAGATACATAATTAAAAGCGGCATGATATTATTTTAAAGGGGAAATGAATTCAAGGATACAAGAAATAGGCAGAAAATAGTTACGAGAGCACTCGACAAAAAACTGACTTGTTAATTCTGTAGCCTAATCTGCCTTTTCAGTATTAGCATAATCAGTCATGAAAGAAGCTGCTCGACAACACAGCTACGGGCAGATAACAGTTGTTGAACAGCTTCCGTCTGTGAGCACAAAAGGCCATAACACATACACCCTTACGCGCGCTTGCGCGAGGTAATACTTGATATCACATGATATTTTATTCTTCTGCTTTTCCTCTTCTTCTACCTTTCATCTCCCTGTGGAGCATAGGTCTTCAATAAACACTTTCCAAGCCGTTCTATTTCTAGCCATTCTTTTAAGATCATTCCATGTCTTCCCCATCATCTTCATCTCTGCTTCTATCTGTCGTCTCCAAGAATTCATTGGTCTTCCTCTTTGTTTTTTCCCCTGGGGATTCCAAAAAAAGGACCTGTTGTGTAATACTCTCAATTGACAGTGTGTGTCCTATCCAGCGCCATCGTCTTCGGTGTATCTCTTTATCCACAGGTATTTAACTGGTACATTTCCACAATTCTATGTTAGTGATTTTGTCCTGCCATTTCCATCCTTTTATTCTGCATTAACATCTATTAATGAAAGTCTGTATATTCATGATTGTCATTTTATAGTCCGTTCAGAAATTCATAATCACACCTGAATTAGTTTTGCGTGATAACCGCTTGTTATCAAAATTTGCATGCAATCTTAGAATATTGATGACGCAAAGATTTTGGTATTTTTTATTCCACAAACGCAACAGATTTTGCACATCAGCGAATTCCTTTGATCTTTTATAACGATATCACACAAGTAGATTTAAATTTTAGAGTTTACAGTAATCGTGTTAAATTTTCCAGGTTACTGCAATTCTTGTCAGAGGCGTATCTACATAGTGCTTAATTGTGGGTGTTGTTCGTTATGTGTATTTGCAAACATGAATTCATTTAGTTACAATTAGTCTTGTCCTTCGGTCACCATTAGACCCAGGACATCCTAACTGCAGCTGGAATTGAATTCATCTTAATTTTAATCATTCCGAATCTGAAGATTCCAAGAGGTTGATAATCATTACTGGCTGGACAAATAGTAATCCATCTCGTTTCCAGTACTCATCTTCCACCCGCAGCACATGTTCAACACACTTCTTCCAGAACGGAATGTCTATTTTTGAGAGAGACTCGCGTGTCAGAACTTCAACATCACACATTTTAAACGTCCTGTTCTGTTCTGCAACTTGTCCTTTGACGTGAGCCCAGACAAGGTCGATTGGATTATGGTGCGCATGATATGCAAGGAGTCGAAGAGAGGTGTGGCCGTATTTCTCAATGATTTTGTCAAAATGGTACACCTTTTTCTTATTCGTATTCTTCACAAGTTGTAACAATTCGGGTTTTAAATATGTATCGTCCAATGTTACATTTTCATTCGCAAGCCATGTCCTAATTTGCTTTTTTATATTTGATGCAGTAGGCACTGAATATCACAATATAAATGCCCCATCTTGGATTCCCTAAGGAAGTGCTGATATAGTAAAAAAGTAACATTTTGCATAGTTATAAAAATTTTGCATTTCAAATTCATTGTAATTTAGATATAAATGTTGGTATTTAAAGTCAACAAATTGTCTACTGAGTCTTCACAAAATTAATAAAGATACGCCTTCCCTTCGGTAATTAATGCCAAGGCCGTGGTGCATCATGTCGTTCAATATTCAGTTTTGTGCACGGGATTTTCCTGAAGTTAGTGTTTCTGCAATAGCCAAACTATTTTACGTGAACGACCGCACCAAATTAATGTATATATCCTAAAATGGTGTCAAATTCGAACAGGGTGAGTTTAATATAGCCTAAAGAAGAAACCTTTTAAACTAGATCAAATTTCTCAGAGCAAAAAATATTTCTATAACGTCATCAATATTCTAAGATTGCATGCAAATTTTGAAAGCAAAATAACAAACGGTTATCACACAAAACTAATTCAGGTGTGATTATGAATTTCTGAACGGACTATAGTTGTTCTCCTTGTTTCACAGCCATATAATAAGACTGACTTAACATTGGAATTGACAATTTTTATTTTAATATCTAGCCTAATTTCTTTGGACTTCCATATGTTTCCCAGTGCAACAAATGCTTATCTTGCTTTTGATATCCTTATTTTAGTATCGTTTTCTGTTCCTCCCTCTTTGTCTATATTACTGCCCAGATATATGTAAGATTGTACTTCTAGGATAGGTATTTGTCCTGTTTTTATTTAGTTATTGCCAACTGCATTAATTCTCATAATTTTAGTCTTATCACTATTTGTTTTCAGTCACATCTGTTGTGATCTCTCATCAAGTATGCTCATGTTATCTTGCATCTGTTGATGGTTGTGTAATTCTTCTTCTACTTTTCTTCTTCTATCCTTCCTCCATTGCCGTTGACGTCGAGGGGAGATACAACCTGCGATTCTTTGCTCTTTTGTTGGCCTCTTCTGGTGTTATCCCTCCTAGTGACTCTAGTATTCCCTTTATCCAGCTCTTTTTCGGTCTTCCTCTTAATTATGGCGTTTTCGTAGCGTTTGTTTATGGTTCTTTGAGTCATTGTTAGTTCTTTTTGTCTTTTTATGTGGCCGAACCAATTATCTGTTGTTTCTTTATGTATTCGATGACTGGTTCAATTTCGAGTTTCTTCCTCAGGTAGGTGTTTCTTACTCTGTCCCTTAAACTGTTTCCTGTCATTCTTCTGACACATTTAATTTCGGTGGTCGTTATCTTTCTTATTGTTCTAGAGTCCAGTGTCCAATTCTGGCACTGATAGCACAGAGTTGGTAGAAAAATTGATTTGTATATTGCCCTGTTTGCTTCCGTAGTTATTGCTTTGTTTTTCAATAGTGTTGATACTTAGCCTATAACTTGGCATGCTTTGTTACAACTTATATCTATCTCTGTCTCTTTGTTATTGTCTTGTTTTAACGTTCTACCCAGATATTTAAAATTGTATTATCTATTATGATGCTTAGTTTTTCTTTCTTTCTCGCTATTGCCATTACTTCGGTTTTGTTTATGTTGATCTTCATGTTGTATTGTTTGCAAGTGTTGTTTAGCCTGTTGATATGTTCTTGCAGGTCCTCGGTTGTTTCATGTATCAGAACTTGGTCGTCTGCAAATAGTATTTTATTTATTTCTTCCTCTCTTCTGCTGTTTTCTGGTACATACATTTCGTTCTCTTTTGTGTTATCGCTTGTTATCATCCTTGTTGGTATACGTCCTTTGATTGGGCATGCTAATTTGCGTATATTGTCCATATATGTGATGAAAAGTAAAGGGGAAAGCACGCAGCCTCGTCTTACTCCGGAGTTAATGGTGGTTGTGTAATAAGAGAGCTATATCATCATCATCATCATTATGATGATGTGCCATACCGGTTGGCGTAGGCGATCATGTCATTCCACAATCTTCTATTTACAGTGCATCGTATCAGTCCTGTTGTTGACTGTTTTCCATGCCATGACACCAAACTATCCAGTATTGTCTCTCTTTGTCGTTCGCGATATCTCTTTCCTTCTATTTTGCCAGTTGTAACCAAGTATTCCAATTTTCCTCATCTCATAATGTGCCAGAAAAATGTTGATTGTTTCTTTCTGGTGTTTTTTAAGAGTTTCCTTTTTGTGTTGGCCTCTTTGAGAATTTTCTCACTGGTCTTTCCAACCGTTTAGGGAACCCCCAAAATTTCCCTGAGAAATCCCATCTCTGTGGCCTCCAATGGTCCCCTCATTTGCTTGTCTGCTGTCCATGATTCACTTCCATAGGTCAGAACTAGCTCTATATAGCACCGATGAACTCTCTTTCTCACATCTGTTGACTGGATACACATTTAACATGAACGGCTGCGTCATATTATTACGTCACTTTACCGGTTACAACTGAAAGTCGAATTGATGCACGGGAAAATCAAGAATTTTTAATTTTTTTATTGTTGGCCTATTTCAATGTGAAAACAAACTATTTTTAGAGCACGAATGAACACCTTAGATCTGCTAAAATTATGCCCAGTTCAGTGAAGTTTATTTTAATGTAGCCCAAGGAAGAAATCTTGCAAAGGAGATCAAAGATCTAGGATCAACAAATATTTATACAACGTCATGGATATTCTAAACCTACAAACAACAAAAATTACTGCGATCTAACAGGTAGTTTTAACACAAATTGAAAGCAAACGTGTTCTTGAATTTATGAACGGACTCTACTAGAGAATGCAAGGCTTTGAAGGAACCTTTAATTTTTTTTTATTGGGGTATGGTTTCTTAATATATAGTGTTTTACTGATCCTAATATAAGCAGCCAGCTAGGAGTTGCTGACCTGTCTCAGCCCAAGCGTTATACTGCAGCCCATAGATTATTCCTTTTAAGGCTGATCCCATATTGAGAAGCACCGGTATCTACAGTAGTTATCTTAACCAGGCATGGACCTAAAAACATTTCTTTACGGTACATTAAACCTAGTCAGTGGACAAACATCCAAACTATTTTGACCTGTGTCGTAAGGGTGCACATCTGTGGGTGTTGAACTTCGTCGTGCATGAAACTTCTCAAGACATGAAACGATTGCTAACGAGTTCGTGACATTACAGAACCAACCAAATGTATTGAATAAAAGCTTGTAAACATGTGATTGCTTCCTGTAGTTCCCCGACCAGCTCCGTATATTACTTGCTAATAACACCTCCCTCTGTCACTGCTATCGAGGGCGGTGAAATGCGTGTTTGTATAGGACTTTTTCTGACTGAGTAAGAAAGCTGAAGCTGGCGTGCTACCTTTTTAGACTAGGTTGGGTTGCACAGTGTGTTGCTTATTAAACATGAGCGCGTCATATTTTGGTGTGTCGCTTGGACCACAGAACTAATCTTGAGTGTTTCATAGCCAAACTTGTAATGCTGTGGCTGCTTTTTAAATTATGTTTATTTATTTATTTTTTGTTGTTTCTATAGAGGTTTACCTCTCGTAGAAGTTGACGCAGACTATTTTTATTTATTTATTTTTTGTTGTTGCTATCCTGAACTCCTCTCGTAGAAGTTGACGCAGACTATTTTTATTTATTTATTTTTTGTTGTTGCTATCCTGAATTCCTCTCATAGAAGTTGACGCAGGCTATTTATTTTTTGTTGTTGCTATCCTGAATTCCTCTCGTAGAAGTTGACGCAGACTATTTTTATTTATTTATTTTGTGTTGTTGCTATCCTGAATTCCTCTCGTAGAAGTTGACGCAGACTATTTTTATTTATTTATTTTGTGTTGTTGCTATCCTGAATTCCTCTCGTAGAAGTTGACGCAGACTATTTTTATTTATTTATTTTTTGTTGTTGCTATCCTGAATTCCTCTCGTAGAAGTTGACGCAGACTATTTTTTATTTTTGATTGACAGATTTATCCCAACTACTCATTCATGAACTTAATTTAATCAAGGCTTGTCATATCTCTTGTCCACACCTACACAAGCGCACATGCGCGCACAAACATAATTTAAAGAGATCACTTGACACCTCCATCCCTTAAAAACCCTTTTGATTTAAGTTCACATTTGTCAGTTAATCATTTATGTATGAGTCCACGACCTCATGTTTTAGTCTCTGTCACGTGGAGCACTTAAGTCAGTCTATTGCAGGGAGTTTATGTACGTTCAACGCTTGTTTTCCCAAAGGGCAGGCTATTTTTCCCTTGCTCCCCTATTCGCCACATACGTATGTGGTAACACAATATAAACCTAAGTAGGCGTGACAAAGACTGTTTGCATAGAGGTTTCCTTCCGTTTACAAATGATTTAAAGTTTCACCTCAGTGAACCTATCCTAGTTTTATTGTTAGATTAATAACAAATATGGTTTGTTTTCAGAGGTAAGGGTAGTGAATGGAAGGATGAGCTGAGTTAATATCATTATCATCATCATTATCGAGTGCTATCCCGCAACGATGGTTGGCTACCATGGAGCGCCATTCTGCTCTGTCTCTTGCTTTGATGGTGCAGGTTGTCATAGGCTGATTTGTCCATCTTTTGATGTTACTCGTCAATGTTAGTCTTGGTCTGCCTCTGCCTCTTTTACCTTGTATTTTCCCTTCCAAGATTACTTTTAGTAGGCTGTTGTGTCTTTTAACATGGTCCACAAATCTCACGTGTCTTGTGTTCGGTAGTTCTCTTTTCATGTTTAGTTCTTTTAAGACTTCATCGTTTGTTTTCTTATCTTTCCATCGAATTCTACCTATTCTTCTATAAATACACATTTCAAAGGCTTCAATTCTCTGTTATGTTTTCTTGTCTAATTTCCATGTTTCTGCAACATATAGGAATGTTGAGAAAATATAACATTTTGCAATTCTTAGTTTTAGCCCTGGTGTTATTGGTTTTGATGTTAGTATATTTTTCATGGCATTAAAATTACTTTTTGTCATTCCTATTATTGTGTTTATTTCAGTTTTACATTTCCCATCACTGAATAGTATGCCCAAGGTAGCTGTAGTTCTGAACTGTCCTCAGGTCTATTCCTTCAATTTTGATATCAACTTGTGGGTTTTGAGTGTTTTCTTTGTTTATGATCATAGTTTTAGTCTTTTTGATATTCATATCTAATCCATATATTTTGCTTATCATGTTTATTTCATGAAGTAATTGTATAGTAGTACAGTATCGTCAGCATATCTTAGGTTATTGATTATCTTTCCATTAATGTTTAGGCCTGGCATCTCTGTGATGTTTTTAAAGATTTGCTTAGTGTATAGATTGAACAAGCTTGGTGATAAGATGCATCCCTGCCGTACTCCTCTTTTTATATAAATGGATGTAGAGTTCTCTTTGTAATATTTTATTATTGCTGTTTGCTCCCAGTACATAATATTCGTATGCCCATGCTATCTATATGTATCTGAGTTAATAACAAAGTATCTCATTTTCTATTTCACTCAATGTTCACTCCTCTTATTAGTCCGCCTTAAAAGGATGTTAAGTGAACGTAGATGCGTTGTTTCGCTGGTCTACAGCACAAGCAGCGATATCAGCGCCATACGATCCCCCACATCCGTCTTTGGTATGTTATTTCTGTATAACGAGTTGTTTTCCCTATTTGACTTACCCAGACCGGGTCTGCTTCGAGAGGTACCACTGGTCGTGGGTCTTGATTCATTGTTGTTGCCGCTGATCCTGAAGCAAGTAATCAATCAGCTATGAGTCGGAGACCTCACACAACCTATTTTCTCGATTCTTGGTTTCGTATCAGACGATTTTATTACTTTGGAGTAAACAGCAAGACAATGTAGGTTTAACATGAAATCAGTAAAGGTTCTAAGTATTTTGTGTATGTACGAACATGTTTGTGTGTGTGAAAGCTCGCATATATTAAATAAATATCTGTGTTTTACGTACATATTTTTTTTGTCCATAGCGGCGCATTCTCAGAGGTTGTATTAGCAGAAAACAAATTAGAGCGTGGAAAGTTTAATGCTGTGAAATGTATCAACAGACGCGGACTTCGCGGAAAGGAAGAAGCATTGGAAAATGAAATATCTGTTCTTCGAAGGTAAGTAGTGGCTTTTAGTTATAAGTAAATGAAGATTAATTGCACACATTATTTATTGATTACGTTTATTTTCGAGCTTGCGATAGCATCATAAGGTTTGTTTTTATATTTAATGTTTTAACGATTTTAACATGCCATTGCCAATAATGTTGTTTTTCGCTAAAAGAGATTTTAAATATGAAAGTATCTTTCCGATTATATCAATATTTTGTTGCAAATTTGATTTAAATAGTGCTTTCTTAACCAGTAAGAAAACATATGTACAAAGATATGTGACGATACCTAGAGTCGTTTTGTGACGTGGAAAATTATTATGTGGACAAGTCCATTAGTTCAGGAAAATAGCATGAATGATTTAAGTTGGGGCATATTCTTTTAAAAAAAAATAGATTACAGAAATTGCCAGGCATACTCAGTCGTCGAAAATTTCCGAGAAGATTAAGAATGTCTTAGACTAGTCGGGGAAGCCTTAGCATCTGTTCGTCATACTTACTGGGAGGAAAAACAATTAAGAAAAAAAAAATAAAAGAGAAAAGACCACCAGCAATGTGTGAAAGAACTTCTAGGATGGGCTGGGGCGGGTCGATATGTTTTGCTCTCTAAAAACGGAAGTAACGAAAGGGAAGAAAAATTTGGATTAAATTCAAGCCACCGATCCGGAATGGGAAAGAGATGTCCAGAAGAATTATTACCTTATGCTTTCAGCACTGAAAGGGAGCTCGGTCATTCAACTGTTTTCTTTACTCAAGATATATCGACCTCAATCAGAGCAAACTAATAAGTGTTCAGATCTCGATAGATGGGGCAATTTATGCAATCCATTGGTTCCTGCAGCTCGCTGATTTAAAACACGCCTGGTCTGTTCATTTAGTCGACTTGTTTCATTCATGCCGAAATTGATTCCCGATCCTCGATGTTTCACATTAGTGCCACGTGATCTTGAAGTACATGAATGAATGTATCATTTTTATCAACCTCAAATGTGTGCCTGATATAGGTCAATGAACTGAGAGCCGTGACGGCTCAGACGTTAGTGAACTGATAACGAAGCTAGAGAGCTCGGGTTCGATCCTGATAGACAGCTTAGCCCAGTCGTAATTGGGTGCCTGATTTTTCTTTGAAGTCTGGCTAAGAAAGCAAAGTTTGAAGAGGGAAGGCAAGCCAATACTCACAATACTTTGTTGAGTCGAATATTCTGGGTCGGAGTGAACAAAATATAGCAGCTTTGCTGTAAACTATTAAGGAACACATATACGCGCACTTAATGACAATTTAAGGGCGAATGATGAGAGGGAGTGGTAGTCATTGGATTAGCAAAGAAGAAGAGGTATTTTAACAAAGCTAAAGCACAATATTGATACAATTTTTCAACTCCAATGTTAAGTCAGTATTGGATGTGAATCATGGAGAACAACAAAAATGACTATCATGAGGATACAGACCTTCATTAGTGGATGCTTACGCAGAATAAAAGGATGGAAATGGCAGGACAAAATCACTAACATAAAATTATGGAAATGTACCAGTCAAATACCAGTTGATAAAGAGATACAGCGAAGACGACGGCGCTGGATAGGACACAGACTGCCGAAGCCTACTGATAGTATTACACAACAGACCCCTTTTTGGACTCCTCAAGGGAAAAAAAACAAAGAGGAAGACCAAAATATTCTTAAAGAAGACAGATATAAGCAGAGATGAAGATGATGGAGAAGACGTGGAATGATCTTAATAGAATGGCAAGAAACAACGAGGGAGCCGCGATAGCCAAGTGGTTGGTGAACTGGACTACAGAGGACAAGGGGTAGGGTTCGATCACAACTAACGGCTTCTGGGTACACCCAGACTTAAATGGGTACCGGATTTTTCTGGGAAAGTAAAGCGGCGCGGGCGAAATACGACCACATTACCCCAAAAATCCTGTGCCGAAGGCCTGTAAAATTTATGGTCACTAACACCATATTTCCCATACGCCACTTGGCGTGACGGGAGTACTTTACTTTTTATTTTACTAAGAAACAGAACGACTTGGAAAGTGTTTGTTGAAGACCTGTGCTCCACAGGGAGCTGAAAGGTAGAAGAATAAGAAAACACAGTATGCGGAAGATGTGTCATTATTGTTTTCCTTGAACCTTCACTTTAATTCATAAAAAGTATGAAAAGGCAGAAATCAGCTCAGTTTGCATCATCTCTCCACGGCTTTTTGTGAATAGGGATTATGTGCGCCATTTCTTCCTCTTTAAAAAAAATAATTACTTTGTGTTTGGCAGATGTGCAACAGATGTGTAGATGCTATTAAAATATTGCTCATGTGCATGTATGTTTCACTTATGTGTTATAAATATTGCAGTAGTTTCGTGCGCCTTATGCGAGATGAATGATAGTGACAGTGTTCACAATTTGCTAGTTTGTGGTACATATCTTTATTTATTTGACATAGCTGTTTAATTTCCTGCCTTGATTGGCAGTTTTATTCATTACTTTATAGTTTGCGCCTGAAACCTCTAAATGGAGAATTCTACATTTTTTGGTAAAGCTTTTTAACCTCATCTTCTTCCTCACCAGCTTAGTGTGGAGCATAGGTCTTCAACAAACACTTTCCAAGCTGTTCTGTTTCTTGCCAATCTTTTAGGATCATTCCATGTGTTCCCCATCATCTTCATATCTGCTTCCATCGCTGTTCTCCAATAATATTTTGGTCTTCCTCTTTGTCTTTTTCCTTGGGGGCTCCAAAAAAGGGCCGGTTTGTGTAATACTCTCAGTTGGCTTCTGCAGTGTGTGTCCTATCTAGCGCCGTCGTCTTCGCTGTATCTCTTTATCCACAGGTACTTGACTGGTACATTTCCATAATTCTATGTTAGTGATTTTGTCCTGCTATTTCCATCCTTTTATCCTGCGTAAGCATTCATTAATGAATGTCTGTATCTTCATGATAGTCATTTTTGTTGTTGTCCATGTTTCCTCAACCTCTTAATTACCTGAAATGTTGCAAAGTTTTTGGTACCCAATGAATTGTTTACTTTTTGCATTATTGGGTCCGTTGTTGGAACAACTTTATTAGACCACCTATTTAAATAATCAATAATATAAATAGAGGGGAGCGTGGCCGTCGGCTAAAACCTCTGTTTCGCTGAAAAGTCTGCGTACGGTGTTCGAAATCCGCGGTAGACAGAAAGGATTTTTTTCTATCGGGAATGAAATAAAAATCCTGAGTCTCAAATGTCGTGGCGACTGCTTTGACCAAGCGGCCTTTATCCCTCTGGTTCTATCGTGTGCGCCCCCCCCCCCCCCTCGACATACACCAGCAATGGTACTATGTGTCGGAAAGATAGTTTTTTTTTTTAATAGTAGAAAGGCTTAGGAGTCGAAAATTTAGGTAGTTTGGTAACGTGAGAAAAATGGGCAACATTCATAAACGAACAGTTATTATATGGAGAACTTAGGGTTGGAAAGAAACCAAATGGCAGATCAGTGCTGAGATATAAAACTATTTGCAGAGCTTCAATGAGATAACTCTCTATCATCGAAAGTGGGACAATTTTGCGTCACAGCATATTGAGAGGGAAAAAAAATCCATGGTCCAGCAACATTCGAGGACACGATGATGTCAAAATCATAAGACAAAGGCCCCTGAGAAAGGTGATATAAAATGCATCTCGCTCATTCTGCGATCGGATTCGTGTCCATCCAGTATTAGCATACTTAGTTACGAGAAAATCTGCTCAGTAAAACAGCCTACGATATAAGGCACTAATATGTTACTAAACTACTGACAAATCATGATTGTTTAATACTAAACTGTCTGTCAAGATGCCAAGGACCATATATAATTAAATACTAAAATATTTGTCACTGTTAACGGTAAAGTAAAGAAAGGGTTCCTTCACGCTATAAGACGTGTTAGGGATATGATTTTAGTTCTTGTATATTGTAATCAAAAACTGCATATTTTATGGGTATGTGGTTGGTATCACGCCATATGGTTGGTACTTTCACAGAATAAGAAAAAAAACCCATCCCGATTTTCAGAGACTATGAACCGGAAGTCGTTTCGGTCTGGGAGGAAAAAAACAACTACTTGGAGTCGAACTAGGACTTATCTGGTCTGTGGCGAGCACTCTAACCACTCAACCACCGTGGTTTCATATTTTAGTTACCTTGCTCAGTTTTAGAAACATAGCATATTCTACAATCTGCTATGGGTACATTCAAGACTTAGGAGTTCTTGTGCTTACGTTTTGGTGTTATACCGTAGAAAATTGCGAGTGGTAAGTTTAACTGTCGTTTGAAGTTCATCTTTGGCACTATATGATATATTGTAATGTCGAGTAAAGGTAAAGTACGAGACTTGAATCGGCTTTTTAGCACGCGGGTTTTCACCCATATGTACTCGGCCATCTATCCAGAAATGTTCGGAGACTTCTAGATATTGTCGTTTCAAGCATCGAAACTCACGATGCGAGGCGGCATTCCTCCCTTCACAGAGACTAGCATGGTACCCATTTCTGTCAGCGTCTTGGTCGACCGCGGGGTATTTTTTTTTTTCCAACCACGAGTAAAATTCACATGCTTTCAGCGGAAATCGAACACAGGTTGTCCGAACGTCGGTAGTTTTCCCAACTAGGATACTGCGGCCGGTAATTAGTGAATTCGAATTAGCTAGTGAATCTTAAATAAAGAATATAATCACGTAAAAACAAATAACATCAGGGCTAACTCCGAACATATTAAAGTGTTGTATCTGCTCAACTTTCTTGTGTGGTGCAGAAGAAAAAAAATATATCTTCTGATAGATTCATATCGTTGGTGGGAGGGGAGCGAGAAGGGGTGAGATATACAATTTCACTGTAACAAGCCACACCATTTGGAGATGAATGAGCCAGAATATTTTGTTTTCATTACACACGCACACGCACATATATATATACATCTGCTAAGAGAGGTGCTCATTCCTTTGTAATCTTTATCTGTAGAAGAGTGTTAGGCTGCCTCTGAACTCACGTTCGCTTTGTTGACAAGCCAGCGCATTGCTACAACGTTACTGACCACTGCTCAGAAATATATAAATTATATAAGAGAACAGAAAACAAAGTGAAAGCCCCTTAAATATGGATTTATACAGCAGCGGGAAGAATTGGATAAGAAACAAAAAAGAGAAGTTTTAAGGTAACTGAAAATAAAAGAAAAATATATTATAAAGCAATTCATGGGGACTGGTTGGTCTCGAGGCAAGACGCCTGTCTTGAGAAAAAGAGGTTGCGAGTTGAAATCCCGACTGCACCAGTTGGATTTTTAATTTGTGATTTCTCTCTGCGGCGGCAACCACAACTTTGTGAGCAGGGCGGTTGTGGATAAAGTGACATCAGTCGACCACAGCTAGCACAGCAGAAAGGGTCCCCACATTTTAGATCATTTCTTCGATTTCCTTCTTAGCCCGTAGGCCTTAGTGAAACTATAGATGGCCGTGTTAGAGGCACATTGAGAAAGGCTTTGAACTTTGCTTTTGCCCTTTATTGAGCTCACTCTACTACAGCTGTTCCGGATGTATTGATCAGACAACATGTCAGCTCATCTCACTTGAACTTTTTGCAGCAACGTCTGGATGCTTAGAATTTAGGATTTCATAAGGATTTCATTATCTGAGACTTTATCCTGTCGCATTATTCTGATCTGTCAGCGGAGACAGCTTACGAAAAGAAAATGATTGAGGTTCCCGGCATGTCCTCTATATAGCTCAATGTCTCACTGGACCAAAATAGGAAAATGATAACTAATGTTTTGGTAGACCTATTTTTATGGTGAGCGACAATACTACTACTACTCATTTCATCTCGGTGCCATACCTAAGTGTCGCGCAGTCTTCCAAAAGCAGAACTGGCTTTGGAGGTTATGTTGTTGACGTTTGAATCGTTGTTTGCTGCTCTGGATATTGTGCTGCAAAAATTGGTGAAGCTGTTCGCTGATGAGAGGAGCCTGTTCTCAACTTATATGTCAGCTTTGGTAATACACTCATGATCATCATCTGCTTTACAGTGGGAGTAGGCGATCATGCCATCCTCCATAGTACATCGTATCAGTTCTGTTATTGACTGTTTACCGTGCCACGACACCAAGCTATCTATTATCTTTCTTCTTTCTTTGTCGCCCTCGATCTCTTTTTCCCTGTATTTTGTCAGTTGTAACTATTTCAACTCTCCTCTTCCTATGATGTGCCCGAAAAATGTCGATTGTTTCTTTCTGTTTTTTTTTTCCTGGAGCTATCTTTTTGTGTAGACCTCTTTGATAATTTCCTCATTGGTCTTTTTCGATGTCCAGGGAACTCTCAGCAAAGGGTAATACACAATATTATAATTCTAATAAAGACTTACTGAGTTTGTGAAGAAATTATTACCCTTCTTGATATGTGCACCGTGATCAAGAGTACAAGTACAACGTTAAATTGGTGTACTTCCATATTGCAATAGTTTCCATTTGTATAATGTAGCTAATATCTATTTCATTCGTAGCGCAGTAACTATGTATATGCATGTTGATGCAATATTCCTATATGTTGTGTAATACTGTTTGTCCTCATCCTCAGATTGAATCATCCAAATATTGTGCGTCTTGTGGACGTGTTCGAGGATAAAACACATGTCTACCTGGTTATGGAACTGTGAGTACATCACTTTTGTCCCTCGGTATCTGATTACTTGTTTGTTAGTTCTCAAACGGGGCGGAAACCACTATTTCCTGTAATTACAGTTATCGTGCGCTTAGGTATACACAGCGTTGTAGAGAAAAGAAATTGTGTCAAGCCTGGAGGAATATCGTGACCAGAAATCTTTAGCGTGGGTGATTCCGGTATTATGTTTCTGTCGTTGGACGAAGTATTGAGCTGGTTATTTTTGCTGTGTTTTTGTTTTTTTTTTGGCATATTTTTTCTCATTATGTAGTTGACACCGATCAAGCTGGCTGTTTTTGTTTGTTTCGTTTTTTTCCCCTGCATTTGTGTGCATGTATTGCGCAGTTGGTTCTCGTTATGTGTGTTATATAGTATGTGCGACGTTCACTGTAACCTGTAGTTATTGTTTCAAAAGGTCATGAGTTTAATTTTGCCATTTAAAAATGACGCACCTTGAAATAATAACAAGCTAAAGGTAACTGATGCACTGCATTATGTAATGTTATTTTTGTAAATAACTGTCTGTCGCTGTTACCATAGCTTATTATATCCATGCCACACCCTTTCGAATCATACATACACACACACACAAGCGCGCGTGCACACGCATACAAATAATAAAAACGGTAAAAGGCATACACTTTAATTACTGCTTCTTATTGCTGCTGAAATATAGTGCCTTTGAATATGGACTTCTTTAAGCGCCAGTGCTTTCTTTCATTTCTCCACGTACTTCAGCATGTTGCTAGTAGAGTACGTTGCATGTCTAAACAACCCCAGGAACAATCCTGTTAAAATATCTCATGCCAGTCATGTCCTAGGCTGGGGAACCAGGCAAAGCACTGGACGCTGCAAACTTTACATAAATGTGTGTATAATGCTTTAGATAACATGCTTTATTGAATAATTTTTAAACAAACAAAATAAGAACAATAACCTCTACAGAGATGAAATGTGTTAGACGAATGACAGGAAACAGTCTGAGAGATGAGATCAGAAATGAAGAACTGAGAAAAAAGCTAGGAATAGCCCCCGCCATAGAATATATAAAGAAACAACAGATAAAATGGTTTGGCCACGTGACAAGGCAGAAAGGTCACAACACAACGAGCCTTCAGCAAACGTTGTGAGAATACCAGACCCAATTGTCGACCACGAAAAGATAGGTCGATGGAATATTAGAAGCACTAGGAACACAGCAGCAGCAGAGGCGAACAGAAGAGCAAAAGACCGCAAATTATATCTCCCCTCGACGCTGAAAGGCAGATGAGGAAGGAAAGAAGAAGAAGAAGATTAAACAATGCAAATGTAATTCACAACAGTGACATCATCCATGACAGAAGACTACGCTTTCTACGAACTTTCAAACAGTGGCCTTCTAAACCACTATCATCATCAATATCATCAAGCGCCGTGTCTGCTGCCGTTGGTGACACTGTCTCTCCATATATTTCTATCTGATCAGTAGTTAATCAACTCAGATAATTACTTCCTGACGTGTCATTATTTGAAACAATACTGAACCCTTTTCTGTTATCTGACATCTTTTTTCCAGTTGTCACAAAATGTTCCTGGCTGTTTCCTTCTCATTAAAATGTATTTTTACGAAATTTAAACCATTTAATGGTGTCTGTAGGCGTATCTGTATGGGTTGTGGAATGAAGGCAGTATATCAAAATGCAGTCGATATGTAGTGTACTCGTCAGAATGTTTATTATTCCACCTTCAATACGAGAAAACGACCTCTTCTTGTTATATTGGAAAAAGAAAATGCTAATACTTCTTTTTTTTTTAACGTTAGTAATAAGCTTTATTGTTGTTTATGCCTCTTGTGCAACCATCTCTTTGTTCATGTTAACTGTTGATTGTATTCTTAAAAATATTCTGTTAAACCACATTCTGTGGTCTACAATTATTTACCAGGGTCCATTTTCAAATCATATTATGTATACATAAGAATGTTGAGAATACCATGGACAGCTAAGAAGAGTAATGAAAACGTTCTGAAAGAGGCCAAAGCAAAAAGAGAGCTAATTTCCAATAATAGGAAGAAATAATCATAATTTTTTGGCCATGCAATGAGAACAGCTGGAATATATTGTAACAACTGGGAAAATTGAGGGACGAAGAGATAGATGGAAACAAAGAGAAAAGATACCAAGCAGCTTAAGAGAACGTGGCAAAAGGTCAACAACAGAAATGATAAATAACTGTCGTGATCGAAAGTTGTGGAGAGACATGATCACCTACGCCAGCAGGCCCGGTACTTGATGATGATGATTATGTATACATGCTTTTAATTTAATTGCATGCTTGTTTTTAAAAAAATGTTTTATCTCTGTATTATATTATTGAACACATGATTACTAATATAATTACGAATACATACAGCAAATGTTAGTGTTAATAACAAAGTGAAGTGTATCAGGATTTCATAGAGAAGTATTTACAACTTGCCCACAAGACTTTTGTAATTTTCTTGGCCTGGCAGGCCCACGTTAACTAAAGTCTAATGAACACATTTCGCGCTGTTTTATGACCAGATTATCTCCTGCAATTTTGACAACAAAAAACACCTTTAATGCAAATAGATTTTGTTGTCATTTTTCAAGTGACATTGTCAGAACAATACGTCTTATTTATATTTTTAAAATGAGCACATACAGAAAAAAAAGGATTTAATAAAACATAGAAATTCATCTTTTTGAAAGGCACATGTTCGCTATTTACAATTCAACCACTTTATCGGATAATCCGTTAGTCTTTCATGTATTCATTCAAAAGACTCCTCCCACGTTTCAGTCTACATTACTATCTATAAAGACGAGGAATATGTGTTAATATGAATTTATATAGGGATAAAGGCAAATGCAAGTGTAGTACCTACAGTAGAATGTGTTCTGAAGCCAAGCCGAAGGAGAAAATCGTTCATTAGGTTGCTTAAAATATTTATGGTTAACTGTGAAAGAAGATGAGACTGCATAATATTTTGGACATAGGGATTTGTGCGGGAAAATATATCTCAAGTGACACGCATGGGAGAGGTTTGACAATTGGTATAGAGATTATTTCTATAATAATAATAATATTGTTTAATCTTTTATTTAGTATTTTATTTATTTTTCTCTCCTCTTCCTTCCTTCCTCCCTCCCTCCCTTCCTCCCTTCCTCCCTTCCTCCCTTCCTCCCTCCCTTCCTTCCTTCCTTCCTTCCTTCCTTCCTTCCTTCCTTCCTTCCTTCCTTCCTTCCTTCCTTCCTTCCTTCCTTCCTTCCTTCCTTCCTTCCTTCCTTCCTTCCTTCCTTCCTTCCTTCCTTCCTTCCTTCCTTCCTTCCTTCCTTCCTTCCTTCCTTCCTCCCTCCCTTCCTCCCTCCCTCCCTCCCTCCCTCCCTCCCTCCCTCCCTCCCTCCCTCCCTCCCTCCCCCCCTTCCTTCCTTCCTTCCTTCCTTCCTTCCCTCCCTCCCTCCCTCCCTCCCTCCCTACCTCCCTCCCTGTGTGGTATATGAAAACTGCCTGGCCATCGGTACTCGGAAGTTTTATGATTTTAGTTGGTGTCATCTTGGTTTCATTTTCTTTTCGCCATGGTATCCAGAGAGATAGATTGTGAATTCAAATTCCGGCTGCATCAGTTGGGATTTTTATTTATGATTTCTCTCAGCGGCAACCACCCCTGGTCTCAGTAGCGAGGCCCGGCTTGAAACGTCAATCACTCATCGACTGAAAAAATAGAGTACCTCCGAAGTCGAAGTTATCTGCCAGTGCGGAGAGGGACTCCTGTGCACACGGCTGTCAAGAGAAAACGGATTAACACACAAAACTCAATTCCTACATTGTAGGGGCTTCGCCGTGACTCATTCTGTCTATCCACCATTTCCTGGTCCGATCTTTCGCCTTATAGCCAGACTATTTAAAATGCTCACTCAACACATATTCACATTGCTATTAGTTGAACTTTTCTATATACAATTGTAAATTTCACATTCAAAAACACACTGGAACAACATTGTTTTAAAAGGGATTGAAATTTTTAAAAAGTTAATAAAGAAGGAAGTGTTGTTAATATTGAAATTGACATTCGAAGTAGTAAAATAAAATAAATATTGGGTCATTCCGTCTTTCTTTTTGAAAACAAAAATAGTGCCTACCAGCTCATAGAAACGTCTCATGCGAACTTATTTCATGCCCACTTTAATGCAAACTTTACCAAACGTGGTCACTGACAATAAGTTAAAAGTGGAAGTTTATCACCGTAGAAACGAGAATGTTTCAGAAAAGAGGGTAGTGTGACCAGAAACGAGATTGTGAGTGAAAGGGCATAGAACCAAACAATAGCCAACTACAATGGTAAACAAATTATTCCAGGGGAGGACACAAAGCTCGGGATAGATGCACAGCTGGAAGCACATGCAGGCGCAGAGATCAAGGAAAACATACTTTGTACAACTGCTTCCCATATTTATAACTGAGTCCACCAAAGGGACAAGGACTGGAATCTATATCTCCAACGATACATTATAAGGTTTAAGAAGAAATTAATCAAGTGAAAGATTGTAGTAATTGATCTACTGAGTGAATCATCAGCTGCATGAATCATTTAATAGTCGTCATGAATTTATGAATATGATCCAGCTTCTCGCTAACCTTTAATGAAGAAATAAATATCACGATTCAAAATAGCACGATTGTACGAATGTGTTTATCTGTAAATAATTCTGAACATCAATAAGCAAGTTCGTGTAGTGTAGGGCATGTGTTTAGGAAAAGAGTGTAATATGTTGGGTGAAGGTTAGGGAGAGGGAGTTACATGGTTAGTAAAGAGATGGGTGTGGTTCACAACAGAGGGAGCGATGTGGTTAGAAAGATGATATCATGTTTAACGGAGGAATTTGTATTTTGTTAAAGATACCCTCTAGGCCTTGCTAGACGTATGGGGGATATGGTGTTAGTGATATTGTATATATCTATATATTATATTCTATATATTATATATAGTTATGATTTTTTATATTACCGCGACACATTTTTGGGTGATGTGGTCGTTATCACGCCACGCCTTTACTTCCAAAAAAATCTCTATTACCCATTTTTAGAGGCTTGGTGAACCACAGAGTAACCATTTTTAGAGGCTTGGTGAACCACAGAGTAACCATTTTTAGAGGCTGGGTGAACCACAGAGTAACCATTTTTAGAGGCTTGGTGAACCACAGAGTAACCATTTTTAGAGGCTGCGTGAACCCCGGAGCCTTGTCAGTAAAAAAAAAAAAAAAAAACTCGCCACTTCTGGGAATCGAACCTAGACTCTTCTGATAAGGAAGCGAACACATTAACCACTCAGCCAGGAAGCGAACACACTAACCACTCAGGCATCGAGACTCGTAATTAAAGAGTGTGCTTTGGTTAAATAAAAAAAGACGGAGATGATGCGATTAGAAACTAATGAATAGTGGTTAATGAACGCGTGAACAATAAAGTTAATCAAGGAAAAAGTGTAGTTTAGGAGAGAAGGAACGGCAGCGTTAGGGGGAAAAAAACACGTAATTTTGTTTAAAACAAACATGATAATATTGCTACACAGCTATGTCTAGTAGTAAGGCCAGCCGGAAGAAAGGAATTACCCCATATTTTGTGACGTTTTCAGTTTTGTGAGCAGGGGCGGATGTCCCCCTCTGCCTCCTGGCTTTACTAATATAGATGGATGCGGTTAATAAACAGATTTACATTCTTTACAAACGGAGGTGACGTCATAAATAAAAATAAGAAACGTATTGTTGGAAAAAAAATGCAGCGCTACTTCTTGATTACTCATAACTGACTGGCGGATCCTGAAGACACGTCATTGATAGCGAGCTGTAAAGTATAACTACCTCCAGACTCCCCAACCTAGTTTAGGAGGAGGGATACACCTATCGTTTACCAGCAGCACTTGTCCCTCAGACATTTCCTTAAACCCGTGACTCAACCACCCTTATCGGGCACTTTGTTCTGCCCACGGGAAGTGATTGTCAGTTTTGAACCACCGCCCGTCTTTCACCTGCGGGCGGCACGATTCAACAAGAAAATGAATAACTGCAGGTGCCCTATTTGTACAAACACGTTACCGAAATAAACCTGCATGTTAACAATTGTTATAAAATATAAATACACACGCAAGGGCGGCAATTTTCTGTGATTTATTTCTCTTGCGATTTAGGGAGCGCATTTGTATTAGTGACTGGGGACATATAACAAATATATTTCCCTAAGTTTGAAACAGGAGAATATGTATTGGATATATATATATATATATATATATATATATATATATATATATATATATACATGTATATATATATATATATATATATATATATATATATATATATATATATATATATATATACATATATATATATTTTTTCCTTTTCTTTGTATACTAACCGTACTCCCAGTCAACGTCTCAATCAGTTTTTGTAATTCCCTCCATGTTTGTGGATCGTTTTCATTGACTGCTATCTTGGGCTGCTATATGAAATCATTGATGTGAACTGCGCTTCTTTGAACGTAATTTAGAGCTATACGTAGAGCCTCAGCTCGATTGGATTTTTAAAATAAGTGGAAGAAACAACAGAGACATAATAAAGCTGGTAGGTTAAAATTAAACGTAGTGGTCCATAAAGTAGTCAGGAACATAATGGCCCACAAGTAGGCAAGAAATATAATAGCCTACAAGCAGCCAAGGAACATTCATTATAACTCACAAGTAGCCAGGAACATAATAACCTACAAGTATCCAAGGAACATAATAACCTACAAGTAGCCAAGGAACATAATAACCTACAAGTAGCCAAGGAACATAATGGTCCACTAACAGCCAAGTAACATAATTGCCCACAAGTAGCCAAGGAACATAATTTAGTTAACAGGGTATTGACGGTATGCTGAAACGTTTTGATAATGAGTAACTTTTGAACTTAATAAGCCAATTAGGAAGGTAACACAAGAAGAAAGATAACCAGGGATATATATATATATATATATATATATATATATATATATATATATATATATATATATATATTCCCCCCCCCTATAGTAATGTGAAGTGCCCCGTCTCGCCAAGTGGCGTATAGGGAATAGGGATTATGGCGTTAGTGTTTTGCTGTATTTGACCATAATTTTTCGGCACATAATTGTAGGGGTAATGTCGGTATTACGCCCGTGCCGCTTTACTTTCCCAGAAAACAATCCGGCACCCATTTAAGGCTGGGTGAGCCTGTAAGTCGTCGATCAGGATCGAACCCGACCCCATGTCCTGTATAGTCCAGTTCACTAACCACTAAGCTATCCCGACTTCTATAAATATATTTTTTTTAAAATATCGTTAAAATTCAGCCATCTTACAAAATATCTCATGTGTAATTCTGTATTGCGTTTCCTACTGTAATGTTTGTTATGTCCTTGCTTAACGATATCAACGGGGACAAATGGCGGAGAGGATTAAATCGTCTGCCAATAAATATGTGACGTTGGTTCGTTTCCTGGTTGGGTACGGAATTTTTTAAATTTCGTTTTTGGAGAAAAGAGGGCCCGGGGAGGGGGGGGGGGTGGGGGTGTTAGGGTGGGTATTTGGCGATTTAGGATGTGGGGAGGGGGAGGTTGGCGGGAGAGAGGTTTAAAACTCAAACCTGCACACTGTTTTGGCTATATCGAGCATCTGGTATTTAGTCTTGATTCAGTTCACTCCCAACACCTCACTCTCCCTCATTAAACTAGGCTTGTGGCCTTTATTCTCAGCTCCTCTTAGTCCCCAACATCCACAGACCTAAACCATTTGATAATGAAATTTTAAAAGTAGATTGAACGTGATCATACATAGAAAACAATTATCATTTCGCATTTCAGTTGGGAAATATTAGCCATCCTGCTTAAGTCGTATTTCATATCATATTTGTCTCGAAATATCACATTACTACATTTATGTGTATGTTACTGCTTACTTTAATAATCTAGTTGAACCAATAAAACGCGAACTCGTTTACTATGTGACTGGAATGTTCAGTCAATGTCAACTTGATGTAATGATGTCTAGACCAAGTCAAAGGGAACGGTCCAATCTCTAGTTAACTGATTGACCAGAATGTGTAATGAATAATACCGACTTGATTTAATTAATAATCCCTAGATCGGACAAATAAGGATCACCTATATGTATTTAATTGAGTGAGCAGGACGTTATTGTACTATCGCTCTGGCCGGCCACAACTAAACTGGTCTCATGAAACGCCTGACAGGAGACGTTTAATACACTCTTATTTATTAAAATAAATTGCGCGGATATGACAAATCTCCTTCATTAATAAATGGTCAGTTGCGGACACACGTATACATACACTCTCACGCAACTGGTATTAGTTCAGAGTATAGTAGTTCCATCTAAGCTGATGAAATGTTATCAATATATGCCAACATTTTGTTAGGAAAGAGCTGTACAAAATATTTTAAATATTATCATCATCATCATCATCGAGTGCCTTCTCCTGAACGAAGGTTGGCTACCATGGAGCGCCATTCTGCTCTGTCTCTTGCTTTGATTGTGCAGGTTGTCATAGGCTGATTTGTCCATCTTTTGATGTTACTCGTCTATGTTAGTCTTGGTCTGCCTCTGCCTCTTTTACCTTGTATTTTCCCCTCCAGGATTACTTTTAGTAGGCTGTTGTGTCTTTTAACATGGCCCAAAAATTTCATTTGTCTTGTTTGAATTGTGCTTAGTAGTTCTCTTTTCATTTTTAGTCTTTTTAGGACTTCATAGTTTGTTTTCTTTTCCTTCCATCCAATTCTATCTATTCTTGTATATATCCACATTTCAAAGGCTTCAATTCTCTGTTCTGTTTTCTTGTCTAATGTCCATGTTTCTGCACCATATATGAATATTGAGAAGATGTAACATTTTGCTATTCTTAGTTTTAGCCCTAGTGTTATTTGTTTTGATGTTAGTATGTTCTTCATGACATTAAAATTACTTTCTTTTGTTTATTTCAGTTGTACATTTTCCATCATTGGTTATAGTATGTCCAAGGTAATTGTAGTTCTGAACTGTCTCCAGGTCTATTCCTTCTATTTTGATATCCACTTGTGGGTTTTGAGTATCTTCTTTGTTTATGATCATAGTTTTAGTCTTTTTAATATTCATATCTAGTCCATATTTTGTGCTTGTCATGTTTATTTCATTAAGTAATTGTTGTAGATCTTTAGGATTTTCTGCTAGCAGTGCAGTATCGTCAGCGTATCTTAGGTTATTGATTATCTTTCCATTAATTTGTAGGCCTGGTATATCTATGATGTTTTTAAATATTTGCTCAGTGTATAGATTGAACAAGCTTGGTGATAGGATGCATTTTATATTTTTTAAAATTTTTTATTATTTTTAATTTAATTTAATTTTATTTTTAATTTATTATTATTATTTTTAAATATTATACCCATAATGTATTGACAACACACCTTTGATATTGATTAGCAGAGAGCTGTATTAAAATGTTTTTGAAATGTTTAGTTTTGACACACCATTCCTTTTCAAATAATTTGGAACAAAGCGATATGAAGACTTTTGCACATGCACGACCCATATGATTTGTAGAGAACACACCTTATATGTTGGTTAGGACAGAACTTTATGAAAACGTTTGGACATATTCTGCCAGGGGATACAATAACGGCAGAGATTTGAACAGTGGAGAATAGTCAATACTCTTAAGGTTGGCATAACTCTAAAACTGTGTTAGGCTTTAGAGAGAAGAGTGGAGATATTCACAGATATATTTTAGACAGGATTTTTCAGGTGGCTCATTTAGAACAATTTTTCGGAGGAGAATATTTTCAAAGAAATAATTTGGGGTCTTTAGAGAGATTGGGAAGTAAAGAATAGTGACACTGTGACCTTCCAGGCATGTCGTAAGAGGCGACTAAGGAGGTTGATCGATGGCTTGACAAGCTGTCATTGTAAAAATCATTGTTATGGAAACAAAACCATAGATTTTAGAAGCAGTGATCTCTGCAATATGTGCCACTTCGGCACGCAGGGGTTTCTGTTTTTGAGATTGTAGTTCTGCCCTATGTGCCGTCTTCGGCTCGAAAGGACAATAGATAGATAGATAGAGAGATGCTCGCTTTTTAGGTATATCAGAGCTAAGAGGATACCGATTTTATAGGTGAAAGCGTTATTCGTTAGAGGTTATGAACGGAAAAGTTATATTATTATGTATGCGATTTGGTGTTAGCCAAATAAGTTGTTTCTTACTGGGTGGAGTGTCATATCACCGGCAGCTATCTTAAAACACAATAAAATTGACAATTTACTATATATTATTTGATAGATACATAGACGCACATAACCAGTGGTTATCTGTAGTTAGAGACTTTTATATGGAAGCAAGACATTTATCCAGATGTATTTGTGAAGAGTAAATAACGAGCTGTGTACGAATAAACCTAATAGTGTAGTCAAGACTGCGTTTTCGAGTCTTCGCATGAAGTGTTGAGACAGGTCTTGTTCTGGACATTTGAAGTTTCAATCTCACTGTTGTATATAATCACTCACATGGGTTGGTCACTGCCATACGGAACTTTATAGATTTCTTTGTTGTAAAATTGAGAAGGTATGTACCTGGTGATGGTATCATGCAATATGTTTTCAAATGTACTTTTACATTAAAAAAAAATTATTGTAAACGTGTTGTAAAGGTATTTTAAATTATTTATTTAAAAACAACAACAAATAAACACTTAAAACGACGAATCTAAACTTTGTATATATTTATTTCCAACCCATTTGCCAAACACAAACAAGCCAATTGCATTATCGCAGAGAATAGAGGAATCAAAACATATTTGTTTCTGTCAGTGTCTAGTGGCTCGGATGGCATCTGATGGGATATGTGGCTCAGAAATAAGAACATAAGAACAGATAAGATGCTGCTTTTGTTAAAAGAAAAATGTATGGAGAGAATCCGTGCCAATTGAAATAAGACAAAAATGCTCTTTACTGTTATGTAAATTCAGCCTTGACATGAAAGCGAGAAGGGAATGAACGCCCAGTCAATATATGTCTCAGTTTTGAGAATGCAGAATTCGAGGCACGTTTTTTCCCCCCTTCCTTATTCCTGAGATTTAGAAAGAAATCTATCTGGCGCATGCGTAGCGACAACGTCAGCAAACATTACATCTTAGTTCTCAGAGCTAAAAAAAAATCTTCTTAAATAATCTCTAACGGATGAACTATATAACACATTTCCCTTTAAAGAATTGAACTGATTGAGACAATGCTTACATCATTTACTCTCGTCCAAAATTAGAAAGAATCGCATAGTCATGGTAACGGCACACAGATCAGATCACTCAATGCATTCGACAAAAATAGTGTTCTCATTAATCACTCACAGCTAAACTCACTCACAGCTTCATGCGTCGCGAAAGCACTGATTACACTTTGTACGGACAACCGCAGTTGTGAGAAATAGACAAGAATTCCAAGAATTAAGTTAAGTGGTCTATGTGGATGGGCATGCGGCTTTCATGATCATTTCCATTTCTTTGCCAAAATATATGAGAAGAGAAAGGAATGTGAGGGGATAAAAAAAGCGGACAATAAGTGAATGTATCTGTGTAAAGGTAAAGGTATGAGTCTTGAATCGGCGTCTTAGCACGCCAGTTTTCACCCATATGTTCTCAGCCGCCTATCCGGAAGTGTTCGGAGACTTCTGAATAGTATCGCTTCAAATATCGAAACTCACGATGCGAGGCAGCATTCCTCACCTTCCCAGAGTGCTAATCTGGTACCCGTTTCTGCCAGCGGTTGGGTCGACCGCGAGGGTAATTTTTCCCAAACACGAGTACAATTCACACTGCCTCCAGCGGGAATCGAACACAGGTTGTCTGAATGTCGGTAGCTCAGTCGGGTGGTTTTCCCAACTATGGTACCGAGGCCCCCAATCTCTTCGTTTAAAAAAAAAAATTTGTTTGGGGGGGTAGAGGGTAATAAAAAGCATCTTTCTTCTGAAAGAACGGAAGTGCGCACGGGCTGCATGTGGGTGCACCCAAATATAGACATTATAGGGAATTATAGGTTAAACATTTTGTGCACCCACATGCACCACGTGCGCAATTCCGTTCTTTCAGAAGAAAGATTCTTCTTAGATCTTACAGGAAACTTTTTATTAACATTTTATTCTCCTTTACTTTTCATTTCTCTTTCTAGTTCGATTTTTTATTTATTTATTTTTTTAAATTTTAAATACATATTTGTACGTGTTTTGTATGTTTGTTCCAGTTGAATCATACCATTATATATATATATATATATATGTTTTGATCTTAGTTACTCATCGTAAAGTGAATGTATTTCACAATGTCACTTATGAGACTTTAAGATGTGAGGTATCTAACCCTCCTTGTGCAGAGCAAAATCTTAGTTTTCACATCTTCATAATCATTGGCAGCACCAGGGGATTGGTTGGTCTCGAGGCAAGATGCCGGCCTCGAGACAGAGAGGATGTGATTTCATATCCTGGCTGCATCAGTTGGGATTTTTATTTATGATTTCTCTCTGAGCAACAACTGCTGATCTCAACAACGACGACCAGCGTGAAACGTCAGTTACTCATTGACGGAAAAACAAAAGTTATTTGAATACCTCAGAAGTCGGAGTTATCTGACTATAAGGCAAGGGACCCCTGTGCACACGACAGCCAGGGAAAACGGAATTAACACACAAAATTCAGTTCCTAGACTTTATGAACTTCGGCAAAGATGAAAGCTGGCGAACGGGAAAAAAATGTGAACACCGATCTGTCCAGAGGTGTGGTTATTTTTCCCTGTCCAACGAGGTACAGAGTACCCTCTTCTTGGATCATTAATTTTAAGCCAGTTTCTATGTCTGTCGCTTCTTCTATTACTTAAATATGCACATAACTTCAACATTAATAACGAAGAAAGTAACTGTTATGTAGTAAAGTCAGTGGCGACTAGTCAAAACACCAGCTAACCTCCGTCTTTAATAACAGAAACGATCACAACACTTGATATATAAATACCGACTAGCAACATCAAAAGTCCATCTGAATACTAATAACAACTGTAACAGTCATGCTGTTTATAATCTTACTGGGATTTATCTACCCCTTCACAGTCAGATGTGAACAAAAATACTATTCTCTTACCTAATAACTATAACTATCTCTATATGAGCTCTATGCACCTCAATTAATTCCTACTTACTCTATTCTAGATGTTACCCTCATGCAGAAAGTGCCACAAATTCGGCTCACAATCCCGATGCCAGCTGCGAATCTTCTAATCTACCGATCTAGTTGTGTGTGTGTGTCCCTCCGCAACTACTCACTTCACACTCTTTTTGTCACGTGGTGTCTTTGTTCGAGACCTGAGTCTGAACGGTCCCGTGATCTCTGTTTTAAACTACTTCGATTAAACTACTTCGACCGTGACCCACTGTCGCTTTCTTAAAACGGTCAGTCACGTATCACGGTTACTAATTATGGTATATACTAAGTAGGGACCTGCTATACCTCAGTGGTTAGTGAACTGACTACACAGGACAAGAGGTCGGGTTTGATCTTGATCGACGACTTCCGGGTCCACCCAGCCATAAATGGGTACCGGATTTTTTTTTTCCTGGGAAAGTAAAGTTGCGTAATACCGACAAAAGTACCCCAAAAATCACTATCACAAATGGTCACTAACACCATATTCCCTAAATGTCATTTGGCGTTACGTGGCATTTTACTTTACTATGTACTAAGTATTATCAGTTACGTCCTTTCATCATAACTTTAACACCATAACACATGACATCTTAACATATGTTTTTTTTTCCTTTAAACTTTATGTTTCAACGGAAAATACATGAGAGGTTGCCTCAGATTCATCATATCTTGTCTCATAAGAAAGTTGATAGAAACCAAAGGCTGAAATGTGCTCCGCTCTCTCTCTCTCTCTCTCTCTCTCTCTCTCTCTCTCACACACACACACACACACAGAGGGAGAGAGAGAGACTATGACCTCTGATCAAATGAACCTCTGTTTCATGATCGCTGCATAAATTGCTATCCACAAGGGTTGATTTAGAAAGAAAAAAAAAGAAGCATATGGTATTGAGTGTGCACGATCGAAGACGTTATCACACACAACATGGATAGCGTGTCTCAGTTGGATATTTGTGAGGTTATTACAAACTTTTATTTCTCCCATCTGTTTAAACAGAAATGTTTGCCATTAGCTCTAATGGCATCATGTGATGGATTACATTGTTTTGTTTTTCTTTGATTTGGCCTCTATTCCGGGAACAGGCGCAGATAGATAGCATTTATTTTGTCGTTGCTGCTACTCTATTTGGATATTTTTCTTTTATATTCCTATTTGTGTGTGGTGTGTGTGTGTGTGTGTGTGTGTGTGAGAGACAGAGAGAGAGAGAGAGAGAGAGAGACCATATAGTCTCTGTTTACACATTAAGAAGACGGAAGTTGATGTTATCTCAAATCAATAGAATTATATAAAAAAAAAAAAATCAATATAATTATAAATAGAAAACTCGACACATTTATTTAAACTGACTATTTTTTTAACCCCCCCCCCCCCCCCCGAATAAATCTCGTAAATCGGTAGAAATCCTTAAACCGTAGAAGTAATTGACTTGGTGGGCGAGAAACAGACCAGAGACATTTAAGCGAACAGCAATATAACCAGTGATTAACAAACAGTGCGTGCCAGACTTAGTACACTCAGCAAGGGATGAGCACGGCTTAAACATTGTACACAAAATGTTTGTATTTGTTTTTTTTCTTCCAAGAACCATTCGACTGCCAAGCTCTGATACTTAGCTAGTCTACGGCCATGAAGAAGAAAAGTAATAAGAATCAGAATTGAGTATAGATTTATTTGTTACTCCATATTTTTCCGGTTATCATTTTCTTCTTTGATGATTTTATTGACTCTTCTATTTTCTCAGTGGTTACATTTGTTATTACGTGATTTTCTGCTACAGAATTATGTTGTCGTATTTTGTGCACCTATCAATTATGACATTTCCCTATCTTCTGATATCGCAATATACGACTTACGCAAACAAAGTGATCTATCAGTTACGGCTCTCCCCACAGAAAGCATATTGCCGTGATTTATTATAGTTTGTTTGTGTGTGACTGTCACCTTCATTATTTAAGACTGACCAGATTCCATAATTTTCCTCCCACTCTGACTCAGTTTAGATTTAACGTTAGTTGGTTTTTATTAAACAACTGCATGTTGATCTCTGGCCTAAAGTTCAATGTTTTAAATCTGCACGTCTTAATCAGAGCTAGGATCTTTTTTCCCTACAGAGTGTTCCATTTTTCAGGACACGGAGGATGAACCGCTTTCCTAACGACAGCAAGACAACGACGTTCTGATGCTCACAAATTTACATAATTATGTGTAGACACCAGTCACTCTTTTTTATGTCATAATTATATTCTGTTCAGGTGGATGCGAATCGAAACAATGGCTGATATTAATGTTGGACGTGGCAATGAACGAAAGACGGCTGTATGCACTAGGGCATTCTGCATTCAGCAACTCACAGCTGACTGCTTAGATCAGGTTCAGTGAACTAGAACCATCCATATCCTACTCCATCTTTTCGCGGATCCTGTAGTAATAATCTGGCCAAACGAATAGGGATCGACAGGGTATTCAACCCGATACTCAGGAATACTAGTCTGAAGTCGGTAGGTGTCTTGTGCAACAGGTCGCTACTGTCGGAACTATCTGTAAACAGCAACACAACTCATCCACGCCGATATAACGTTCTTTTAAGAACGGGCGTTGATGAGAAGTAGGCGCCAAGTGAATGCAGAAGAAAAAAAAAACAAATAAAAGTACTTGCAAATAGAACCAGTCGTATTTCAATGAATAAATAATAATAGTATGTATTCTTGGTTAAGTATTTCCGGAAATGAATAGTGATTGTCTCTAATCTAATTAGAACAGTACCTGTCTGATTATTTCTTTTGTCACAATGTTTGCTATGTAACATTGGTGTGTCATGGTGTTATTTTCGTGGAATCCATCACAAATTCTTTCAGTTCCTAATTAATGGTGTGATATTTATATGAGAATTTTGTGTCCTTTCTGAATATTGCACAGTTTTTTTGGGCTATTGAATGTCACCACTTAAAGCTCTTCCCCGGTCTTTCTATTCATTCCAAATTTATGATCATTTTTGTTGTTTAATTAAACATTTTTATGCTGTTATTGAGCTTTTTTATTTTGCATAATGCTGTTTATGCAATAAAAAAAAATTCACAGCTCATTTCCCGCAATATCCATTTTCAGGATCGCATTTTATTGTTTTATTGTTGCATGCTGTAGCCGCGTTTCTCCTGGTTATTTAATGTATGAATATCATACGTTTTAATACACGCCCGATTTCTAACTTTGTATCTTTATGCTCATGTTTGCAACTCTAAAATACTACTAAAACTATATATTACAACATGATCAAATCTCTAGGGAGTACTGAAGGTGCTGACAATGAAGTCCTCGTGCGCATTGCACTACACAGTAAGTAAAAAAGTAAAGAGCCCCGTCGCGCCAAGTGGCGTATAGGGAATATGGTGTTAGTGACTATAATTTTTATAGACTTTTGACACATGCTTTGTGGGCTAATGTGGCCAGTATTACACCGGTTCTGCTATACTTTCCCAGAAAAAAAATCCGGTATCCATTTAAGGCTGGGTGAACCCGGAAGCCGTCGATTAGGATCGAACCCGACCACATCTCCTTGGTAGTCCAGTTCACTAGTACCTTTGGCGTCTTGACAGACGGTTGGTAGCAATCATGATATGTCAGTAGCTTGGTAAAGCATTAATGTCTCATACTGGGTGCTACTTTACTGAACATCTTCTCTCGTGTCTGAATTTGCCAATCCTGGACAGACAGATCCATCCACAGAACGAGCAAGGTGTACCCGAGGTGTTTCCTTTCTCTAGCGTCTTTTGTCTTCTGAATTTGACATCAGCACTGTCTCGAAAGTTGAGCAAGGTGTATTTGCGGCACCTGGCCTTGTCTATTTTTTCTTGCGCCGTTTATCTTCTGAATTTGATAACAGCACTGTCTCGAAAATTCGGTTGGCTTACCACGGCAACAGCCGGGGTTCGTACCCTGGCGAGGACACCTGGGTTTTACTAATTCCCTAAAAATTAGTGGGAGCCGCGATAGCTCAGTGGTTAGTGAACTGGACTACTACGGACAAGGGGTAGGGTTCGATCCCAACCGACGGCTCCGGGTTCACCCAGCCTTAAATGGGTACCAGATTTTTCCTGGGAAAGTAAAAGCAGCACGGGCGTAATACCGACCACATTACCCCAAAAGTCATGTGCTGAAGGTCTGTAAAATATAGGGTCACTAACACCATATTTCCCTATACGCCACTTGGCGTGACGGGGGTACTTTACTTTACTTTTTTTTACTGTCTCGAAAATTGCTGTGCCACTTTGTATTTGTACTCTCCATGTGCAACGATCCGCAGCCATATTTTCCCAGTTTCTTCCACTTATAGAAAATTCCCTCAAGGAACCCTGCAAATATCCTTATATCTTAGCACTGGTTTGCCCTTTGGCCTCTTTCCGTCCTTAAGTTCGCCATACAATATTTGTTTGGGAATACAATTGTTTGCCATTCTTCTTACATGGCACAGCCACTTTAGTCTACGAATCCTAAGTGTTGCCATGATCGATGGGAGTTTGGCTCGTTGTAAGACATTAGAGTTAGTTACTTTGTCCTGCCATTTGATGTCCATAATCTTGCAAAGGCAGCGTACATGAAAGCTGTTTAACCTTTTCTCCTGCCCTGCATATGTAGTCCAAATTTCTGATCCGTATAGAAGTGCACTAAGCACACAACTTTGGTAAATTTGAATCTTAGTCTGAGTGTTAAATTGGTGTTGACCCATGCTCTATCTTTAAGTTTACCAAATGTGGAAGCTGCCTTTCCGATTCGGGAATTTATCTCTTCTTCAAGGGATACATTGGTTGTGACCATAGAACCAAGATAGGTTAACTTTCTCACAGGTTCAAGGGGTATGTTATTTAATGATATAGAACGTTCCATGTGCCGAGTATGAGAGATTGTGTTTTCCTTCTACTGTGTCCTAACGAGGATGGAACTGACATTTCAGCTTACTATGCCTGGGCCAATAATATGGAGATAATACTTTTCCCAAAACGAAGTACCCCCTCTCGCCTCCTTTTTGAAGCAGCCACTGTTCACTAACCACTGATCTATCGCGACTCCCCGCACTACGCAGTATACATGCTTTTTCCCCTCCTAAATATAACAACCCCTCCCCCCAACAATCATTTAGATAGGAGAAAGCTCTTGCCCCTGCCCGGGATCGACATTTACCTGATTGAAAATCGATGGGTCTAATTCAAGAAGCCATCGCGCCCCCAATACTGGGTTAAGGTGTAATAGAATGGTCATGGAATCCTCACGTCTCTGTAAACGAATTATTAGAATCCATTATAAAAAAAAAAAAAAACGGGTTATTTTCCTATATTCAATCAACTGATCTGATTAAACTGTTATCGTCTCTATAATTAAAATAGCATGGGACATTAGTCAAGAGCGGGGGTTGGGTGGTCGAAATATAAGACGTCGGCCTTTGAATAAGAATGTCCAGAGTTTCCATCACAGTCGGTAAAAGAATTTATTATTTAAAAAAAAACCCAAAACCGTGATTTCCTCGTGGCTTTACCTTCCTGTCTTTTGGCTATTGGGATCGAATGTCTAGCCCTCTCGGATAACGGAAAAAAACAGGACGTCCCATATGCATACTACGCACATTAAGGTACTCTTGACAGTTGGAAATCGAAAAGAGTAGGCCAAAAATGACCGCTGCTAGGGCCATGTTAATAGGAAAAAAATCTACTCAAAACGTTAAAACTCACGATAAAATTGGAAGCACATTTTAAGTGGAAGATTAGCGGCCTGTGAGGCTGGGGACACCTGAGCGCACAGCTGCTGGTGCGAAAAACAGGAAAATAGTGATATTCACGAACAAATTCAGTCCTCAGGCCTTCGCTATAAATATAAAGCTAGTGAAAGCAAACAAACAGCAACAATCAAGAGCATTTTGGAAGGATAAAATAATTGCAAAATAAGCCCCACAAGACTCCGTTTTACGCGAGATACAAAATGACCGCTGGTTGTTGACGGTTTATCTTGATAATAACATAATGATGAAGAGAGAAGTAGACGATCAGTTGTGCAATAGTTTTTGAGGAAATCTTCATAAAAGATGTGGCATGGCAGGCGATTAACGACTGAACTTCGTATGTGATTGTAAACCTTCTCTAGCAGAGGTTGCTGTCTCCAGGTTAAAGTTAAATTTCCTGTTAAAGGTTATAGCAAATAAAGATCTAATGGAAGAGTACAGTAACTCGCTTTAGATAACAAAAATATACACATAGAGAAGATCGATCGGTGGGCTATATTTTCAGTGAGCAACCCACTAGTCTGAACATACATACATGTTGTTGGAATTCACGTCAAAACAACGATGTCTGAGAAAGCCTAGATTATCCGGAGCTCAAGATGAAAATACAGAAATAGAAACCTGTGGCGTATAACAGTTATTACTGTATGTATGACAAAGAGCACGAATGCATAATGTTATTTGTAGGCTTCATGATTACACCATGGTTCAGAGGCGTCTCTTCTCTATTTTAATAATCTCACCTTCTTTTAGATAGAAATTTACTGGCACTCAGCGCATCAACACACACGAATCCGCTCACACTTTCTTGCGTGGCCCCTCTCCACCCTCACATACACATTTGTTGTACACTTTGCCGTAGTTGCAACTTATTGAATTAGACAAGAAATAAGTCATAGATTGTGGAAACAGAAGTACAATACAGGATATTATCCAAATCCTGCTCACTATACTGTACATTTTGTAATAAAACATGAATAATTGTAGGTCCATTTCATATTTTACAAATTAAACTGAAGAAACTTTATGGTTTAGTCAGAACAAGGGGAGGGGGAGTAGGGGGGGGGGGAGGGAGAGGGATATTTGGGTGTGTGTGCGTTTAGCCATATGTGTCATATTCACTAAAGTCAGGAGATTAGTTTGTTTTGTGTATGTATGTATGTGTGTGGGGGTGGGGGGGGGGGGTTGGTGAAAGAAATAATGAAAAAATAACATAAAATGGTATTGAGCAGTTAAACTAACAGAAAGATAGGCTGCAGCCTTTCAGCAGAGGACTTAATCAGGTATTCCAAACAAACTGTACACGTTAAACACAAAATTCCGAGTTAGAATACAAAACATCATCATGTGCCGTACCGGTTGGCGTAGGCAATCATGTCCTTCCACAATCTTCTTTCTACAGTGCACCGTATCAGTTCTGTTGTTGACTGCTTTCCATGCCATGACACCAAGCTATCCAGTATTTTCTCTCTTTGTCATCCGCGATCTCTCTTTCCTTTTATTTTGCCAGTTGTAACCAAGTATTCCAACTTTCCTCTTTTCATGATGTGCCCGAAAAATGTTGATTGTTTCCTTCTGTTTTTTGGAAACTTACTTTTTGTTTTGACCTCTTTGAGAACTTCCTCCTTGGTCTTTTTAGCTGTCCATGAAACTTTCAACATTCTTCTGAGAAATCCCATCTCTGTGGCCTCTAATCGTCTTTTCATGTGTTTGTCTACTATCCATGATTCGCTTCCATAGGTCAGAATTGGCTCTATATATCACAGATGAACTCTCTTTCTCATTTCTATTGACATAGATTTGTTGCATAAGATGTTTTTCATTTTCTGAAATGCTGTTTTGGCCTGAGCTATTCTGCTTTTTATTTCTGTGGTGCATCTCCCATCTGATGTAATTATTGTGCCCAAGTATTTGAAACGTTGCACTTGTTTCAGATTTGTCTCGCTTATTTTTATGCTGCTTGATGGTGGTGATTGTTTCTTCGATATGACCATTACTTCTGTTTTCTTACTATTCAGACTGAGACCTTTCTTGATGTTTTCTTTTACTATAATGTCTATCATTTCTTGTAGTTCATTATCTGTTTCTGCTATTAAGACTGTGTCATCCGCATATCGCAAATTATTTATGTTGTGACCGTTGACTTCAATTCCTTTTTTGTCTACTATTGATCTCATAATATATTCGCTGTAAAGTGAAAACAAATCCGGTGACAGAACACAGCCTTGTCTGACTCCTTGCTTTTATATATTGGAATTGTCCTGATTGGTTGTTAATTCGTATAGCTGCTTTTGTTGCCAGTACATGTTTTTTTATGATTCACAGATCCTTGCCATCAATGTTTAATGTTTCCAGCATATTGATTATTTCCACATCCTTTACTTTGTCAAATGCTTTTATGTAGTATATAAAATACATATATAGATCTTTCTTTACCTCTATAGATCTTTCTATCAATGTTCTTAAGATGTATATTGCATTATTGGTGCCCTGTCATTCCGTAAATCCACATTGTTCCTCACTTATTTCTAGTTTTATTTTGTTTCTTACACGTCTCATGATGATTCTTAGTAATATTTTCGTCATATGGCTCATGAGACTAATAGTGCCATGGTCTTCACAATCAGTGGCGCCTGTCTTCTTCGGTATGGCTACAAAGATAGATTTTAGTAGATCTTCGGGTATGTGTCCAGTGTTATATATGTCATTGAGTAGTTTTGTTATGACTTGTACTCCCAGCTCTCCTAATGCATTTATCTCTTCGATTGTTATATTGTCGGGATCTGGAGCTTTGCCTCTTTTCATGTGTTGAATTGTGTCCTCCACTTCACTCTGTATAATTGGTGGTCAT
This sequence comes from Megaustenia siamemsis, assembly GCA_032433765.1. Classification (NCBI taxonomy): domain Eukaryota; kingdom Metazoa; phylum Mollusca; class Gastropoda; order Stylommatophora; family Ariophantidae; genus Megaustenia; species Megaustenia siamemsis. Next base: position 34,528,479 of record JAVIAB010000125.1, read on the forward strand.
GTGTCTTTGTTTGAATTGTTTAACTCTGGTCTTTCATCATCATAGAATTGACTGATATATTCTGTCCATCTTTCTATTGTCTTCTCCTGTCCCATTATTATATTTCCTTCCTTTGATTTCACATATCCTGAAACTTTGACTTCTTTTCTTCCTGTTAATTCATTTAACTTATTGTGCATACATTTTGAGTCTTTGTTTTGTTGTTTTTCCATTTCTTCACATTTCTGTTTTAACCATCCTTCCTTTGCTTCTCTGCATTTGTTCTGGATCTTTTTGTGAAATATTTGTATGTCCGTTCTTCTTTCTTATGTTTTCTTTTTTTGTCCATTAATTGTAATATTTCTTCTGTCATCCATTTCTTTTTGTTGATTCTTTTGGTCACTGGTATTACTTCTTTTGATGTTTGTTGAATCGATTGTTTGAGCATTTTCCACTGCTCCTCGATGTCCTGTATTTTCTCAATAGCATTATATTTATTTTGTACTATCGTGCTGTACCTATCACTCATTTGTTTATCTACTCTTAGCATATGTAGTTCTAATTTTATATTTCTTGGGGATTTCTGTGCTTTCCGCAGTTTTATTCTTATCTTTCCAACTACTGGTACATGGTCACTATTGCAATCTCCTCCTGACCTTGTTTTAACATATGTTAGCCCATTTCTGATTTTTCTCTGTACCAGTATAAAATAAATTTGATTGTGTACTTTTTTGTCTGTTTTTTGCCATATCCATGAATACACAAAACACCTCAAAAAAAAAAAAATGACGTAAAGGACAGTGGCCATAATTTTTGTAGTCAAGGCTAAAAGATTAATATATATGATAGGACAGGTAGGAATGAAATAATATTATTCACTCATGCTTGTCAGTCGTAAATGTATGTTTGGCCCTGGTATGAAAAAAATAATTTTATGAACATAATGAATATTTGCAACAAAGGTACAATTAAACTACATTTATTAGGGAGTACATAAAATAATGGGAGCTGCGATAGCTCAGTGGTTAGTGAGCTGGACTGCAAACGACAAGAGGACGCGTTCGATCAAGATTGATGGCTTCCAGGTTCACCCAGCCTGAAGTTGGTACCGGATTTTTTTTTCTGAGAAAGTAAAGCGGCACTGGCGTAATACCGACCACATTACCCCAAAAATCATGTGCCGAAGGTCTGTAAAATGTATGGCCACTAACACCATACTCCCTATGCGTTACGGAGGTATTTATTATTTTTTTTAATTTTACATAAAATAATAGAAACTAGTAAGATCATTAACCAGGCTAGCGGTGTAACAAATAATCTTTTATATATTTATAATAAAAGAAAACAATCTTATACCGCTGTGACGTAGTTTAATGATGGGCTGGCAATAAATGCAGAATATCTAATGTAGAAGACATGCAGTGCTTATGTTGTTGTGATTATTATTGTTATAAATCCTCCCCCCCCTTTCCAATTCCACCACTTCCTTCCCGAGAACTACTGGGCATGGAATGACAACGCTGCGTGAAATATTTATCATCATCATCGAGTGCCAACTCCTCAACGAAGATTGGCTACCATCGAGCGCCATTCTTCTCGGTGTCTTGCTTTGATGGTGCAGGTTGTCATAGGATAATTTGCCCATCTTTTGATGTTACTCGTCCATGTTAATCTTGGTCTGCCTCTGCCTGTTTTACCCTTTATTTTCCCTTCCAAGATTACTTTTAGTAGGCTGCTGTGTCTTTTAAAATGGTCCAAAAATCGCCAGTCTTGTCCTAATTGTGTTTAGTAGTTCTCTTTTAATTTTTAGTTGCTTTAAGATTTCATAGTTTGTTTTCTTTTTTTCCCCCATCCAAGTCTACCTATTCTTCTATATATCCACATTTCAAAGGTTTCTATTCTCTGTTCTGTTTTCTTGTCGAATGTTCATGTTTTTGCACCATATAGGAGGAATGCTGAGAAGATATAACATTTTATTATTCTTAGTGATACCGAGGCCTTCCATAACCAATAACCAATATTCTTAGTTTTAGCCCTGGTGATAATTGTTTGTTTTGTTGTTAGTATATTTTTCGTGACATTAAAATTACTTTTTGCCATTCCTATTCTTTTGTTTGCTTCAGTTTTACATTTTCCACCACTGGTTATATAGTATGTCCAAGGTAGTTAGTTGTAGCTCTGAGCTGTCTCCGGGTGTCTGAGTGAAATATTAAAATCGTTATTATCCACTTGACCTTCCGCTGACAAGCCTCGTGCGCATTGTGCCCCAATCTTTTCTCTCATTCTTTCTCTCTCTAAAAAAAACATGAGGACATAAATTAAATGTTATTCGAGTGATGGTAGTTTAATTTTCGTGCTGGTGGATAACCTGTTTTCCCTTAGTACCCTCGTTCTTGTATACGCCTTGGGCTTGTGTCTACATAGAGTATGATGATCTAGCATCCATTCTTGTGGTAATTATCTGCGAGTTTGAAATATTTCCTGTACTATATCTGGCAGTCCGCTTTTCAGTGAGAGATTAACGCCACTCCTGCTGGCTTATAACCAGCTTCCAGCTGACGCTTGCGGCGTGTGTCACGTGACACGACTTATCTGGTATCTGCACGCGCCGCGTCGCTCTCTCTGACCAGCTCTTCCTGTCGATAGGTCTTGTTTATAATGGTTGCCTGTTATTGTGGCTATGTTTATAGATTACCTATTTTTAAGGTGGTATTCCTGGAAGTTTGTCAAGGCTGGAAAGAATGCCCAGGTATGCGCTACCATTAACCAGAATCTTCTCCCAGCTGTAAAACCATGGCACTAGCAAGAGTGTATGCATGGAAAAAATGAGAAGGGCCGTGGGCAGTAATCTCTTCCTACAGCCTTTGTCTGACATTCAATAGAGGTTAATTCATCATCATCATCATCATCGAGTGCCTTCTCCGCAACGAAGGTTGGCTACCATGGCTCGCCATTCTACTCTGTTTCTTGCTTTGATGGTGCAGAGCGTCATCGATTGACTTGTCCATCTTTTGATGTTACTCGTCCATGTTAGTCTTGGTCTGCCTCTGCCTCTTTTACCTTGTATTTTCCCTTCCAATATTACTTTTAGTAGGCTGTTGTGTCTTTTAAAATGCCCCAAAAATTTCATTTGTCTTGTCTTAATTGTATTTAGTAGTTCTCTTTTTATTTTCAGTTGTTTTAAAGCTTCATCGTTTGTTTTCTTTTCTTTCCATCCAATTCTACCTATTCTTCTATAAATCCACATTTCTAAGGCTTCAATTTTCTGTTCTGTTTTCTTGTCTAATGTCCATGTTTCTGCACTGTACAGGAATATTGAGAAGATGTAACATTTTGCCATTCTTAGTTTCAGCCCTGCTGATATTTGTTTTGTTGTTAGTATATTTTTCATGGCATTAAAATTACTTTTTGCCATACCTATTCTTTTGTTTATTTCAATTTTACATTTTACATCATTGGTTATAGTATGTCCCAGGTAGTTGTAGCTCTGGACTGTCTCCAGATGTATTCCTTCAACTGTGATATTTAATTATAGGTCTTAAGAATTTCCTTTGTTTATGATCATAGTTTTAGTCTTTTTTGATATTCATATCTAGTCCATATTTTTTGCTTGTTATGTTTATCACATTAAACAATTGTTGTAGGTCTTTAGAATTTTCTGCTAGTAGAACAGTATAATCAGCATATCTTAGGTTATTGATTATCTTTCCATTAATGTTTAGGCCTGGCATATCTGAGATGTTTTTAAAGATTTGCTCAGTGTATAGATTGAACAAGCTTGGTGATAGGATGCATCCTTGTCTTACTCCTCTTTTTATGTCCATAGGTATAGAGTTTCTCCTTGTTATATCTTATTATTGCTGTTTGCCCCCAGTACAAATTACATATTAATCGCATGTCTGTGTCGTCTAGATTTATAATCCTTTAGGCAGTCTATAAGTTGGTTATGGTGTATTCTACCGAAAGCTTTGGTGTAAGTCTATGAAGCAGGCATATATTGGTTTGTTTACTTCTATGTACTTTTCAATCAATGTTCTCATACTAAATATGGCTTCTTTTGTGCCACTGTTTTTCCTGAATCCAAATTGTTGCTCATCTAATTCAGTATTGATTTTATTCTGAATCCTTCCCTGTATAACTTTTAATAAAATTGTTGTTACCTGGCTCATTAGGCTTATTGTTCTGAAATCACTGCATTCAACGGCACTATTCTTTTTAGGCAATGCAATGAAAGTTGATGTTTTAGTTCGTTTGGTATGCATCCTGTATGGTATATGTCATTGCATATGTCTGTGATCACTTCGATGCCAAATCTTCTAGAGCCTGTATCATCTCTATCTGTATATTGTAGGTCCCCTTTTTCATTTTTTAAATTGCTTTTTTTACTTCAGATTTCAGGATTTTATTGTTGTATGTACATTTTATGTCTGGCTTTTTGTCCCTTTCGTCATGAAATAATTCTGTTATATATTCTTGCCATCTATCTATTATATCTTTGTTGTCTATTAGCATTCTTCCCTCTTTGTTTGCAATACGTCCGTTTCCTGCAGCTTTTTTGTCTTTAGTATTCTCTTTATTTCTGTGTGCATCTCTCTTAAGTTTTGTTTACTTTCCATAGTTTCGACTTCTATACATCTTTGTTTGAGCCTGTCTTCTTGTGACTTTTTGCACATTCTCCATATTTCATTGTCAATATCCTTGTATCTGGCAGTGTTTTTCGCTTGTCTTCTTTCTTCCATTTTTTCTATGATTTTGTATTATACATTGTTGTTTTTTGCTACTTTCCTTTTTGGGCAAGATGTTGCAGGATTCATGCATGCTTTTTGTATGTATTGGCATGTTGTTGTGACGTTTTCCTCAGGATTTTCTCTTCTGTACTGCTCAATCCCCTCTTCTAGCTGCTTCTGATATGTGTTCTTTACTTGTACAGTATAAGTTTCTTTTACATCTTTCTGGTTTAACGCTGTTATATCTATTGGTGTTGCTGAATCAGTTTTTTGTTTGTTTTCTCTTTAATTTGATTTTCATTTTTATCATTACAGGATTGTGATCTGAATTAATATCTGCTCCTG